>JAPSGF010000018.1:8389842-8508717 GCA_035772895.1 Perdix hodgsoniae | reverse complement strand
GCATTAAGAGATGTCATATTTAAAATGCATATTAGGTGTATTTTTTTCATATTCCTACCAATGACCTCCCTTTTGTATGTTTTGTTTATGTCTCCTTTCACCATATATCCCTAAAAGAGCAGACACTTTTCTTCCGTATATTCTTACAGGGTGTTGTTAATTTGAAAAGGATTCATAGATACATCTTAATTTACTTCAAGCTTTTATTGAGATGGGCTATCATTCCTAAACAGTTATTTCTTTGGATTCTTGAGATGTGGTTTGTTCAAAGCACTTAGTCAGAGTACACACAGAAAAATAATTAATTTTAAATGTTGTTAGAACACTCTGGCCTGTTTTTCTTTTATATTTTTTCTTTTATCACAACATAAATAAAGAATTATTTTGCTAGAATTAATATATGTTTAAAAAAAAACAGAAAAATTGTAGTTTCATGCTTAAAGCAGTAGTTGCATTGAAAACTACAAGTTTAACGTACAGAGACGCTGTAGCAGACTGTCAGCATCAATATTTGTATGTTACAAGAATGAGGGATAACATAGTGTGAGAAGATAAACAGATCACTCATGCTAATAATGCTAGATATAATTCCAGTTTTAAAAGAATTTCAAAGAGAAGTTCAGACTAAAAATGTTGAGTGACAGTGCAATCGCTGACATCTAGAACTAAAGTGAATTTTACTTCTGCACTTCAAGAATATACCTATATTTAGGAAAGTGTTTATCTTGTAAAGGAAATAAAGATATATGAATAAAATTAGAGCCAAATTTCAGTTTAATAAGTAAACAAAGAAGTAAATATTTCTCCTGCACCTTCCCCCCCATTTCCCCAGGAAAAAAAGGAAAACAACAACAATTAAGACACAAATTTTCAAAACATTTTTGAGTTTGTAGAAGCAATGACAGATAACGATTTTCCTCAGAAGTCAAAGGTAAAATCATTACTTTCCTTATTTATGATTTTATCTGCTCTCATTTGAATTTTCACTGAGCTTTAATCCTGTTTTCAGGGCAGAAAATGTAAATGCACATATACCTTCCAAAGTTCTGTGTAGTCTGCTAGTGCTGCACACTTTGCACATACCTTTATTCATTTCTGTGTTTATTGTGAGCATTGTTCAGGTGCATTTTTTTTATCATTTCAACATCTTACTGATATGTTTTCTTAAGGTATACGAATGCAGTATATGTTGACTCTACAAGAGACATGAATGAGAATTCCTTGCTTATATCTTAACAGTTTTGCTTCCTGAGTATATTTCCCTTGCCCTTTTCTTTCAGTGACTTTTCTGTTTATGTTACATAACTGAGAGAGCAGAATTCTCCTTCAGAGCAAGACAGTAATAGCATTTAGTTAGTAATTTTCTATCCCTAAAGTGAGTTCTAGGCCTAAGTATGTTGTCTGCAGGTGCTACAGAGTCAATTGTCTCAGAGCTTGTATCACAGGTCAGAACAAGTTCTTTAACTTTTGGAGGCCTAGAGGTATAATGCAGATGAAACATTGTCATATTATATCCAATAAAGGAAGCTGATCTGCCTTTCTGAGGGCAAAAGCAGTCTTTACAGAATCACAGAATCACAGAATGGCCAGGGTTGGATGGGACCTCAAAGATCATGAATCTCCAACCCCCCTGCCACATGCAGGGCCACCAACCTCCACATTTAATGCTAGATCAGGCTGCCCAGGGCCCCATCCAGTCTGGCACTGAACACTTCCAGGAACGGGGCATCCACACCCTCTCTGGGCAGCCTGTTCCAATACCTCACCACTCTCTCTGTAAAGAATTTCCCCCTGACGTCCAACCTAAATCTCCCCTCCCTCAACTTAAAACCATTTCCCCTCATCCTGCAGTTATCTAGCCTTTCAAAGACTTGATTCCTCTCCATTCCACTTCCCTCTGTAGGCTCCCTTTAGGTATTGAAATTCTGCAATCAGGTCACCCCACAGCCTTCATTTCTCCAGGGTGAACAAGCCCAGCTCCCTCAGCCTGTCTTCATAGAGGAGCTGCTCCAGTCCCCTGATCATCTTTGTGGCCCTTCTCTGGACCCTCTCTAACAGCTCCCTGTCTTTTTTGTACTGGGGGCTCTACACTTGGACATAGTATTCCAGGTGGGGCCTCACAAGAGCAGAGTGAAGAGGGAAACAATCGCCTCCCTGTCCGCGCTGGCCAACCCTTTTGATGGAGCCCAGGATGCTATTTGCCTTCCGAGCCACAAGGGCACACTGCTGGCTCATATTAAGATTTTTGTCTATCAAGACCCCCAGGTCCTTCTCCACAGCACTGCTCTTGAGGACCACTCCTTCCAGTCTGTATGGATGCCTGGGATTCCTCCAGCCCAAATGCAAAACTCTGCACTTTGCTGTGTTGAACCTCACCAGGTTCACCCGTGCCCACCTTTCTAGCCTCTTGAGGTCCCTCTGAATAGCATCCCTTCCTTCAACTGTGTTGACCACACCACTCAGCTTGGTGTCATCAGCAAACTTGCTGAGAGTACACTCAATTCCGTCATCGATGTTATTGATAACAATGTTAAAGAGCACCGGTCCCGAGACAGAACCCTGGGTGATGCCACTCGTTACTGGCCTCCACCTGGACATAGAGCCGTTGATGACCACCCTCTGTCTGCAGCCTTTCAACCAGTTTCTTATCCATGGAATGGTCCACCCATCAAATCCACATTCCTCTAATTTGGAGATAAGGATGTGGTGGGAGGACCATGTCAAAGGCCTTGCTCAAGTCCAGGTAAATGACATCGGTAACCTATCCCTTGCCCACCGATGCCGTCACTCCATCATAGAAGGTTACCAGATTGGTCAAGCATGACTTTCTTCTGGTGAAGCCATGCTGGCTGTCACGGATCACATGCCCATTCCTCATGTGATCAAGCATGTCATCCAGGATGATCTGTTCCATGATCTTCCGAGGCACAGAGGTGAGACTCACCGGCCTGTAGTTCCGTGAATCCTTCTTGCTCCCTTTTTTTATTAATGATAGTGATGTGACCCTTCCTCCAGTCATCCAGGACCACACCTGACAGCCATGACTTTTCAAATATGATGGAGAGCGGCTCAGCAACCACCTCAGCCAGCTCCTTCAGAACCCTGGGATGCATGCCATCCGGCCCCATAGACCTGTACACATTCAGTCTCATGAGGCGGGCTTGGACCTGCTCTGTCCTCACAGCGGGGGGGGATATACCTAACCAGTCCCCACCTAGAAGTTTAGGGATGCAGGGCTCAGGGATGTGAGAAGTACTGGAATCCTGGCTACCAGTGAACACTGAGCCAAAGAACTCATTCAGTACCTCAGCCTTCTCTTTTTCTGCCGAAGCCAGTTCTTCTTTTACATTTACCAAAGGAGGTACACTTGCTCTGGCCTATCTCTTCTGGCCAATGTACCTGTAGAAAGTCTTCCTATCGTTTTTCACATCCCTCACCAAGTTCAGTTCTGCCTATGCCTTGGTCTTCCTGATCCCACATCTGCAAGTCCAGACGGCATCCCTGTATTCTTCCCAGGTGACGTGCCTTTGTTTCCAGAGCTTGTATGCACCTTTAGCCCTCAGCACACCCAGCAGGTCCTTACTGAGCCATACTGGCTTCCTACCTCCTCTGTCCACTTTCTTGTTCAGAGAGACGGAGATTTCTTGTTCTCTCAGGAAGGCATCCTTGAAGACTAACCAGTTATCCTCAACATTTTTGTTTTTAAAGACAGTATCCCAGGGGATGTTGGCCAACAGACTATTAAACAGTTTAAAGTTTGCTCTTCCAAAGTTCAGGGTCCTGACTCCACTTTTCACTAGGCCCACACCCCTCGAGATCACAAACTCGACTAGGGCGTAGTCACTGCTACCCAGGCTGCCTCCAACCTTAACACCATTAATGATTTCCTCCGTACTGGTGAGCAGCAGGTCCAGCAATGCTTCACCTCTGGTCTGTCTGTCATAAACCCTTAAAACAGAAGTTTATCATCAACACATTCCAGGAGCCTCCTAGACCTCTTCTACTCGCCGTGTGGTTTTTCCAAGAGATATCCCGATGGTTGAAGTCCCCCACCAGGACAAGAGCCATGAGCACGAAGCCTCCCGCATCTGAAGCAAGAAAGCCTCGTCAACAGTCTCCCCTTCATCAGGTGGCCTGTAGTATACTCCTATCACCAGCTGGTCTTTGTTAGACCCATCCCTAATTCTAACCCACAGGCTCTCAACCTGATCCTGACTGTTTCTCAGAGGAAGCTCCTCACAGTCTATCCACACTTTGACATAGAGGGCAACTCCCCCACCCTTCCTACCTAGCCTATCTCTTCTAAAGAGCTGATAGCTCTCAATGGTGGTATTCCAGTTATGGGAACCATCCCACCATATTTCCGTGATAGCAACAAGGTCATAACTTTGTAAGGACATCACGGTTTCTAACTCATCCTGCTTATTTCCCAGGCTGCGTGCTTTGCTATAAAGGCACTTCAGCTGGGCTTTCCATCTCAGCTGGGCTTTCCATCTCAACACCGTTATAGAGGTTCTAGGTTCCCCTAGAACAGCATTATCCTCGACATCCCCTTGCCCCAGTCCATCCCTTTGTATTTCACTGTCATTGCCCATTAGGTTCGGAATGAGCCCTTGAATGACCTGCTCAACCCCAGCTGCCTTGATTTTGTCCCCTTCCCCCTTCATACCTCGTTAAAGACTTGTCAACGAGTCCTGCTAGTTCCTCAGCTAAGATTCTCCTCCCCCTCAGAGACAGGTTACTTCTATTTGCTACCATGGACCAAGTAAGTTTCCCTGTGTCAAAAAAACCCAAATTCCTGTATTTGCACCAACTTTTAAGCCATTTATTTATAAGATGGGGTTTTTGGTACCTCTTGGTATCCTGCCCTGCCACTGAAGGTAGGGAAGAAAACACCACCTGCACACCCACTTCCTCAGCTACCCGCCCCAGTCCCCTGAAGTTTACAAATAAAAATTCCTTTGTTTTCATTCAAATCTACATCACATTTTGTATTCTTTTTTTTTTTTTTTTTTTTGTATATTCAAGATTCCAGTGGATGCATCAAATACACTTCATAGGATAAATTAGCGAAGTTTAACTAGGTTAATTGGTGTTACATAAAGAAATTATTTGTTCAGATGGATTCATTTTCTTCTAAAGGAGCAGATTTAACCTAGAGAGATGAGTATTTTTCAGTACCTTTCAGTGAATCAATTAATTTTAACAGGTTTTCCTATTGTTCTTAATGACTTCACCCAAAAATAAAAGCTGAAAAGGAAAACTATTGGAAAGGCATAGGTATGTGGTATTTATAGTTGTAATCACCAAAAGTTAACAAAAACAAAAGGACAAGAGATAATAACATCATCTTTATCTAGAGAAGAAGCAGACTATTGTTGCTGATGCTTTGGGAATGATACTCAGTTGAAAAAGGCTGTGTACCACAGCAGCTAATATGTTCTAAAAGTGTATTTTGTTGTTGCTCTAATGTGAGATAAGAAGACAAAAAACAATGAAGAATAAGATCTTAACAGTTGTTTACTTTTACTTTAAGGAGGCTTTGTACTTGGACTCTCACAACATACTTTGCGCATGGTAGGAAGCAACAGTCTGGAGACAGGTAATACAGAATGAGAGAAAAAATTGCTGGGTTGTCAACTCAAGTAGGCTATAGTTGGTGGTTAGTGCCTTGTAGTTAATGACCTTGGAGGTTAGTAAAACGTTGGAGTGCTGATGGGATCTCTCTTGAAAGATGTTCTGTTTAATACCTTTAATATTTTCCTTCATAAAGAAGTAGAAAATATCCCTGCCACATTTAAGGATGGCATCAAACCAGTGGGAACAGCTGATAACCTTCTGCCATACAGAAGGTCCTGAACAGGCTATGAAACTGTCCAGACCTTGTTAAACTGAGCAATAACAAGCGCAAAATACTCTAGGGAAAGAGAAGCCCCTGCAATGGAATGGACTGGCCCTGTCAAGTTAGTTCTGGGGCCTAGTGGCAACAAGTGACCAGTATCTGGGCTATGTGAGCAAGAGAATGGACAGAATTTTTTTATTTTTTCTTCTCCTTTTCCTCTAGCATATTTTTACAAGTTTTACAACATTAAGATTATCACCTCCTCTTTTCTGCTGAATAGATCACAAAAAAATGTTGAAATGCGAGAATTTATATCCATGTTTTTGTATTGTTCCATTTTCTCCATATTCTTGACGTGCCTTTGTTGCTCACTGACATCCTGTAAAATTAAAAAATGAAGAAGTCTGTTTTTTGATCATTTAAAATAAGTCTTTATTAGTATGGGTATTTTAATTCAGCAGTGGTATTTCATAACAAGTTCCATGCACCTTTTATCTTGAAAAGGCCACTTGTTCTGCTTAATGATTGCAAAATATGATTGTTTTCTGTCAAGAGACACAAAAAAAAAAAACAACAAACAAACAAAAAAAACCCTATGACTTTCACTGGAAAGGGTTTCCTTTTGAGAAATCTTCTTTAATCTAAATGAGAACTGTCTACTGAAGTTTTAAGATAATAATTACTTAAGTTTCATTTGAATTTTCAGTGCCCACAATGTGAATTATGAAGAAAATTGGTGGAATATTTTTCATATTTTTAAAGCACTGGAGCCAAGAATTTATTTATTTATTTATTTATTTATTGCATTGTTTTTATTTAAGGACTGCTTATCTCTTTGTTTGTTTGTTTGTTTGTTTGAAACACTTTAAAGGTTGTCTTGAAAGGATTAAAACATGTTGTCTTAAGAATTTCAAAAATATGCCTACAACGCTAGCTCAATAAAATCAAAAATTAAAAAAAAAAAATCATATGAAAGTTCCTCATCAAATGTTTAAAGTGGAAAGACATGAGTTATGCAGACTGGTGTACCCACACACTTAAAATCAATCAAAAAGTAAAATAGAAGTACTCTTTTGCTTTTGCCTCTCTTTGGTTACTGCTGAAAATTATTGAGATTTTAGGTACCTCGTCTCTCTTCACCTATTTTGATTCAAGTATGTGGGTGCTTCAGTTTATGATAGACAGCCATTATACACTCTTGAAGAAAGAAAATCATGCAACTAGGTGATTTGCATTATAGAATTGCTTGTATTTACTGAACATTTTCAAGTAACTTAAAATTAAGTTTCAGTTAGCGTTTTCAAAGGTCAGTTTATCAAAAAAGTACTGAATTCATCAGCACATGATGATTGTGAAGTCTTTTCCTCATTCCCAGAGAATAAAAAGTGTAAAAAAATAGCAGCAGAATGTTTCCACCATGTAATGCATAGAGGAAGCTTTGCCCTTTGCTCTGCTGTTTCATGATTGGCATATGATGAAATATTCATGTATTGCTGCTTAAAATCTTGTGTTTGCTCCCTTGATCTCTGTTTCCTTTTCTGTCTCATGTCCATCTCTGGCTCAGATATGTGTTCACAATTCCCTGTGTCATCTCTAGCAATTATATGGTTATCTAAAGATGTCAGCCTGTTGATCTGATGGAAGCAAATATTCATAGAATCATAGAATTGGTTGAGTTGGAAGGGATCCTAAAATGTTATATACCTCAACTCCCCTGCAGTGAACAGGGTCATGCACAGCTAGATCAGGTTGCTCAGGTCCTCATCCAGCCTGACTTTGAGTATCTCCAAGGACAGGACATCCACCACATGTCTGGGCAACCCCGTTCTTGTGCCTCACCACCTTCATCTTAAAAAATCCTTTTTGCCTTATATCCAATCTAAATCTCCCCTCTTTTAGTTTGAAACCATTTCCCCTTGTCCTATCACACCAGACTTCACTAAAGAGTCTGTCCCTTTCTTTCTTACAGTTCCCCCTTTAGATACTGAAAGGCCACTCAGGTCTCACTAGAGCCTTCTCCAGGTTGTACAGCCCCAGCTCTCTCTGTCTGTCCTTGTAGGGAAGGTTTTCCATCCCTTGGGTCATTTTTGTGGCCATCGTCTGCATGTGCTCTGTTGGGTCCATATCTCTCCTGTACTGAGAACTACACATCTCAATGTAGATGAGACCTCATCAGTGCAGCATAGAGGGGCAGGATCGCTTCCATCAACCTCCTGGCCATGCTTTTGATGCAGCCTAGGAAACAGTTGGCTTTCTGGGCTGTGAAGTGCGCATTGCTGGCATGGGCTGCTAGGGTTTCACAGGGAGTATTACAGTGTAGTTTTAGCATGGTTTGCATTCAATTTGGACTCTCTTGCTTCAGTAATTGAATGAGAGCAATCTTAAAAGGAAAAAGTTCCCACAAATTATTATAAACATGACACAAGAAATGTAGGGGTGATTTTAAAAAAAAAAAAAAAGGGAAAAGAAAAGGATAATGGAGAAATGGTAAATATTTATTTATTTATTTATTTATTTTGAGCTAAATGATGTCCTCTGACAAAATAAATAAATAAATAAATGAAAATCTCACATTCATACCTATTGAAGCAGTACTTGAGATGTAGGACAGATGTCTGACTAAAATTCTTACCATACTCTGGATAAATATCAGTTCTGCTATCACACACAGATTTAACAAGGATCTCATGAAAGCAATATAAATTATTTACACAGCCTCGTGGGGCAAACATTTGACCTAATTTGGGAGAGATATCTTTAGTTTATGTGGAAAGGCACTTACTAGAAGAGCATACTTCAGGTGTGAGGATGATAGTTAATGCTGCAAGTAAAGTAATTATTATTGTCTGCACGAAGATTTAATTTTACAGCATCTATGTAAACAACTCTTGTTCTTGATGAAACAGCCTGTTATCTCAAAGCAGCAAAAAATCTGATAACTCCATCACAAACCAATTTAATTAAATTATAATCCTCTTTATTTTTTAACCTAATTCTTGTATGAATTCCCATTTCATTTCTGTTTACATTTGGCAGTTATTTTTCCTTTGCTTTGTCCTTTTCTCTGTCCTTCTATCTTTTTCTCTATGTGTTGAAGATTTTTTGTTTTGTTTTGTTGTTTTTTTTGTTTTTTAATACTACATTGCTGGAAAATTGTTCCAACTGGTTTAATTAGTGTTCAGTTTAATGCAATTGAAATCTAGCTTTCAATTAGTCATCAGGGTCGGCCACTGTCCTCTTGAATGTAGGGAATAAAATTTCAATACTTTAATCTCTTTATTGAAAGATTCTCTTGGGTTACAGAAGCTGTTTAAAAATTATGCTATCGAAGACGGTGTGTCTGCCAAATGTGTCTTTGTAACTAACTCTTAGGGGCTGGGAATATTTTCAACGTGTTAGGAAATAAAATGAATAGGAGGGAGAGAGTATCATTAGAAAAACGTCGTGATCTGGTATTATTGCATATGCATTTGTCCTTCTTGAAAGAAGTTTTTGTACATCACATTTACTTTCATTAGCCTTCAGTGCATTTTTTTTTTTTTTAATGCTTTGTAAAAATAATTTGTTCTGCTCACATCTGGTCCTTAAAATATTCTCATTAAACATATGTTTTGATAATAATTAAATAAAAAAATGTTTTAGTATTCTTTGTCTATTATCAAAGTGCATGGCTGTCACATTAGGGCTTTCTTCCTTTAGATCTTGTATTATGTAGGGAAAATACAACTGAAAAAAAAAAAAAAAAAGGCATAATAGGCTTAGTGCCAGAGGGAGCAGTATTGCAAATTCCTGTATATCACTGAGTTGTTCCACAGTACATTTGTTTTACTATATAAAACTGGGCCACCAGTGAATTTATGTCTTTAGTCACATAATCTTTATCAGAATCTGTTTTTGTTTTGATTTTGTTGATCTAGGTAGATGTACGGGCTGACAAAATGTTCATGTTAGATATTTGGAGATGGCATGGTAGTAAAGAAGTGAGCAAGATTTTGGTCTGCAGTTTTCAAAGTGGTGGTAATGTGTGTCCTGCTTTCCCATCCATTACTGATCATTTGCTCATTATTTCTATGAGTGAATTAATGCAGAGATGCAATAGGAAACTGGAGAACTTGAAATTTATTCCTACCTTGAACTCAGATATGTTGTAAAAAATACTGGTTTCTTATTTGCATATGTATGAATATTGGCATATATATATTAATTTTGTACGTCTTATTGTTTTAAGTTATATACAGATTTTATGATGAATCTTGTATGTAATCTGGATTCAAACATATATTTCTGATTTTGAATCTCTGAAATGCAACTGCTTTTAATGTGTGCACAGTTTCACTTGCAGAGAAGTAACCAAAACATTCATTAGGCCTAATTTAATTTTTATTTTAGATAGCCTCAATCACAGCTTTTCATTGTTAGGGTTATAAGGAGTGAAAATCTGCATCTTCTCCTTTCTTATGTATAAACTAACTGGAAGCTAAGAACAGCTTGGGAACAGATTTTGCTGGGCTTAGATGCAAAATGTTGAATATGTATTTTATTTCTGTTTAATTGTAGACATACTAATATTATTACCTTCTGAAATGTCTAGGAGGTTCTCTTGGTTGAGAGCAGCTACAACACCAGGTAAAACAAAATTTATTTATTAATATATTTAGTAATACATTTTTCTTCTATAGTCACAAATTAGATTTCACAACAAATTAGAACATATAGAGAATTCTGAAAGGTAATTTTTATTTTGTAATTACACTGGTTTTTCTTTACCTCTTTTCCCAAGGGGAGCATTAAGTCTTTCTTAAGTAGATTATTGTAGTTTCTGTTATCGGAAGGCCTTAGAGAAAAGAAAAGAAGCACTTAATGCTGTAGTACTGTTACAGGATGTTTATCCACATGTGTGTGCTTCAACTGCCAGCAAAAGGTAGCATCTCCTGCAACAGGATAATGCAAGAAAAGCACCTCTTACTACTCATTTTAGCTAGATGTGATTGCATACTTCCTTTAAAAGTAAAAACTATAAGCCGTAGGCACTTTTTATAAGTTCTTCACAACTTTTGTGCTCTTGAATGTTATCAGGGAGGTCAAATACAAAAATTAAAAATTAAAAACTGCTGTTCCATAATGGAAGAATGTTGCGCTTTTTCCTTAAAAATTACCTAATTTCAGCTAAAAATATGGTATTCTATTTCTTCATTTACATAATTTTTAAATCCGTAGTTGTTTTTTAAAACCTGTTACTGAGTAGATGTCTGCTACCAAAGGATTGATTTTAATGGTTCCTCTGCTCTACTACTATATTAGTATTCAGCTTATGACAGTTTAACTATATACCTCAAGGAAGACTAAGTAATGCATATGATTAAGGATGATGTGTATTATGGACAAATTCTGTGGATTTCTTGAACTCGTCTTTCTTTTTATTTATTTATTTATTTATTTATTTTAGGGTGGAATTAAGGTCTGCCATTTGGGAAAGTAAACAAGCAATGAAGCATATTAGATTTTAGAAGCTTGTAGAAATATTGAAGTGGATCATTTTTACAAACTGTGAACAGAAAACAAACAAAGAAACAAAAACAAACAAAAAGAACCTATTCTCCATATCTCCATATATCTCCATGGGAAATGAAGTAGTCCCTATTAGCTTAAAGCTGTGATAAAACTGTGTTTGTTTTCACAGTGGTTGAAATGTTACTGTCATGCTCTCAGAGTTGCAAAAAGATACTAAGAAACTGGAAACAGAATTATTCCAAGGAATTTTTGTAAAAATAATTGTGTCCGTATATGATTCTATCTGCAGCTCTCTGAAACCTTATCTATGCTTTGGGAATGACTATTGGCATAATCAGTTAAGCTTTTATGTCCAGTGTTAACTGTGACTCACTTTCTCTTCTTTTTCATTACTGCTGGATATGCAAACCATATCGTTAAATATAACAAGTGTTTCATTTTGCCAGTTGCGTTAGGCACAGCATTGCTATCTGGTCAATGAAAATGGCTCTCCTGGACTCTGAGTATGTGTACAGAATGGAGTATGAGAGACTGGAGAGCAGCTCCGAAAGAAGAGATCTGGGGGTTCTGGGTGATGAAAGTTGAACAAGATTCAGCAGTGTGCCCTGACAGCCAAAAGGGCCAATAACACCCTGAGCCAGTGTAGCTGAGTGAGTGGTGGAGAAATCTGGAAATTTATCAGTGAATTGGAGTTGTATTAAGCAGACAAGTTTAATATGCATACAAAGTTTCAGTTATTTGTACAATCTATTATATGTCTCACTTGATAACTCATGTGGCATATGGTGTGCACTGAGTCTGTGAATATATCTTTTCTACTTCCTGACTTCATCTGGTCCTTTCTGAGTTTGCATTAGTCCTTCTCATTAAACTTGTGTTAGCGTCACCTCTGAGGAAAAACAAAAACAAACAAACAAACAACAACAACAAAAAAAAAACAAAACAAAGAAAAAAAAAGAAAAAAAAACAGTAGCCTTCTTTTTAAAAATGGTCATGAGGAACAAAAACCCCAAATAGCTATTATGGATTTTTAATGATATTTATAAGCCTATCTGTGAAGCTGTATGAAGTTGATTATCCTCATGTACATCCTTATTTACAGCAGTAGTTTTCTACCTATGGAAATGATTCTTATGGGTATAGATTTTTCTACAACAGGTTTATTCAATAAAGTCTGAGTCACTGCATTTAAGCAAGCAATATCTTTTCCTTTGCTGGCCTGAAAGTAAATGAATAGAAATATTACTTTCATGAGTACTAACTGAATCTTCATTCCTTACCGAGAAACAAAGTGTAATTTATTTTTCTTTTATGTCGTCATTTGAGCTGAGTCATGTTTTCTCTATAGCTATTTCTATAGCAAAATTCTTTAAAGCTATTTCTATCCCTCCGTCTTTATTGTAGGGTTTCCTATTCTCTCAGATCCCTAACAGTAAGGAAAAAATAAATTTGGTAGTAGAAAATAAGAAATGCCCTAAGAAGCTCTACTGAGCTGTATACAATTGTTCTTCCAAAAAGATGACTATCTAAGAAAACAGATAGTGATTCTTCAGTTTTATAAAGTCAAGTCAAGAATTCTTTCTAATCTAGTTTTGTCTAATCCAATTCTTTTGAAAGGTCCAATTCATTCTGCAGTTCTTCCCCACAGTGGTTTAAATACATACTTTCTGATATTCTACAGCATAAAAATGTGTAAGGCTTCCAAAATGAGTTTTAGGAAAAAGTATTTTTCAGACCCATAGATATTATATGTATGGAAATGAGAGAATTAGAGAGTATATGAAGGCAAACATTGTATTTAGAGGTAAAAAGTGTTAATTATCCCAAAGAAGATGCAAATTGTTTTTAAATTCCAGCCACTTCATTGTTCTTACTCTCCTCTAAATGTGGAGATGGACAACAGAACTTCATAATCATGATTAAATCACAAGACAGGCTACACACTAACTGATGTTAATGCTGAAATCAAAATTTTGTTATTAATATAATTAAATCAAGCCAGAATGCACTATAGGATGTAGTGTCTGACTAACACCTCTCTACCCATTCCATGGCTACAAAAATGGTTTGTATTTATTTATTTACCAAAAATCTGTATGTAGTAAATGGTTATGAAATGGGACTAGTGAGATCATCATTGTATGCAGTCATTGCTAGTGGAAACTCCATGTTTGGGAGCTGTAAGAGAAAGAAAATATTCACCTCTAACAATGAAGTTTTCTTCACCAAAGAGGATAAAAAAGTATTTTTATTTTTATTGGTCAGAAGGTTCGATCTCTGCTACCATACCACTGCTTGCTTCTGACGTCATGGGCAACATGACAAAATAGGAGGCATTACTTCATAAGCAGCCCTCCTACTTTTCATCTGAACCCACAAGTTCTGCTACTTTTCTTTTTCCTGATTCTCTTCCCCAGCCTACTATGAGGGGAGGGAGAGAGTGAAAAATAGCCTGTATGGAGCTTAGCTGCCTGCTGGGTAAAACCACAACATTTGAGGGGTTTGTTTCAAAAAGAGGACTTACTGAATTATTTGAGCTCAGTAAGGCTGTGTGTTTTGCCACAGTCAGCTTACTATTATTTGATACCTTCAGCATGTTTTGCCTGCACTATGCAAAGCCAAGTATAACAAAATTCTGGTCTATGACAGTATATAAAGTTACTTTATTTTTTCTCTGTGCTCTAAATTTTCTTCAAAAGATTCTCCCATTTCTGTTTTCACTTATTTGAAACTGTGCTTTGTCAACCTGAGCTCCTAATATATACCTTTTTTGCTTTGCACTCTACTTCATCTACCATCACAGATTACTAGTGATCAGCATCCTCTTCCAGGATGTATCTTTTCCTCCTAAAATCCTAAGGTACTCATCAGTCTCCTTTAATCTTCACTGTCTGGTGTCACTTCTATCCACTAATACATTCAACAGGCCTCTGAAGAAGGGTACTTACATTTCTGACGCGTATATCTACATCATCAGCAGCAATATCATGTAAGCAGAACACAAGTGAAGTGTGAAAAGATGGCACTAGATGTGATGCACCACATAGTGTGCTATTATCATTTTGCCCTTTCTTTTTAGTTTATGCTGTCCTGAAGGCAGGAAAATCCAGCAAGTCTAGAAACAAAAGATGAAATGGTATGTAAAAGATCTGTCATTTAATCTGAACTGCTCAGGTATTAGATAATGTAAGGGTGGGTTGTTTTTTTTGTTTTGTTTTGTTTTGTTTTTCATTTCTGACTGTAGATGGTGTAATATACATCAAATAACAAGGCTACACTAGAAAATTCTGCTTAATAATGCACTACATATAATGAATCTTATCTATGCATTGTTTAAAGTATTTTAAGATATCCCCATTACAGTGCACTTTATTAATTGTGTTCTCTTTTTGACATAGCTTAATATCATTAAAAAATAATGCAGGAGATATTTAAAGCACATCAGAAGTAAAGAGGACTCATATCGCAAGTTGATACCTTCAAGGAATTCCAAATACCTCAAAAGTGAATTATATGGTATAAATCAGGTAACAAAATTATCCAGGCATAGTTTCTATATTAGTGTTTGTGGAACTTCACAGTGCACTTCTTCAAACACATTTCTTCCACACCTTATTGTTTTAATCACATACTTGTGTTTCTAGAGTAAACATTTCTAGATAAAACATTTCATAAATTCAAAGATACCTGTTAGTCATTCACTAACCAGCACACAATACTTCAGCATGCACACGTATGTTTCATTTCAGCTCCAAAGACTAGTAATCAATAGTACTCATTAGCAATCAGTCTGGACAAGATGACAGAAAATCTTCCAGCCTTTTGTTTCTTAAAAAGTCACTTAACCCATGAATTTTATGTTATTGTCTAAGGCTTAACTTGTCACCATTTATTTTCATGAAGATAAGTTATACAGCCCTATTAAATAAGATGAAATAAATCATCCTGTCTGCATCTCCTTCTGTCCCTTGAAAGTCTCTGGAAAAACTGGTGCTGTTAGTTTCATTATATGGGGGGTGAAGTTGATCTTTAATAGATTAGTTGCTCTTCACAGAGCAACAGCTTTTCCTCTGTTTTACTCCCTCCTCAGAAATTCTAAACTGAGATGTGAATATGCAGATTATGAAAAAGGCATGTGATACATGGACTGTAGTAAAGCGAAGTATTTGCCATAAAATTTTGTTTTATGTACTTTTTTTTTTTTTCAACTGGTCAGATAACAGGCAATAAAGAACAGTGTCAGGTGAAGAAAGAAATAGGTTATTATGTACCTTATACTGCAGTATTTAAAAATAAGCTTGTACTTTTTCTTTCTTTTGAGTTTAATTTGTAATATAGTGATGTATTTCAAATGAAAATATTTTTAGTCTAAGAAAGTTCTTGTTTGCTACACTGGCATTTAAATATTTACAGTCAGCAGAAATGTAGCTTAAATAAAAACAGCAGTCTTTCAGGCATGACATATGCCATCTATTGTGTTGTCCAGCTGTGTTATCTACACATATGAAATACTCAAATAAATAAGGAAATACCTTGAGGAAGCAATCAAAAGAATGGCACATACATAGAGAAAAATAAGAAGATGAATAAATGGAAGTTCATACCAAGTAGTGATATGCTCAGGGTAACAAAAATCACTGACGTGATATGTGATAGATGGATTTTGCCAGAGCATCTCTTAGAGCATGTGAGTGTCAGTATCTTGTAACAAGCTTTGTTTTTTTAATGTAGAAGTGGGCATATTATCTACTTTTGCTCAGTTGAGTTGCTGATGTATTTCATTGGGCTTCTACTTCTGAAACAAACAGGTATTTAGGCAGCTTATATCTGAGTTTGACATCATGCAAGTCACCTTATGGTGTTCAAAAATAATAGGCAAACTGTGGTGAGATCACCTGAAAATAATAATTTGTGTTTAGAACTTGGTCTGAATTATATCTATTACCTAAAACAACTTGCCAGGGGATTACAATATTATTTAATATTTAATATGCGGATGGAGTCAAGAGACTTCATTGCAAATGCAACGTAATGAAAGTGGGACTGTAATGAAGATGCAAAAGCGATATGAGTTAAGGTACATAAGAAATTCTTAAGACATTATCTCTGACTGATATAAATTAATGTGATTAATTAATGTAAAGTCTACAAGTTCCTGCACAATCTACTGTAGGGAACATGTCTTAGCATAGATATTGGACAAGATGATCTTCAGATGTCCCTTCCAACCCCTGTGATTCTGTGATATGAGTTAATAGCATCTTAGAATTAATAAGTTGTGGCAACAAGCAGAAAGTCAATAAAGAAAGTTCAATATACTGACAATATTGTCTGTAGACTAATGCAAAAGATCACTTGGCTAGTATGTAGTCAGCAGTGATTCCTGTTTTCCATTCTTATCTGCAAACAAAAATCTTGCCTCATTCTTTATTTACTCAGCTGAATATAATTCTTATCTAGATGCACCTCAGAATGCTTCTTTTGTGCTAATGTCCTTCCAAAAAAAGGTATGATTATTACTGAGAAACTCTGGCAAGGAGTACATATCCTGATTATTCCACTTACCCTTCTATGGTTTATATCATGTCTTGGATTTTTTCAAGATAAAGCTAAACTGAAAAATGCATTGCAGTAGCTAAGAGGTATTTCGTCTACAGGAACAGACTAAAACTACCTCATTCCCCGAAAAGTGTATGGTGCAAGCATCATCAGCACCAATTGATTTACTCCACAAATATTCTCCAATTTGACAACAGTTTTTTGAAATATACTTAGCTTTGGTCTGCTTGCAAGGACCACCTTTGGTCTCTTGAACTAATAATATTCAGTGAAAGATAGTTCTTCTATTCCTTCATCCAAAGTAATTTTGGGAAGCTAAACTATGATTATAAATATGAAGGAAAACTGATGCACTGTAGAGATAAAATACTATAGGAAGATATGCAGTAGATATGAAAGGCATTTCTGGGTTCTGCTCAGGAAGCCATTTCTATTTACAGTTGTTGTCTAATATCCAGAGATCTGTAATTCTCAGTACTGCCTCCTCTAGAAAAGAAAAATATTATTATTATTTTTTAATTTCTTTCAAACACAGTATGCATGCTGTGTATAGCATATTTGCTTTATTAACATTACTTTTCTCTATTTCTTGTTTTCTTAGTTGCTATTATGAATGGTCCTGCTTCAGTTTACCTTGAGCACAAGTGAAACAAACAAAATAATAACAACAAAAAACACATAGAGAAATCCAAACATTTCTATGGAAAAAATAATCAGATGGACGGTTTTTAGGTAGCAGTAGTCTTGAGTAACAGGGAGTGGCAGAAAGACGTTATGATCTTTTGTTAATTTTATAATGAAACAGAATGATAGTAGGTTATGCTATGTTTTGAAGACTTTCTTATTTGCCTGTTCTTTCATTATTTGAGAACATAAATTACAAACTTCCTCCATTCTATCCACTGAGTGGATGAAGTGTTTTTTTTTTTGTTTTTTTTTCCATTCCGGCTCTGAGTGTAATATTGATGTACATGTCTGGCTTTGTCATAGAACAAATATGAATTTATGGACAATTAAATCAAGTTTCTGGAATGGTTTCACTTTGATTGAATTGTCTAAATATTATTGTGAATTGATTTTTGTATTTACTGTAGTAACCACGCTGTAATTAATTATTTGATGTTTATAATTAGACATAATTCATACTTGCATACTATATCCATTCATCAAACAAAAATACTGTAGTTTTCATCCTTCCTCTATTTACTGTGCAAACTGAGCTTAGTGGTTATCAGGTGTTTTTCTACAAATATATTTATCAAATATTTTTCCTAGTAAGTGATTGAGAACTTTTATCTATAATCCCTCTGAAGTATATGCAGTGACCATCTAAAAGGTTGTTGAGATCAACAGAAGCAAAGGTGTTGATTCATCAGATGATCTGGGAGTATGCAAGCAACACCAGCCACCAGGAGACTGACCCCACTGCTTTCCTGATACACCTATGCTTGAGGTTAGGGTATCTTTAATATAGAAAGAGTAGCCGGTGTCTAAAAACAGGGTTTAGTGTCATGGATTGGCTAGCAGATAGAGTTAATCATCTTTGGACTCCTTCGAATGAACAGCCTTGAGAGATGCTAGCCAGCTTGTTTAATGTCTGGATGGGGACAGCTTGCTCAAACTGGGCACGTTGTTCCCAGCAAAATGGTGGATGGTGATCTTGCTCCATTTGAAAAACACTCAATGCATTTTTCTTTTGTGAGGGTTTTTGTTTGTTTGTTTGTTTTGTAGTTTTTGTTTGTTTTTGTTTTGTATTGGAATTGTGTATAAATCCATTATAAAAAGTAATATCCCAGTGCATGTGAAACCTTTGCAGGAATTATGTGTGAAAACTGAATTGAAGACCTCTTAACCATCAAACATATGTCTTTCTTTCTGCTGAAACCACAATTTAGGTCAGAGTAACACGTCTGTTATTGCCATCATATGCAAAGACTATGTATTAGTGGGAGATAATAAAGCTACTTGTCATTTTGGAGCACACAATTACCTTTAAGCATATGGTCTTTCTGCAAGTGTTGAAGGAAGCTCTGCTTGACAGATAATTAGAAACTTTGTGATTAAGTCTCTGCTCTTTAGGCAAAATAATCATAAATGCTGTGCATTACCTCCAGCAGTAGAACATCTAGGGAAAAGAAATAGCAAATTTAAATAATAAGTCTTCTGAAGAAGTCTTCATATTACACTGAATGTTAACAGTGAAGAGATATATTCTTTGCTAAGCAAAATGTTAATGTTGCCATAGACCAAAAAAAAATGTGTCTCTCATTTAGAAAAACAATAGTTTTCCAATTATTTATATAATAGGGTTCAGAAAAAGTTGATATCAGTAGTGCCAAGTAGATAGAGATATGACAGATTTGTTCATGATGCACTGCTTGTAAAATATCTGTTGTTGTTGACAGGATTTACTTAGGAGTCTTAAATCTTGGTCATACATTTTATCACAGTCTAATGGGAAGAATGATTCACTCTTGGCTGAAAAGCTGGAATTTGTCAGACATGTAGTTTTCTGCAGATGTACTTCTTATAGTTTCACCTTGAATTTGTTTCTTAAATAGATTAAATTCTGTGTAGATCAAGTTCTGAACCTTCACTTCAAATCAGCTAGCCTGCTTCATTACATCTCTCTACTGGGCATGTTCTAGCCTAAACGACATAACTGCTCATAACGGTTACCTCTGGGCTTGTATATGAGGAATTTGAATGTTCCTTTGCCATTGGCAATGTTACTCCCCGTATTGTTTGAATGTAACAGGAGCAAAAATTGCTCAGTTAGAAAAGTGTTGTTAGAAAACATAAGATCTTAAGCAAACGACTGGGGGTAGGGGGAAATGGGGGAGATAATAAAAGTGAAAATGGAATAGTCTGAAAATGAATAGAGACTGATAAGGAAAGGAGAACTTGTCCTCACTGCCTTTAACAAGTATCTCCTCATTCACTAAGAGATAGTTACTACTGAGCAATAGGGAGAACAGTAACTGTCATTGACTTTGTTGCTATAATAATAAATGCAAGCAAAAATACTGGACTAAATCTGAAAAGTATTTACTGTGCCTTGAAAAAATAAATAGTAAGTGAATAAATAAACCTTTTCCTACACTTTAAATATCTGTTTGTTAAGTGAATGTTGTCCATTTTATGACTTAAGCAATAGCTCTCTGCTGGCAGGGAGAGGAGAGGAAGTGAATTTAATTATATAGATTAAAGTCTTATGTCCTTCATACTGGCGTATTTGAAGTACTGGATATGAAATTTTGCCTTTGCTTCCTATAGTAAAAAAATAAAACACATGAAACTCTGAAGAAGATAGAATAGTAATCTGGGTTCACTGCAAATGTTTTTGTTTGTTTGTTTGTTTGTTTTTTAAGAAGATGTATGTTTTCTAGTTAACTGGGAAATCTCCAATGGTAAAATGGAGTCACATAAGCCAGTTATGTTTCTTTTATAATTAGTAAGACTGATCAACTATATTGTTCTTTATATAACATTTAGAATAAGTATTTATACCTCTCTGTCAGCTTCCCTTAGGATTTGATTTTCTCCTTACATTTCATTGAATACTCACTGATTTGAGAGCTTCCTAGGATGGTCCATCACAGAGTGCAATTTCCTGACTGTTTGCAAATGTAATCCGAGTAAAATGTACAGTTTAAAATGTAAACATTCTTATTCTTGACTTGAATTTTGTATCATTGTGCAAACAGTAACAAGTCAGAGACTGGTGCTTTTGAAGAAAAGTCTTCTCAGCCTTCCAACCAATTAAGACATCTCAGATCTAACTTCAGTCCTGCTCCGCCTGTGTATGTCCCTGCCTTTTCAGAGCACAGCTGACTGAACATATCATGCTGTCAGCAATTCCATTCCTCAAAAGGAAAGTTAGATTTTAAAAACCAACATTAAACTAGAGCTAATCTTTCCACATAACAGCATTTTTAGGAGTCTTTATAATCTTTAATGGTTTCAACCTTCCCAGCTTCAGCTGCACATGAATTAATTAGAGGATGCACGGTCCATGTATCCTGTCTGAAAGAATGCACCCACCAGTGCTAATGATCTGGAATATGACATGCACCTACTCGTGATAATCATTGATTAATCATAGTGAATAGCTGAGATTCTGGACAACTAGAGGAAAGCGAATATCATTCCTATCTTCAAGAAGAACAAGGACAAAGATGCAGGGAACTGTAAGGCCAGTCAGCTTCACCTTGATCCCTTGATTGGAGCAGATAATTCTTAAAAATATTTCCAGACACATGGAGGACAAGAACATCATCAATAGTAAACAGACTGAATTAACTAAGGGGAAGGCAAGCTTGACCAACTTGATACGCTACTATGATACAATGACCATCCTTGGGAAAGCAGTGCCTTCCCAGACTTCAGGAAAGTTGCTGATACTGTCTTCCATAAAATCCTTATAGGCTGTCGATGCATGGACTGGATGTACAGTGGGTTGCAAAAACGGAATGGCCAAGCTTAGAGGATGGAAGTTCTTGTTGGAGGCCAATAACTAGTGGAGCTCAGGTGTTAATGCTAAGTACTAGTACTTGAAGGGAGGGTAGAAAAAGAGAATAGAGCCAGACTCAACGCTGCCCAGGCACAAGAGAAGAAGCAGTGAGCACAGACTGAAACGCAATGTCAATATGGACACTGGATATTATGTCTTCATGAAAGCTGACCAGTGTTTGTACATCTCTGTCTAAAATCCTACTCTATTGATTTACCATAGGTAAGGGCTTCTAGTGAATGGCTCTGAGTGAAAAGTGGTCATCAGTGTTGTCAAACAGTGCAGGTGGCACCAGGCTGAACCTGTCACATCAATAAAGAGCTGCATTTGGCAGGAGCAGATGCTTAGCTGGCGGGAACTTTGTGTTGAATCTAATTTACTGGATGATTTGCGTCAGCAAATATTCAGTATATACACTTCTTCCTATTTAAGATTAAGGAGCAAAATAAGTACAATAGAAGATCCCTGCAAGTGTTAAAAAACTGCTAAAAAAAAAAAAGTTCTTGAAATTTCCAAAAGCTCTCTTGCACAGCTAGTTGTCTAATCTGTTATTCTTTCTGGATTACTCCGAACTCTGAAAATTTCTTAAATGCCTCTGTGTATATTTTCCCAAACTAGATTAAAGAGTATTTTTGATAAGGTAAATAAGGACTAAGTACTAATTAAAAAGTGTCATTACCAAAGTTACTACATACATAGTACCAAAGAATTTTTAAAAGATTACTACTTTTCAGTAGGCATTCAGTTTTATGGAAAAGCCAAATCTCCTTCCAAGTCCACTATAAATTATTAATTTTTTAATTCTTTTTTTTCTTTTTTTTTTTTTCATTTCTGAATATCTATCTCATCTTCCAGTTGTTAAATATGAGTGATTTGGGTTTTAACAGCCAGATGCAGTTGTTGCATATGATTTTTTTCTATTATGTCACTGTGGGAAACTTAGAGACATGTTGTGATACATTTTTATATGCTTATATTTTTACATGTTCTTCCTGACTTTAGCAACCATATTTAAAATATATCACACTGTTAATAAAATAGGCATTCTCAAACTGGGTTTTATGATCCAAATAAGCTCCTGGCTGCTACAATACTTGTAAAAGGTATTGTCCTGGATGTGTTATTTCACAGTTAATGTGGTGCAGGCATTCTCTTCCAACTTCTTCATGAAAAATGATGATAATGATAATGGCATAGTGAGTATTGCTGGAAAAAAAAAAAATAGTTATTCTACAAACATTTCATAACAACCTAGTTTTACATAACAGATTTACTTGAGTTATTGAAAAGAACTATAATGTTGTCCTTTTTCTTCATTACAAAAAAATATATATATATATTTGCTATATGTATTGTTGTCTATCATTACAAGAATTCTGTATAACTGAAAACAAGGACAGTTGCTCAATATTTGATATTATTTAAAAGTTCTATTATGGAGAATTTAACAGATTATTTTTAACACTTCTTAAATTATTTGAAAGGAACATTTAGAGCAGTATGTTCTAATATCTCAAATGTTTCACATTAATAATTCTGGGTTAAACGTGTAATTTTGCTATGAATGAACCGAAAATGCAGTGCTCTGATTATCAAAGTGAACAGAATTGAATAACATTTTAAATGTGACATTTCATTTTAGGAATCAAGTTATTATATCATGCTAGCATTTCCTGGAAGTTAACAAATTAGGGTTAGATTGCCTTAAGTTTTTTAAGTGTTTTTTTCTTTTCTTAAAGGTTTCATATTTTTTTGTAAAAGTGGATTTTCACATTATTGTCATTACCATTAAACTTTTGATCAATTACCATTACTGTCTTTACTTAGTTCTGTTGTTCATTAGATGTCTGTTTAATAATTCAATAAATCATAATTGTAATATATGTATATATCTTTTGCTCTGTCTATTCTGTATTCATGCTTCTGATGGTCTGTAATAAGATACTGCTGAAATTTTATTAGTCAAGATATCAGCTTTTCCTGTGAGTACAGAAATCTGTGGGCAATCTGGAAAGCAAACAAACAAACAAAAAAACTAATTTTTAAGAACATTAACAGATTCATCTGCAGCGTTAGCAGAGAAGACAACCATAAGCCCAATATGCATGCTATATCCATGCAGTTTCATGGAATGTTTAGAATCATTTTTTTGTTTCATTGTCTTTTTAAATTTTTTTTTTACTATTTGCAAGATGGTGAACTGTTGCAAATTCATGCTTAATCATATTTTAATTTCTATTTACTTATTTTTACATCATAAGCAATGATATAAACTTTTCCTGTAACTATTCTCCACCATATTCATTTTATGTTCTTGTTTTCCTTTTATTATTAAAAAAAAATAATAATAAAAATAAATTGTTGTTTCAAGTTGCTGTGGAAAAATCACTTGGGGCACTCTCTGATGAAATCTGAAAAATCTTCTGAAAAATCTTGATCTTCAGTAGCAGAATTAATCTGTATCATTTATAAGAAATAAAATGTGGGCATATTTTGCATAATTTCCTCACTAAAATATGTTTTGGTCATTGACAGATGACCTTTGTTCTTTCAATAGGTAACACATGCTTGGTTTTACTGGATGTAAAAGATCCTTCTCTTATTGGTTGTAAAAGATCCTTCCCTCTGAAACTCTACCATTGAAACTTACCACAGTTTTGTCTGTAATATCAATCAGTTAACTCTGCAACTTCATGAAAATATCATTATGCCTGACGGGCAACAGGAGGAAGCTAACACCGGTAGAGGTGTAGAAGCTGGCAGTAAGCTGCCTATTGTTTTAAAACGTCAGAAAACATTTATTTTTGTCAAGAGTTAAAATTCAGTATAAAAAATCTAGGTGAATATTTCTGGTTTTAAATAAGCCATGTCTAGAAAGTACTGCAATTCTTTACAAATTCAAGATAGAATTATGAAATATGGTTTCGGTCTCTCTACATAATTTTTTGTTTTAAGGTGAAATAAATTAAAAATGCATTTTTCAGTGATCTGAAGACATACTATATTTTAGCTTAAATTGAACTATCATCATTGCCAGTGTATTTCAAGATTAAAATGGTATTTGTCCTGTGATACAATTAGGATACAGAGGAAATATTAATAACACTAGCTCTGAAATCCTTAATTTTCCTCTCCTAAGCCTTAGCGCAAATATTTGATCAGATAATTTTTCAGATTAAGTCTTGAGATAATTAATTTAGTCAGGTTGATGGCTTTTTCTAACTATGCAATTCTATCAAAAAGCTTTGAGAATATGTGAATAAATGAAGGGTGTTTAGTACTCTGGGTTCTTTTAACTCTACATGTAGAGGAAGTCATCAGCCCATTCTTCCTAGCTGGACTGCTAATAGCAGACCCCCACTACATTTTTATGTGCCTCTGCTTCCCCTTTGAACTCCTAAACTCGCCAACAGTTCCTCATTCGTTCCTAAGGCACAGCTCTAGTCTCTCAAACTGGTCATTGACATAAAGGGCAAAACATTTATTGATATAAAGGGCTCAGTCATGCACACATATCTAATGTTTCTTTTTTATTTCCATGCTATGTGCGTTTGAGTAGAGGCATTTAAATTATGCTAATAGCATCAATGATTGAAATCAAATTATGCTAATAGCATCAATGATTGAACTGTCTTATTAGATAAAATAGCTGCAATTTCTTTGTGCTGCTCTTCAAATCTTCTCCAACTACCTCTGATCCTTCTCCTGACTCAGAACTTGTATTGCTTGTGCTGTCATCTAACTGAGTCAGATGAATTGAGGTTCCCCTTGCAGGCAACTTTTGTTTAAATCTATCTTTACCAGCTTGTCAAGCCTGCCATCAGAGATATTCTTCCTGTCCTCTGACAGATGAGCTCTATCAGTCCTCATTAGACCAGCTGTGTTCCAGAGCCCTTACAGATGCTCCAAGGGCTCAGTAGTCCTCCTTGATATATCTTAGTTTGCTTTTCACATTTGATGCTCAAATGAAAAAGCAACAGCAGAGAGTAGTCTGTGGACTGTACAGGACTCAGTAGTATTGGCACTATCCCATGATATGTCAAGGGTGATGGTTTGAAACTTTAAAAATGTAGATTTAGATTAGATGTTTGGATGGAATTCATGATCCATGAGGATTGTGAGGCAGTGGAACAGGTTGTCCAGGGAAACTGAATGCCCCATTCCTGAATGTATTCAAGGGCAGGTTGGTTGGGTCTTTGGGCAGTTTGATTTAATGGAAGATGTCTTTGCCCATGACAGAGGATTGGTACTAAACAATTTTTAAAGTCCCTTTCAACTCAAACTGTTCTATGATTCTATGATATAAAAGCAAATCCAACCCTAGGATGCACTCTGATGGATCAATAGATATTTACCTTGATGGGTCTGAACCTGGAATGCAAACAGTACAATTGGCAGAGGAAACATTTACAGTGATGATGTTCTAGCTCTTTTATCTTTTTATTGTGAAATTTCCTAGAAAAAGAAAAGAATAGAGTTCAGGTCTTATATCCAGTGAACTTTTTTGTTGCTGCTGTCCATGCTCATTTTCTAGTTATTACATAGATCTGTATCTCAATTCCTTTTTTTTTTCTTTTTTTTCTTTTTCCAAGTATTTCACTTTTACATCTGTACAAAAATTCTATCTTGTTAGAAACAGGTTAGTCATGAATAATGTAATGGAATGTTGTTTGTTTTTTTTTTAAACATCTATGCAAAGCTGAATATAATGTCTTAGCGAGGTGAATACCTAGAAACTTTGTTCAAAGGTTTTTTGGCATAAAGTATCCTGTTTACCATAAAGCACAAGAATCTTCCCTAGGAAAACTGACTCCAAGTAAATTGTCAATATGCTGCAGCTATTCTCATGCATACTTCATATACACTTAATTTGATGGACTGATCTTTAAAATGTGGTCTAAAATGCCAGAGAGACAAATACCAAAAGGAGGAACTTGCCTTCAGTTGATGGAATATTTGCTCACATTTTGATTTTTTTGTTGTTGTTCTTCAAACAATTTTATCAACTAAAATATTTTCATATTACTCTATGAATAGTATCTGTACCTGGTAATGGAGGTATTAATAAAAAGAAATATTTAAAAATTGGAAATTGCTATAAAAACCTACAAAATCAAAATCAGTTTTACTTAATGATTAATTTATTTCTACTGAAAGTTAAGGCCTAATTTGTTTGATGTTGAACTGTACTGAAAATGGTTTGAATATGTTTTTATTGGATCCCTCTGTAACAGATTCAGTTGACTTTGTGAGGTAACGGGGAGGCAGTAATTGATCAAAGATATTCCTGGTTTTATGAGCTATTATTTTTTACTTCCTAAAAGAAAGATGTTAGAATAGGGGTAAGTTAAATAGATGCATACTTCCTTCAGTGCCTCCTCTCTTTTCAGATCAGGAAGAATGTAAAGAGAAATCCTCATGTCTTTCTGGAATTGAAATGTGCTCTTCTGTTGAGCCACAGATTAACATCCCTTCTTTTCAGTACTCTCAAAAGTATTATCAGAAAACCAGCTGAAAATGCAGAGCTTCAGATATCTGACTAGAGATTTCCAGAGTAGCTAAGGACTGTTAGGAGAAAGAGTGAAACCTATTCACTGCGGTCCCATTTTACAAGTGGTATTTTATCTCATGCAAACATAATTACACCACTCTGTGTCTTTTCAGAGATGCATTGCTCAGATTTTTCAGCTCTGTCACACTAGAATTGTCTTTCAAAGTTTTCCAGAGAACTTGATGTTACATAGCTATTATCAGATGTGAGTTATTGCTGGAGATAATCCACACTTCCTTTCATATGTACTTCACAGCTCTTCCTGGCTATATGCCTTCTAAAATTATTTCTCAACCTGCGCATAGATATGTATGTATAAATATACATAATTACATATATACTTACATATCTCTAAACATCTTTGCTCTTGTGCAGAAACATAATATTGATGTTCATTCAATTGATAACCCATATGAAAGTTAATCTTTTATGTTGCTCCTTACCTATGTTTTTGAAGTCTGCCAGTGATTGCAATTTTTTAC
Source organism: Perdix hodgsoniae (assembly GCA_035772895.1). Classification (NCBI taxonomy): domain Eukaryota; kingdom Metazoa; phylum Chordata; class Aves; order Galliformes; family Phasianidae; genus Perdix; species Perdix hodgsoniae. The sequence goes on along the minus strand of JAPSGF010000018.1, from coordinate 8,481,259 downwards.
TTAACACTGTATTTAATCCAATCTTTAAACAGTATGGGGAAAACAGCCTTGTTTTGGTTTCTCTCTTCTCCAGAAGCAGGTAGAATACTTGGAGTTCACTAGAATTCGAACTCTACTATTTGAGCTGTGTTTTTATTTGTATTTTACCTTATAATTTGACCATGTAAGAGGAAATACTATTTAAAATAAACAAAGAATATTTACACAATATGTTATTGATAGGGAAGAGACTCAGCCTTTGATAACAAATTTGTAAACTTTTTCTAGGTTAATCATTTTCATGTATCATTTTTTTAATTGAATCTGAGGTCTCTGGGACATTTATAGTTCAATCTCTGTAAAACATTGTGTCAGTTATTATGTAGAAGAAAGTAAAGTATTTTATCCACATCAAGAAAAAGTCATATGTTCCTTCAGTTTCTCTCACCTGTTTTAACTTCCCTTTTTAGTGTAACCATCCTTATCTCAAGGCGATTAAGTCGTTTTCACATCAAGAAAAAGAAGGAGGGGGAAAAATGGAAGAGAAAATATTGAATGAATGCATGAATATATATATTATATTTAGATGCTGGTATTAATTTCATGCAAGGTCTTTCCTGGTTTAGCTCACTTAAATTATGACTTGAAGTATATAACTACAGTTTTAATTTCAGAAAACACTCACTGTCAGTAATTTTCAGTATTAAGTGCCATTAATGTCACACATGTCACTCTTACACTGAACATGAGGTTTAGTATTTAAAATGTGGGATCTACTTTCTACTTGTAGGTTCATAATTTCTATACAATTTCATAGTAGGTTTTCCATGACTTTTTATTCTTCTGAGTAAAAATAGAACACTTAAAAGTATTGAAGATTCAATCAAATTTCCCATTACCATGCTATTCATCAAGACTTAAGAACTTCTCGTCTTTCTAGACTGTCATAAATATGTATCCACTTGAAATTCTCAGCAAATGCTACAGGGTTAAGAGATGCTTCAAAGCCTGGTAAATTACATATTATCCCTAAGCTTCTTTCATATCTGTCATCTCCACTTTAAGAGTATGTAAACAAAAAATAAGCTAGACAAAGAAATAAGTGCTATCAGAGAGAAAATTTGGAACCAGCCTCAGCCCTGGGTAGAAATAACAAGTTGTTAGTTGTTATGAGGATTGTAGCTGTGTTAAATATATATATATATTTATAGTTTTCTTATTAAAGTAACTTTCTATTTTATTAGAATTTTGTTTTGTAATATCAATAAATAATTGATGTGAAGATAAATACAAAACAGAATTGGGGCAGCATTATTTTTAATTATGCTATGAATTGTCTTCCATTGCTTTCTGTTGTTGAATGTACGAGTTGTATATTCATAGCAGTTTTCTTTGTTTCTTTGTTGTTTTTTTCCCACTGACTTCATATTATGTGTTATGACTTTTGTTTTAATAAGAGTATAAGGAGCTGCGAAGATTAGTCTTTTTAGGGAAGAGAGAAATAAAAGGATTTTGGAAGAAGTTTTAAGCTTTATAGTCCTCTTGTCAACAGAGGCCTTTCAAAAGTTTTCCTTGAAAATGTTGGCTATTCTAAAATGGAAATGTGTGTTCTAAAAAGGATGAAGAATTTTAAATATTCTCTGAATGTAAAAAAAAAAAAAAAAAAAAAGACAAATTATTTCCACATAGTGATGATAGACCTAATCTCGAAGGATAGATTGATTTCTATTAGACTTTGTTTTGTTATACTATGCCCTTGTCTGTGGCCTTTTAGATAAATTCTACCTCCTTCTAAGGTTAAAAATGAATGGCCCATCCAAAAAACTTTGTAGCTATTGCTTTTCATGGATTTACATTTTTAAAAATAATGAATATCACAAACGTCACAACAAACATTGTGAATAAAGTTATATAATTACTGATGTTGATAAAGGTTTTGGGATCTCTTATTCTGAAAAAAAAACCCCCCCCCCCCCCCCGAAAAAATACCTTTTCATTTAATCTAAAGTGTATGTAGTATTGTGTGAAAAGATTACTTTTTGGTCAGTTGCAAATATATCAAATTATTCATGTCTCCATAAAAAGATCATTCCTTAAGAAAATATTTAACCAAATGGGTAAATCCAATGCACAGTTTTGTCTGTCTCAAATAATTTTTCTTAGAATACTCTTTGCCCTTAAAAGTAAGCCTGTTTCTAAACTGTGTATCCAAGTATGCTCCAGTTTCACCTTTGGCCGTGTTTATTAAGAAGATGTTTTACCAGAAGTAATTAGATGAATTGGTCATTAAATTAGTGTGAAGTCAGTGAATTCAGCTTTAAATTCCTATGAACAGAAGGACAAAGGCAGAAAGACTTATTTTTTCTCAGTTCTACTGCAAACTTGAATTAAAAATTGATTTGTGTCCCCATTTCACTGCATTCCTCTACTCACAGTGTTCCACTCCCAAAATTCTTTATATGACTTTGCCTATCAATTCTAATTAGCTAAAAATAAAAACCTGTTGCATGGAAACATGGTAGCCTGATATTTTTCTGGTTTTGTGTTTGTTTTGTTTATTAGTTTTTTTTTTGTTTATTAGTTTTTAATACCTGGATTAAAGTTAGGTTATCTTTTAAAAATTATTCTTGGTAACAGAACATGGTGTTAATAGTTTTATAAGAGTAAAGTTATTGAAGTGTGGAAGTTTAATGATTTACGAAAGTAGAGCTGTAAAATTTGCCTAGTTAAGTTTTTAGATTCCTGTGTAAAATGCATGTAGTCAGGTCTGAACTGATATGTCAAAGTTGGCTGAAATGCCTTGCTTGTCTTTTGGAACTAAGAGTTCAGAAATAAAATAAGAAAAAGAACATGAAGAAAATTTAATTTTTTAGTTCAAGGAAAAAAAGTCAGAATGTTATCTCTCTGACAGTTCTGTCACACACCTCCTGCAAAACCCTGACACTGGTTTTTATTTCCTTATCAGAGCTTTTTACCTAATACATTACCATATTAAGTCTTTTAACTCCAATTGCTTGTTCAGGATTGCCTCTGCAAAGATTTGGAGTTCTCATATGTTGATTTCCACAACTCACAAAATGTGGAATATTTTACTTTAGTTAGGAAAACTTTGTGAAGATATAGACTTGCTTGTTTAGCTTCTATCTTTTTGTCTGGCAAGAAAGTGAAAGTAGCAATTCATTTGGTGAGGAAAAAATGTAAAATTAACTGATACTAAACTTGCCATTACCATGAAAATGTTGTTTGTTTGCTGCATTCATCTTTTCTGAAGAATAGCTAAAGAAGGTACTTTCCTTTGTATTGGAAAGGGGATTGAAATTGCACAAATGAAAAATGTGTTTTCTTTTAAGTGTATTATAAAAAATTCCTTCTCAGTCGACAAACAAAACTGAAAGGACTTTATAGGGCATTTCTGTCCTATTTTCTACAAGATAAAAAAACATTAAGGAGTTCAATTCATTGTTACCCATTAAGAAAACAGCCGATATAATTTGCTTATTTAGTGAGACTCAAGGGAAGGCTGAGGACTGTTATTTCCTATAGCACACTAAAGCATCAATTTGATTGTGATAATTGCTATGAGATAAAATAGATTGTGTGAATTGGATGAGTTCATTAGCACTCAAACTGCTTAGTAGTGATAGTTTATTACTTTGGCTGATTTCATAGATTGTTCTCTATTTTCATTATGTCCTTTGCACGTTTAGGTTAAATTTGTAATAGAGCTGTAGATTTTTTTTTTTTGCAGTCTTGGTTCAGCTGTTGTTTTGTTGTTGCTGGTGGTTTTTTTGTTCATTTGTTTTGTTCTTATGTTTTTCAGCATATATGATATACTATGAGAAAATAGTACGGCTATATGTATAAATATATGTATAAATGTGCAAATATATGTATACAAATATATCTAAGAATGAGAATATGGACTGGAACAGTGATTGTCTTTGCTATCGTAGTACAAATTTGATTGCAGAATAACATTACTAACATTATGAAGATAAACAATATATAAATAACAATTAAATGTAATGAGAGTGCAATGTAATAATAATATTTGCTAACAATATAATTGAAGATTTATAAGTTTTAGTGAAAGATATCTGTCTTTATGGAATAATCAGTAAGAGGGACCTTAAGATGCTGCTTGATTAGGTTTTTTAACTAAGTAGTTAAATCTTACCTGTGGGTAGTTTCATTATGTTTTACTCTTAGTTAAGATCAAAAATTACCAGCTTTATTTATAACAACAAGAACAAAAAAAAACCTGCTATGATTTAACTGTTAAAAAAAATAGACAAATGAATGACTGTATTTTCACTTGTGCATACCACAGTTTGATCATCAGCATGATATGTGTATCCACTGTAGGTAGTGTCCTAGTATATATTCTCATAAAACTGGAGTTACTTATTCAGGAAGAAATGTATTCAGCTGCACTTTTTGTTTGAAACAGGTGATTATGTGATTAGATAAGTGGCAACTTCCCTGTAAGAAGATGGGACTCTAGTGCCATCACTTTTATTCCTCCTTAAGTTACTGCAACTGAAGATTGACTGTGAAATATGAAGCACATTTTATTCAGGAAAAGCTTTAATTTTAATAATAAAATCAGTTCTAGTTGTCTTACAAGAAATATGCAGAGTGAACAAAAAACAGAGATTGCCAAACAAGAATAGTGGAAGTATTAATGAGTAATAGATGAAAATACAACTCATTTGAGCAGTATTTCTTCAACAGAATAGACAATATGATCTCTTCTCTCTGTTGACCAATGATAGAGCCTGAGGGAATAGCAATAGGTCTGCCCAAGGAAGTGATCATGACATCAAGCTTGCCGGAGTTCTTGATGGATCTGGACAATGCTCTCAGAGATATCATCTATTTTTTGGTTGATCCTGTGTGGAGCCAGGAGTTGGACTCAATGATCCTTATGGATCTTTTCCAATTCAGGATATTTTATGATTAATATCTCAGTTTCTGAACTTGTAATACCTTTGCAAAATACATGTCAGAAAAAGCGTAGAGATCAAATATACATTTTCTCTGAAGTTCTATGGAGAATACATGGAATTAAGACTAGGATTTGGTACTATGTAATGTACATTTCTTGCATAAGCATTTCTTGAACAGTGGTTGCAACTAAAACAGTTTGCGAAAACTCTTTTGTAGTGATATGTGCAATTTCTAAAGAAAACTCTCAGAACAGGTCTGTATGGGGACTACTGAATCACAGCCTGAACCTCTGATTAATCACCTGAGGTGAGCAATGAGTCAGCCACAGGAGCACAGGTGAAGGCAATTCACCTGTGCTGCTGGAAGGGGTGGAGCCTGGCTCCACCTCTCCTAGACCCATTTAAGAGCTGACTACTGGGGGGAAGGATCTTTTCTGGAGATCTGCTCTACTGGAGTTTCCCATGTAAGCCCAGGATGCGGGTGACTGTGACTATCATTTCTGTTTCCTGCTTTGGTGTAATTACATCATAGCTAAGCTCTCTAATATACCGTACCATCAGTATATTCATTAATTGTGCACTGCAATACCATAGTATTGGTATATTCATTAATTGTATATGTTCTCATCTACTTTTACATGTAGGATGCTTGCACTGAACTAAACTTTCTGACAAGTTCTATAGTTTTGTTGAAGTAGCAGTACCCCAGAGTAAACATTTTTGGATGGAGTATTTATTTTCTCTATAACACCTTGCAATACAGAACGGCATGTATTTGATCCTGACAGAGCAGAATCTAGTTGGATGCCTGGAGCTCGTGGTGTTACCCTGGGTTTGGTACTGGGTCCAGTCTTGTTCAAAATCTTCATTAGTGACCCGGATGAAGGGATAGAGTGCACTCAGCAAGTTTGCTGATGACAGAAAGCTGGGAGTGGCTGACACACCTGAAGGCTGTGCTACCATTCAGCAAGATCTAGTTATGCAGGAGAGCTGGGCAGGGTGGAACCTGATGAGATTCAGCAAGGGCAAGTGCAGAGTCCTACATCTGGGAAGGAATATTAGCATTAATCAATACAAGTTAGAGGCTGAACTGCTGAAGAGGAGCTTTGCAGGGAATGACTTGAGTGTCCTAGTGGACAGCAGGTTGACCATGAGCCAAAGTTTTCCCCTTGTGCCCCCCGGTGTCAATGGTATCCTGAAGTTGGTTAAAAAGAGTGTGGCCAGCAAGTCGAGGGAGGTCATCCTCCCACTCTGCTGTGCTATGGTGAGGCTGCATTTGGGTTACTGTGTCCAGTCGCTGGCTTCCCAGTTAAAGGAAGATGGGAATTATCAGAGAGAGTCCAGTGAATGACCAAAAAAGATTAGAAAGAACCTGAAGCATCTCTTGCTTAATTAAAGGCTGAGTAAACTGAACTTATTCAACCTTGTGAAGACTTTGAAGAAATCTTATCAGTGCCTAAAGGGTCAGATGACAAGTAGATGGTGCCAAGTGTTCAGTGACTGGACAAGAAAGAACAGACACAAATTTGAATATGGGAAATTCCATCTGGACAAATGAATTAACTTCTTTACTTTGAAGGTGACAGAGCACCGGAACAAGCTGCCCAGAGAGGTTGCAGTCTTTCCTTCTCTGTAGTTATCCAAAACCTGACTGGACATTTTACTGTGCAACTTACTGTAGGGAAACAGTTTTAGCAGGTGTTGGACTGGGTGATCTCCAGAGGTGTCTTCCAACCTTTACGATTCTGTGATTCTGTGATTTCTCAGTGTGATGGAGATAGAGTACTATTTCCAAGTCCAATTTGTAAAGGTGGTTGTGAATTACTGTCATGGTTTTTACATTTTTTTGTTTTCAGTATTCCACATCAAAACATCATGTAGTGTACTGGAACTAAAGTGTTAATGCTCCAATTCCATGTACCTATCCCTGTACATGACGGAAGTCATAGGATCTGACCCTTCTGCGTGGGGCAGTCTCTTACTGTCTGGCAGTAGGTGCTGGAGGGTACTTTCCTAGCCATTCCAAGCTTTTCAGGTTTGACTTGGTTTCAGGAACTCTCTCTCTCCTATCTTACTTGATTTATTAGTCTCAATTTCAATTAGATTATAGTATATAGTGTTATTTTGCATTCTGATATTATAGTCAGTAAAATAAGTTTTCCTCCATAGATTGTTGCTGCTATTTTTTTTTTTTCCTCCCTTCCTTCCAATTTTGTGGGGTGGAGGGAGGGGGCAGGGGCCTACTGCTCCCTGTCATGGGCATAGATTGATCTAGTTAATTCTGTGCTTCCCATTATAGTAGTGTCCATTAACATAGTATGCAAAGCTGTTCCTATTCAGACAGGTTTTGGTGTGATTTTTCTTTCTTTTAATGCTTTTAGCTTTAAAATTACAGAATTTCAACTTCTGCGTATTCTGGAAATCGGTGACAAAGTTAAAGTGTGGTTTTTTTTGCATGATTTGTATATAAATACTACAAATCAGAGAGACTTATGGAGGTAGTAGGCTGTAGAAAGAGAAACAAAATTTTAATTTTTTATAATCTAAGCCAGTGTTGTTTGCTGCTTTACTATTTATTGTCTTATTTTGTTTTATTGTTTATTCAGTCTTCATCTGTTAGATTTTCTAAATTGTAAAACCTGTGAAAGTAGATTGCTCCAGATATAACAGAAGCTATAGTCTCTAAGTTGTTTCATCCAATTTAGTGATGGCCAGCAGGAATAGTGACAAACAGTAGTTAGTTGTAACTTCTTCAACAGAATGATGACAACTTAAAAAACTGTACAGGATAAGTTGATAGTCCGCTTGTAGCAGGCAAGTATTAAGATACTAAGAGTTTATAATCTTGTCGTGTCAAATAGAGGTGTTACGTTGTTATGGGCTGATGGGTAATTAACTGCTATTGTTACTCTCTCTTCAATCCCAGATTGAGACAGTGATTGTTTACAATTGCTTGAATAACAAAATTCAAAGGGAAGTGTGATTATTTCCATAGTGTAAAAGAAAAGTTGTGGGAAATTAGGAAATTATTTATTTTTCATAAGTTTTTTTTTCATTTAAAAAAAAAAAAGATCAGGATCCCTTGCATTTACTTTTTTACTTGTTGCTGCTAAAGAGAGACAGCATTTTTATTCAGTTTGTATTTGTAGTAGAAACTACTGGATTCATTTTAGTTTGAATGTTCACAGCCTGGCTTATAGTATAGCTTTTTATAGTAGTAAAATGAGAAACAGACTATGGTTGATTCACATTTACACATCCTTGACATTAGAGACAATGGATTTTTCATTGTCTCTTTAATGTTAAAAACAATGCAGGTAGAATGTGAAGAGATATTATTTATTTCTATGTTTTGAATTTTTATTCTGTTGAGCCTGATTTCTTCCTTCAGTTAGACAATGCCCTACATAGGATAGAAAGATAGCTCAGTGAGTAGGAATCAAACTCTGTTATTTTGAACCTACTCTAACAATGCTGAATGTAGAACGTATCTTATTGAAGCACAAGCCAAGTGGACAGATGCACATGTTTAAAAAAAAAGAACAGGTACATAAAGCATGTGCTCAAGAAATTCAGGCCTTGGTTTTATATAAATGTATATAAATATTTTAATGAAAAAATATTTCTTTTCTTCAGAAAAAAATCTCATTTTTCTTAAATGTTTGCATTCTCTTAAAAGCATGTAGTTCTCTACATTTTCAAGCAAACAAATAGATTTTTTTTTTTTAATCAGTTTGTTAGATATGAGAGGGAGCTTATTTGAAATAAGATAAAATTAGAAAAGATGTTTGTTACCATCCTGGCTCCCTAAAAAAAAAAAAAAAGAAGAAGAATACAACCTTTTTTTTTAATCAGCAATCTACCCTGCAGAATGATGAATTAGTTTTTCTGCTGTAAGAAAGAGTAGACAAAAATTGTAAAAACCAAAAACAAAGGGAACAAGACTTGCAAAGATTTAAGGCCTTTTTTCTTTAGTCAGGCATGGCTTTCAAGACCTCTGAGGAGCAAAGCAAAGCCTTAATGTCAGTATATGGAAAAGGCAAAAGTGATTCTACCAAGAAAAAGTGGTCTTACATAAAGTATTCAAATGCACTGCATGAGACAGATAGAGGACAAAAGCATTTTTAATTAACATTTGTTGGTCATAGTAATTATCAAACAAATGATTTTTATAGTGCTAGACCAAAATGGACCTTATTAACAGAACAAATTGAAAAGCTTTCAATTAATGTTTTGACATTCCAAATTAAGCTGTGCGTTGTATTACTAAAGTATTAATATTTTTTGTTGTGGTAATCACAATTCTTTTCTGCATTGAATAAATACTGCTATTCTATTTAATACAGCATTAAAAGTATAATTGTTATGTAATTAATTATACAATTTGAAATGAATGACATCATAAGCTATTCATCACAAGTTTCCTCTGTCTTTATTGCACCTTAATTGTGCTGTTGTCTACTGAATATGTGTCTTACGTTATTTTTCTTAGTTAATCAAATTATGAAGTAGAAACAGCTACAAAATAATGTTCTGTGATAATTTTATGTTATAATTTCTTTCCAGATGATTCCTTTCTTAGTTTTAGGATGTTCTTTTCCTAGTTTCTGGTTTACAAAAGTATGAAGGGATGTTTTTTCTTTACATTAACCACATATTTCTCTTCTGTAGAGGATGGCCTTGAAAAGGGATGTCATTTTTTCAGTGTGTTACAGATTATAGTACCGGGATTCTCTAAAAACCTCATGTGGAGAACCATGTGGACAGCATTGACAACTCTAGTATGTTATTGGGCTGCCAGCTGCTCTTCGTGCCTTTCTTGCTGGTGTGTTGTTTTGCTCTCAGCAGGAAAGGACTTAAAGCAAGAAGAAAAGATGTGTTTCATAGCTGTTTTTTTTATCCGTGCTAATTGTTTTTTTTTGTTGTTGTTGTTCTTCACATTAGATATTTTTACTAGCTAACTTCTGCCAGAACACAATGCAATTATGTGGCAACTGACTTTGTTCCTCCTGCTGACATTATGCTCACTTTTAATATCTTCTCTATGATATGGCAGCATGTGAGGGTATCAATGTGATTTCATTACATTTCATTGTGATTTCATTTGTAACTGTAAGCTTCTTTGAAGGATATACATTGATGAATTTGATGAATTCAGTTTACCATTTTCCTCTTATTGCTAACTTTTATTGCAGGTGAATTTGAGATTTTATAACAAAAGTATGTTAATATGACTGGATTGCAGCTTAAAAACTGCCAAAAAATTAGGATTTTTGAAGAGATAATCATCGTGATGTAATTAAGATTTGGGGTTTTTGTTTGTTTGTTTTACTTATATCAAATGTGCTTGTATGAAACAAATGCAATTATGAAGACATATCATCACTGTTTCATGAAATATATTTTTGTTATAAGCTTAAAACACAGAATATATTTACAGAGACTAGTAACACTGTGTGCCAAGCAAGAAAAGAAAAATAATGTGAGTATTCTAAAAAATTCTAAAGGCACTTAATAAAAACTCAAAGCCAACCAACCAAATAATAAACACAAAAGAAACATTTTCCCGTGGAAAGAAAAAGGCATCCCATGAGGCTCTGATATCTCATTATTATTATTATGAGAAAAGCTAAGCACAGCTATATGCAAAGGCTAAACATGTCTTGTTAGCTATTTGTAAAGGATTGTATATGCTATACAGGTTCCTTGTGTTGGACCAAAAAATTGCTATTGGTTCCTCCTCTTTTTCACATCTGATAAGTTTGTACTTCCTGTGATAATTTGAGGCAGCTGTGCAGGTCCAATTTAAGAATTTCTAAATGTACCTCTGAATTCTGAAAGCAAGTTAAGATCTTCATGCAGTACCACTTCTAACCTTTATTATGAGTCTGAGTGGTGCTTTTTGCACTATTGGTTGAACTGCCTGAGGCCCAGTCTGAAGTCATGCCCTCTGTGCTACAGTGCACAGTGCCGTGTTGACAGTGTCTGAAGGATGGTGGATGACGCCTCCTTCAACTGAGCTTCACTCCTCTGCTCCTTTGGCATTTGTGATGAAACGTGAGCCAGCAGAATGAGATTTGGATTTGTGCATAGCCTTGTATCATGCAGCAGTAAATGAAATACAATTTTGTTCTTTACTAGGCTACTGTTTTTTCTTACTGACAGTAGAAAACACAGTATATAATGTCAATGATATGAAAATTTTCCTATTTGTTCTATTCAGTTATGAAACAAATTCTGTTTTGAAACACAGGGTAAATGTTTATTAGGCAGTCTGGCAGTTTACAATAACAGAGAGCCTTTGCCAAACATTTTAGACAAATTTCAGAGAAATAATAAAATAGACTAAAGCAAGCCTGATAATACAGAAGACAGAGAAGAATAGAGATGAGTGTTTAACTGGACTGTGCATTTTTTGTGTTTGTAAAGCTGATTGTCTTTGTTAAGACTTTTCAAAACTTGACTCTCTGGTATTTAACTATGGATCTCTGGAGAATAAAATTATCAATAAGAGTGCCTTCATCATCAGAAGAGAGGTGTGCCTGGCTAACCAAAAATGTACCACAAATTGGACAAGAACTAGTCTGAAAGTCAGGTGTAATATGACTTTGATAGACAGCATTTGAGAAGGATGACATTTGTTTTATACTTGGGCTATTTGCTGGCTAAATAAGTTTCTTTAAAAATGTGCACATTTAAATCAGAATGGCATTTGTTATCTTAATCTCTAATGGCTATTCATATATCCCTGACTCTGAATCACTTTGCATGTCATAAATAATACTTGGACCTTCTACATAAAAAAAAAATTAACTTGAAAAATCAGCTTTCTCCCATTTGTATTTAGTACAAGGTACTAGGTTTTGCTCTTAAATAGAAATTTGAGATATCTAAAGTACTTATATTGTCTTCAAATTCAATTTATTTTGATATGGCTACTTTTACTGAATGGCAGTGGGTAAGTGTGAGAGAAATATTTAATGTCAATTACAAAGTCTGAGTGGCATTACTGGGTAATCCATACAGCTAGTGAAGTCCCTAAAGTAGGAGAGCATTATATTAAAATTGGCATCTGCCTACACTGGGTTTGTTCTATTCTATCCTTCACATTAAAAATACAAAAGCACAGATGAATCCAATGAATTAAAAATAAGCTGCTCATTTGGAGTCAGAATGCAGATCCAGTAGGTATTAAATTTCAAGAATAATTACATGATTTTTTTCTAGTTTAAAACATTAAGAAAATATTTTGTGTTTATGTGGCATTTTAACTCTAGCTACTCTCAAATTAATCCACAGAGCACCTTCTTAGAGAAGCATTTATTGTTTCTTGTTTTAGCTGTATCTGTTCTATTAGCGTAATAAGCAATTTGTCATCAATTTATACATAAAAAAATCTGTCCCAGATAAAAAAGAAAACAAAACCAAACCAACACCATTTGATACTTTATTTTTTTTCCTGAACTTGGATTATTCCTCAGTTACCGATTTTAGCAATCTATAACAAGTGAGCAATATCTGCTCTCCCTAAAAAAATAAAAAAGAGGCTCCCTTGATTTCAGAGCTCAAAACTGTGGTGATTTCATTCATGTTTTGTTTATTCTTACTTGTCCTATGTGACCAGGAATCAGCATGAGATTTTTAGGTTAGGGAGATGCAGAAAAATGTTTTGGTATCATAACACTTAGTGCATAGACTATGGTTTATTGTGATTGAGGAAAATGAATAGTGCTCAACACATTTGATCAGTACCGTTCAGGTAGGAGCAAGCTATATTTTATAATTCCTGTTAGTAACTTCACACCAAACCATCCATATAGCTTTGGTAGATGTTTTATTCTGGGACTTTAAAACATGACTTTGTCATTAAGATATAAAGGAAAGATAGCACCATAGTACAAATATTCTAAGAATAAGAGAGACTGAAAATTCAATTGTATTTGATGGATACATTTTTAAAATCCCAAAACTGCTTTAGTTGCTAGGATATTGTTTGTTTATAAAGCTGGATAAAGACTATAGTTAGTAATGAACTGAAAACTCCATATCTGTTCTAAAAATAGCAAAATTCCATGGGTTCTTGCATGCAATCAGATCCCATTTTAAATTAGAAAATAAATGCATTTAAATAAGCAAATGCTTGTTTATGAAAATGTGGATGTTTTTAGATGGATATATTCTCCTAAAGTTTTATAAAGTGGCAGACAAGAAGTGGTATTTAGAGATGCTTCAATTATGCATTGACCAATTAATGTCTCAGAAGTTTTCAATATATTTTTACACATAAAATTCTGAAGCTATATCTTGGCCCCTAAAATAGTGCTTTTGAATCATTTTCTGTTTGATTTGGAGAAATCAGAAGTCAAATAGAGAATGACTCATGGATAAATTATAACATAATCAATTGAAGAACTGTATTCAGGAGAAAACAGATACCATGATTCAATGAAAAAAAAAAGTGTAAATATTTCATTGGTTTGGAAGGTTAATTTTGGAAAAGGGAAAAAAATAATTATTTGAGCTCTGTGGCCAAAATCCCCCTAGGTATGTCGTCAGATATGAAGCAAAGAAAGAAAACTAACCTAGAAAGAAGACAAATAAAAGTTGAGCAAAATAAGTACATTTAGAATACTGAGTGAAAAGCTAGACTGAATAACCTGTAACTGAAGGAACAGGAATTATGGTGGATTTTTTTGTCTCTGAAGATTATTTTAATTAAGACTGATTTAAAAGATGTTATTATTCAAAAAGAAGCTGTGCAAAATTACTATGGGTTTAACAGCTGCAGAAAGTCTAGATGATTATAATGGCCCCTTCTGGCTTTACAATCTGTGCTCATGAACAAAGAAATGAATTTTCAAAGGTGTGATGTTCGCTTATTGTCATTTATCTGTAAAAAAATGCCAAAGGGAGCAATTGAGGCTAAGAATTTAGATTAAAACTAAAAAAGATTCAACATTTATACAAATCTATGAAGCATCAAGAATTTGAAGTTAATAAGAAGGAAATGTTAAGGCTTAGAAACATTTAAATCTTGAAATACAACACTCTGAGCTCAGGATAAGAATAAATTTAGAGAGGAAGATATTTTTATTATTTGCATTGAAGGGTAGCTAAAGAATAGTTACTGGCCACTTCTGGGAACATATATATGTGTGTATGTGCTCATGGATGAGAAAGGAATTAGTTCAGTGATATTATTATAGAATTCTTAAAGCTCTTTCTTTAATCTTGATTAAAAAGAAAAAAAAGAAGAAAAAAGAAAAATGAAACCAAGCACTGACAGTAACAAGATTCTGTATTTAGTTAACCTGCTATCTTTTCCAGCCAGTTTATATGTTCTTGTGACAAAGTTGTTCATTTAATCAGATGATTAATGTGGTAACTGCCACCTAACCCCTTATCATATGATTTCAGTCAACCTGATTTAGAGCTAATCATAAATCAGTCGTAATAATGCGAAATAATTACCCAGCAAAACTTTTAGTTATTGAAGTCTATGGATGATTTTATTCCAACTTACAGGACAGCATACTTAGAGTCTTAAATAAGGAAGAAGAATAAATAGAGGAAAAAGACAAAATCAAAAATAAAAGGAAGTTGTAAGCATGCTATAATTATTGAATTCACTGAATTGTTTCCTAAAGAAGCCACGACAAATCCAAAAGGTAGAAGAAAATAAAAATACTTCAAATCTTATCTACTACCTCTACAGTGTGTCCCCTCAGGGTTGGTCCTTTCCATCAAAGCTTCTGTCAGTCCATCATCTGTGCCTGCAAAGGTCATGGAGCAGTTCCTCCTGAAAGCTGTGTTAAGGCATATGTAGAATGAGGAGGCAACATGACCTCATGAAGTCATTGTGCATATGCATTCTGGTGGGCTTCTATGATGGAATGATGGCATCAGTATACAAAGGAATAGCTAATAATGGTATCTATCTGGACTTCTGTGATGCCTTTGATATGGTCTCACATCACATCAATAAATTGGAAAGATTGGGATTTGAAGGGTTGACTATTCAATGGATAAAGAGTTGGTGGGATGGTTGCAGCTGGAGGGTGTGGTCTGTGTCCAACTGGAGGCTGGTTTCAAGTGGTGTCCCAGAAATCTGTCTTGGGACTGGTTCTCTTTAACATCTTTGTCAATGATATAGATGATGGGATTGAATGCACCCTCAGCAAATTTGCTGATGACACAGTAATTGATTCATTAAAAGTGTGATACCTTTCAGAGAGACCTGGACAGTCTTGAAAAGTGGACCCATGTGAACCTAATGAGGTTAAACAAGGCCAAATACAAGGTGATACTCTTGGATGGGGGCAATCCCAGGTATGTATACAGAATGGGAGAACTCATTGAGTTCTTCACTTCCTGTGGAGAAAGACCTGGGGGTCCTGGTGAACAAAAAGCTGGACATGAGCCACAGTGTACAGGTTTCTTGGAGTGCATCAAAAGAGGGATGGTCAATCACCACCGTGAGTGGGTGGTGATTGTCCTTCTCTGCTCTGCCTTTGTGAGACTCCATATGCATGATGGTGTCCAGGCTTGAGAACCTCTAACGCAAGATATGTAGCTATTGGAGGGCACCCAGGCAAGGGCCATAAGAAGAGTCTAGAGGGCTTGAACACCTCCCCTATGAACAAAGGCTGAGAGCAAGTCATGTTCTGCCTGGAAAAGGTTGCAAGTAGACCTCTTTGCAGCCTTCCAGTACTTAAAGGGAGTTTATAAACAGGAGAGAAAACAACTTTTTACGCTAGCAGATAGCGATAGGACAAGGGGAAATGTTTTTAGTGAGAAGAGGGGAGGGTTAGATTAAATATTAGGAGGAAATTTTTTACTCACGGGGTGGTGAGGCACTGTAACAATTTGCCCAGAGATGCTGTAGATGCTTCATCCCTGAAAATGTTCAAGGCCAGGTTGGATGGGGCCTTGGGCAGTTTGGTCTGGTGGACTGCAGTCCTGTCGTGGCAGGTGGCTGGAACTGAATGACCTTTAAGGTCCCTTTCAACCCAAGCTATTCTGTGATTCTATGAAGTTGCTGAATCAGGAGACAATAGTGTAAAGTAGTCTGGGAAAGCAAATGGCGTGAGTAGTACTGGACTGTTTTTTATAAAGTAGATTTGGCCTCAGGGAGACCAGGAATAAGACTGTGTATCTTAGCATGGGCCTCAGAACTGACAGGCCACTTTGATCTCTTCTCTAACTGCAAGGAATGAACAAGAGTTAATTACTTCCAGTGCAATTTGCTATAGTGTAATGCTAATGAAATACCAAGGGAGACGCGTCTTTTTGGGAGCAGATGCTGGTTCTGTGCAAAAATGTTTAATCCGATAAGGTACATATTTTTCTTTAAACAGGAAAAAAAGAACTCCAGGTGGGTATTTAAAAAATGAGTGAGGCAGTTGCTGAGATCTTTGATGCCAAAGAACTGCAGTCAAATATGCTGTGCAGAGTCCAACTCAGTAGGCTTCGTACAAGAAAGCATCAGCTTGCAGGTTTTTTAGGCAGAAGAACACCTGGTTTATTATTCCTCCAAGGACATATGAAGCTAACTGCTTGTAAGGGCCAAATTTTTTTGCCTCTGGATGCACTGAGATGCTGTCACTTAGAACTTCTCAGGCTTTTTTTTTTTTCTAGTAATGTGATGGAAAACAGAAATCTGTTTCTTGGGAGAATTCAGAATTCATTTTAAATGTTTGTTTTGACATTGGAAATGACCTTGCTCAGTGTCTAATGTTCAAGAAAGCAGAAAAACATACAAAATATTGCTCCTGATATACTCTGTGTGTTCATATGCTTCTAGATGCAGTAAATGCTTATAGGCAAAACATCAGACAAGCAGATCTCCCTAATACTAGACATGCTCGGTAGTACCAAAAAGGAAATACCATAAGAGAAGCTATTTTAAAAAGGACTATTTATATAATAAGAAGCTATTTTTAAAAAGGTAGGTGGACATTGTAAATACAAAGATGAGATGTGTATGAGTAGATGTAAATGTTTTTTGTTCGTTTGATATATGGATATATCTTAAATGGCGTATTGTTTGAAAGACAGAATTGCAAAAACACAAATCCAACAGCAGTGTTTTCAATAAAACAAAATTACTGTATTTTTAAACAGTAATTTATTTGAAAACTAACTTCAAAGTGTTTGTCAAAATTTAAATTTGTATGGTTCATTTTATTAAGTTCTCCTTATACCATCTTTTTTAGACATACCCAAGTTAATTTTTATTTCACTTTTATTAGAGTGATGGAGCTGTGTTTTCACAGGGTAGACAGTTCTTGGAAAAATTGCTTTTCAGATCACTGTGCTCACTTCTACTAAATGTGCGTGTATTTATTAAAATTGTTCATGCTTATTCTCAAAATCTGTAGATTTTGAGCAGATTAAGATTTCTCAGAACTATGGTTATTTAATGTGAATTGAATCAGGCTGCCAGGGTCCTACATTATTATTGGGTCACTACTAGAGAGTGATTTTTTGTTTGGATTCCCAGTACAGCAAAAGAAAATCTAATATAAAAATTAAAAAAAAAAAAAATCCTTAGGAGAC
Organism: Perdix hodgsoniae; assembly: GCA_035772895.1. Taxonomy (NCBI): domain Eukaryota; kingdom Metazoa; phylum Chordata; class Aves; order Galliformes; family Phasianidae; genus Perdix; species Perdix hodgsoniae. The sequence continues at coordinate 8,463,773 of JAPSGF010000018.1, read as the reverse complement.
AAATGGTTTTGGAGGAAAGAAAAAAAAATCAATATGGAAACCTTCTTCAATTACTAATTAAAAACAACAACTGTTATTTCCTTTTATTTCGCCACAGTAACAAGTTTCCATTTTTTCTGTTTTCATTTCACTGACACCAAATGAAGTACTATTGGGAGAAGTCATGTGTAGGGTTTCTGTTTTCCTTGCCTGATATTCTTTCATTATAAGAGCTTAAAATATATTGTGGCTTAACAGTCTTTTTATGTCTTGACTTTAAAACCAAAAATTTTGTAAATTTTATCAGAATAAGAAACTATTAAATTAACTATCTATTGAATTTAAAATGACCTTGTTTTAGGTCTTCTCATGAAACAACCCACACTTTTAAGATTGGTTATTGTTCTACCACATTTTAGTGATGGATCAGCTTGGACAGAAGGATTATACTTTACATTAGATGAAATTATGTTGGCATCCTGGCCTTGACCTATTCAATGTTGAAGCCATCTGACTGATGGTTGTTTGTTTCAGAATGCCCAGAGTTAATTCCATTGATTTGTTTATTCCTCAAATAAGCAAAGGAACTACACACACACACACACAAAAAAGCTTTTTAAAAAGTAATACAATTATATTTTAAGTTACTGCTAAATTTGCCCCTTCAACATTACAAAATAATTTTCAAAATAACTCCTGGCTATTTATGTCTTAAGTGGAGTGAAAAATGAAAGAAAGTGATTATCCCATTACATATATTCAGAGATTTTTTGTCACTGTACTTCATTTTGTTTCAATTTGATGGTCGGGTTATCAGTTATCCCATCCTAGGTTACCTGAAATTTTGAGATGTCAGTATATATTTAAGAAGGAATGGAAAAATAATTGCATATCTTTCTGCAATAAATTCACTTTAAATTAGGTAAATTTCTTATGAGTGATGACAGTGGCTAAGATATTCCAGTAAATTTAGAGATAATTTTTCTTCCCACTCCCAAATCTCCCTGTTCCCACAAATAAAAATTCATGTGAAAACGTGGAAAATGTTATTGCATGAGTAATGATTTGTTATCAGTGCTGCTTTTTCCTAGCAGGTGTTAAGAAAATGTTTGGATTAACCACAGCAGTTCTGGAGGTGACTTAATAAAGAATGTGCTTATTGAAATTAACACCACAGTTTATTAGGATATCAAATTGAATGACAAAGAATTAGATGATATATAAGAGATCCAAGTGTACTCTTTCCTTTACATGAAATCCCATCTAACTCACTTGTCTTCTAATGTGGATTGAGAAGCGTAGCTTTCTTTGTTTTAAACATTTAAAAAATGATTGCTTATATTTAATTAGAGGCAAGTTTTTTTTTGTCTCAGGATTCCTATATAATTGCAACATGCTCAAGAAAACTGAACTTTTTCACTTCTGCGTATAAAATTCAGGAGTCTTTCCACATACAGCAGCTTGGATCTACACCAAAAAATTCTGGAGGCTATTATTATTATTATTATTATTATTATGTTACTATATAAGTATGCTATACTGTGGCCAATATCACTGAATGGTACCCAGAAAATTATAGGTGTGAAGCTGAGATATATGTGCATCTTTCATGTATTTTTGTTTGCTTGCTTGTTTGTTTTTTTTGTTGTTGTTTTTTGTTTGTTTGTTTGTTTTCCTGCAGAAAACACATTGTAACTAGAACATGGGTTTGCAGTTCAGCAGCACTTTGCGTGGCTGCCATGCAAAGCAACTTCCTTGGACAACAGCAATAACAGACCTCTTCAAGGACTTTCATTCTGACATAGATTTACAGGTCTCTTTTTTTAATTTATCTCCCCACAATATTTTTGAGAGGTGCAGCATTTTTTATCTGTTTAGTGCTTTGCTTTTGTTCAAATATCATGTCAAGTACTCCTGTTTTTTCTCTTTCTCTTCATGTAATTTATAAATGTAATAAAGCCCAACAAATAAAGATATCAGAGGCTCCAAATGTTACAGCTTCATTAACCTGCACTTTTGAAGCTAGGAAAAGCTACAAAGTAATAATTTTAATACTGTGATTTTTATATTTGCTTAGATACAGTTAAGAACATTGCATATCTGTATCTCAATTCTGAACTCTATCTTTTACCTGGGGTTTAGGGGGGTTGGACTCGATGATCTCTGGAGGTCCCTTCCAACCCCTACAATTCTGTGTGTGTTTTGTTTTGATTTTGTCTTCTTTAATTGCAAACAGAATCTGTGTATAAAAGCAATTGACGTGAAATTGTTAGAAGAAATACGTTTGATTGAAGGTGCATAAAACATCCATTCTGCATAATATTTCAGATTGATACTTACATAATGCTCCCCTCTATAAACAAACAAACAAACAAAAAACTAGATTTCAATGGTTTAAAAGAATAAAAATATTTTAACCAGAATAGTGCTGATTGTAGGGATGATCTTCTGTTTAAATACTAATTTCCTGAAATGATGGGGAAAACATAAGCTCTAGTTACTCTGAAATTTGTCTTGTTTCATACTATAATTAAAACTGCTAACAATGTTAGAAGTTTACTGCACATATATATTTCTGTTTCATGAAGTCATACTATTCAAACTTAGTTCATCCCAGAAAGGGACAAAATATTTATTCATGGATTTACAAACATTTGAACATTGTGTGTAGATAATCTTTTCCGCGTGACTTCTGGCAGAGCTTCCTAGGATCAACTAGCATTGCTGTAGGGATTGATTGTTTACATGATGTATGGGGCAATAAAAGAACTTTTCTAATGAGAAAATAAGAAGATACTTTTCTAATGAATAAATATCCTTGATGTAAAAAAGTACGCTGAACTAAATTCAACTGCCTGTGAATTAATTATCTGGGCACTGGGGCATTAATTGCAAGAGAAAGAGTGTAAGTTTCATTGTATAAAGGGAAAATGCCTATGAAAGTTCCCTAGTTCAAGCCACTTTAACAGCATTAGAGAACCTGCTGGTGTCATGGTTTTACATTTTTTGGTTTAGGTTATGATACTGGTCCTACAGATAAGCAGGAAAGATTCATATGTCACCTATAGCAACTTTTGTCTTTGGGTATTTATGTAAGATATTCACCACTGGCAGAGATCTCCATATTTCATTGTAGTAGAATACTCATCTGAAAGAACTTTTTTCATATGTTTTATAGGAGTGTAGAAAAGGCAGTCTAAGTTTAGAATGATTCCCACCCTTTTTCCTCAATTTTCTTTTTTCCCCAGTGTAAGACATGCCATCAGAAGAAGAGTAGTGAAAGGGTATGGCTACAACTTGATTTTCACACAGATAGTGAAGGGAAATAGACAAATCAGTTAATGCAATCAACAAAAAATTAATGAAAAGCATTGAGGAATAGGCAAACCCGTTGCCTCTGCCCCCAGCTTTAAGTTTACCCACTGCTGACATTTTTGTCATATTAAAGTTGAATGTATTAGAAGAAACAATCCCACTTACTTAAATTGTTCTGCTTGCTCTTTTTCAGGTTTTCTTTACAAATCTTTTTAAATAAAAAGTGAGTTATCTTTATAACTTTCCTTGTAGTTAAGCAAAACAGGAGACTTATTTTATTTAATATTTACCTAAAAGTGAAATAGTATAAAATATTTATATTGAAAACTCAAAATAGAAGTTTACTTTTCTCCTTTTGAAATAGTAGAATTCTTTTTTTTTTTCTTTTTTTTTCCGTCTGGTGTTTTTTTTTTTTTTTTTTTTTTTTTTACCCCCTAACTTTAGCTGCTTTCCAGAATAGATTTTGCATCTTGAATTCCATTAGTTGCCATCTGGAAAAGACATTGGAAATTTGAAGACTGTTCTTCATATTTGCGGTAAGATGAATTCTCAAACTAATGTTTCCCATTGTATTGCTTCTGAACATTATTACGAGCCAGGAGGTAAAAGGTGACAGTGCCACCTGACATGCTTCCCAGCATCCTGGCAAAGGGTACCTCTGCTTGACAAAACCTTTTTGAATAGGATGAGCTTGCTAAATTTACACACAGGAGAAGACCTATCTCTTTGCCAGCATGAAAGGTCAAAGGAAGTCCTCATCTCTACTTACCCAGCAGGGGCCTCTTCCTCCCTGGCCCTTTGTGTGTCTAGCTCAAGATGTTTCTCATTTTTGGTTTGCTTTAAAAACATTTTATTGCACTTGAAAATAATTTAATTTGAAAAGTCTGAGCTTCACATTTTTTTTAAGTTATGTAAAGAAGTCCTCTGCGAATCTTTCAGGACCCTCATTTAGAGTTTGGATTTCCTGGCAGACAGTGTCTGCTAGTACTGCTGCTTTGCCAAGACTCTCTCCCATTTCCTCCCTTTCCTAATACTTTGGTAAACATGGATAAACAGTAGACTCTGAGGGCACAAAAATCTTGCCAATAGCGCAGCATGTCTTCATTGGAACTGTTGCATTTTTGAGTAGCAAATGCCAATATTTCCCTATCTAGTGAAACAATGACAACAGGAACTGAAAAATAGAGTTCTGCCCACATGTTAAATAGTTCACTCAGCTTTTCTCAAGTATTTAATTGACCTGATAGCTGAGTATAAATCTGTGGAAGATTTTGATATTAGAAAATTGTTTTCTCTTCATGGATGAATAATTTAACTCAATAGTCACTATTAATAAAATTTAATTTTAATTGAGAATTTGTGTACTTATCTGCTTGAGTTAACCTGAAACCTGAAGGCTTTTTTTTTTTTTCTTTTCAACCTTGGTCCATGTTCTTTTCTGTTTCTTCTTCTCATGAGATTTTTTTTGTTCTTCAAAGCTTTTAACTCTCTGCTTTCCTGAGGATTTCAATTAATGTCTTTTTTAAAGGCATTTCTGCAGTGTGTCACAGCAGATACTACTTTTACACACCACGTTATTCCAGAAGTATTCCACACCAGTTATATATATTTCACATGTCAAGAAATTCAAGGATAAAATCATAGAATGGTTTGGCTTGAAAGGGTCCTTTAAGATCTAGTTCCAACACCAATGTTGTAGGCAGGAACACCTCTCACTAGACAAGCTTGCTCAAAGTCCCATCCAACCAAGCCTTGAATGCTTCCATGGAGGGGTTGCTGTCCCCTGTCACAGACACAGATAGATTTTGAAATAATTCTGACAAGGAGGCACAACCTCACTGAGCAAACTGTTCCAGTGTCTCACTGCCCTCACAGTAGAGTAGATATGAGGTCAGAATTGTTAAAAATATCTCCATCGCTTGGATCCATTTTACACAAACATGAATATTCCTGAATTCATTTTGAACAAGGTGCTTTGGTCCATCTACTACCCCTTGATGCCTCTGGTCTCACGTGGATGGTCTTAAAACTTCCATAAAACTCTGATTATATTTAGGATGTTACTCTAATTGAAGTAACTACCAGTTAGGCAGTGAATAGGTAGTTGAGCTGAAATATAGCATAAGCAAATTTTTCTGACCAAATAACTTGTAGGTATTCATTTCAGCTGGCATGACTTAATGCAGGCCTCTGACTGCCGTGTGTACATTTGTTTAGTTCTTCTATTTGCTCTTCTATTCCTTCACAGAAAGCAGTAGATGGAAAGCACAGAAGCACATCTTTGTTTCAAAAAGATTGCTTGAATTGATTTTCAGTCCAGAACTAGAGCTTGTAAATAGCTATCTTTCATTAAATGATTCATAAAAATTTACTAACGAATGAGATCCATCTGTATACCTAGGTCTAAGATCTATTTAACATATTGTTCTACATTTGCTGAATTTTAATTCAAATGAATCAACCTAACATGTCTGCTGAGTCAGGAGCTAACAAATAATTAGTTTGACCTGTGTAATGTAATAAATGAAGACCTTAATGAGTTTAGTAAAATTAATCTGTTTTGTAGAAAAGACAATGGTTTTAACTATCTGTAAGTTACTCCATGTAGCTGCTTACTAAGTACAGAAGTATTCCATGAGAGTAATATAATTGTTCTTCATGATATATTCATGATTACAACTAAAGTAATTATTAATTGAAAAATACATAAATCTAATAACAGACATAGTAAGAGTTGGAAGGAAGCTGTAAGGGTCATGTAGTCCAACTCCCCTGCAGTACTTAGCTACATGGGGTTCTGTAGACTGTCTTAACAGTGGTTAAGACAAGTTAAACAGTGGTTAAACAGGCATGATTTGAAGAGTGTTGGTTCTCCTTGAGCAGTTGATACAACCTCCTCTAACAAGGTGTTTCATACTTATTCAGAATTCTGGTCTTGCAACTACTAACATACCGGTTTTTGTTTGTTTGGTTGGTTTGGTTTTTAATTGCATTAAAAATATCACTAACAGCCAGCTTAAAAATCTCTGTACAACTATCCAGCATTATATACTGGATAAAGAGCCCTTTGACAAAATGCAGGGTCATATTCCCAATGAATCTGATAATCTTTTTCAGTGGAGCAACAAGATGGATTTTTTTTATTATTTTATTTTATTTTACTTTATTTTATTATTGTTTTTATGTTAGTTTTTTGTAGCAAAACTATATGATCAGAAAAAAAAGAAACAACTTTATGTTTAAAAAAATAAAATAAAATTTTCAAATCAGCATAGCCACCAACCAAGCTTTCATTATACAAACCAATTTCTATATTTCATAAGTCTATTTTCCTATTTTTCTCATGAGGCAATGCAATAAAACTGAAATACTCTCTACTTACAATCTCCAAATATTAAAATGTCTGAAAAAAGAAAGTGATAGCACTGGGTATTTTTTTGTAAGAAGTACAAGATTTCCTGCTGTGATATAAAGGAGGTTTTTGGTTCTGTTGTTTCCATCTGTCATTTTTAACTTCAGAATAATTTTTTTCTTTAGTATTTTAAGTGTGCCAAAGCTAATGAAAATAAATTCACAGTCAATTAGCAAAAATACTTTGGAAAAATGTGAGTTTATGCATTTTTATTGGGAAAGATTGCTAATTTTTTCTTAGCTTTTTCAGTTATTTTGTCTTTTGGCAAATTTTACTGAAAATTTGTCAAGTTTTTGAAAAAACAATTGCCTAGAAATATTTAAATTTTCTTTAACAAAGCTTAAAGTTTTTCATTAGTTGAATTGTAGGAAACAACTCTCATGTTTTTATTCATTGCCAAATGTATATATAAAATATTAACTGACTGGAATAGCTAGTTTAGCTATGCTGTTTCAGCTATCATGTTTCAAATGAGAAGTACTATTTTGTTAATCTGAAAATTAGGTGACATCATTGGGTAACTGTATCTCAGAAAACAGGATTTTTATTTTTCAGGGGGTGTCAGTGAGTGCCAGATGTTTAGGAAAAATGGCAACTACTAAATAATCACTCTGTGACTCTAACCTTTATTCTTTTTGTGACAGAGAAAGTCAATATTTGTAAGACTGTTTGGGTTTACAGGTGTTTGGTTTTTTTATTAAATAAGTTATTGTAAAGGGAAATAGAAAGTATCTTAATAGGTTTTGTCTATTTAACATTCATTAAAAAGCTTTAAACTGGTTATTATATTGGAAAATCTCTGTCTGTGGCATACAGTCTTGCAGAGGAGCAATCTTAGCCTTTTTCTAACTTATTTATCTGGACAGTTTTACCATGAATGTTACTTCAGTTACTGCAGTGCATTAAGTAATGCTTTGGGGAATCAAAAAACACTGTACATTATTTCTTATTGGGGCATCAATTAGTGTTAATCCAGCAAGCTGAAGGGCAATTTCAAAATGGTCTAATTGACACTCACCTTGCAATGTCACAGTTTTTTAGTTTCGACTAACTATCCATTTATTACTCAACAAAGTGCAGAACAGGTGTAATAATTCAAAATGTAATTGGTTGTCATGGAGAACAAAGAAAGAGGAAGAATAGGTAACATACACATGCAAATGTGTTGTCCTCTGTGTATGCAGATACAGAGTTTATTACGGCTTGATGCCAGAAAGCTTACAGCTCTTGCATTAATGTGTTAATAAATATTTATGTTTTCATATATTAGACTATATCCCATGATAAATATAATTCATTCTTTTTGGGTTCATGATGAACTCTTTCTGATGAAAAGATCAAAATGTAAAATGTTTAAAAAGCCTTGCTTAAAAATTTAAGAACATTTTGTTTCTAAGTAGCTAGTCATGGAAATGTGTGGACACTGCATTTTTTTTCTCTCTCTCTCTCTTTTTTTTTTTTTTTTAATTGGTTTTACAGCTAATAATCTTGCACCATTTACTGATGTTCTTTGAACTACAGACTGTTGTGGAATTTCCTTTAATATTCTCATTAAAATTTGCAGACAGTGCTTTATTGAAGCAAAATCGTATAAAATATGTTTCTAAAATTTTTATCCCAGTAATATCTTGCATTCAAATTTTTAATACCAGGAATATTATGTATCAGCATATATACTTCTGATTGTTTAAATCCAAGAAGTCAGTGGAATGCTTCAAGAGCCCGAAATTAAGCATGTGAAGATTTAAAGTCTTTCAACCCATCAGAATGACTTTTCTCGAGAACTGTCTAGTCTGCTTATGTTGGGGCCTTTGTTATGGCCCTCTTACACAATAGAGACCAGTACGCAGATAATTGTTATTATTATTATTATTTCTTTACCACTGAGGTCATGCAAAGCACTATTAATTGTGAAATTCATCTGTGAGGACTGTTTCGAAAGTACTGCCTCCTATTCTATGATGTTGGCCCATGACATCAGAGGCAGGTGTTGGTGGTATGGCAGTAGAGATTGAACCTTCCCAGCAGTATTCTCTTCATTTTGTTTCTGTGTGACAGATGGCAACAAAGGAGCAGTCTGACACAGTGATGGCTGATGTGGAAGCAAAAGGGCATCACTGAATTCCTCCAAGCTGAAGGACATTCATCAGTACTGGATGAACATTCATAGAGACCAAAAAATGAATGTGAGCACAGTGAGACAGTGGATGGTGCATTTCAGCAGTGTAACAGCATTGTGAAAGACAAGCTGTGTTCCAGATGGCAGTGCATATCTGTCACACCTCAAAATGAAGAGTATCTCAATCACCTCATCCATACAAATCGGTAAGTGGTGGTGACTATGTTGAAAATCAGTGTTTAGTAGCTGAGAATCTGCTCTCTCAAACAGTGTTATTGTGTTCTTCTTGTATCTTGAATGTTAATAGGAAGCATTACTTTTGAACAACCTATGGATGTTATAGCTATATAAGTTAGAGCTATGTTAAAGCAGGCTCTGAAAAAAAATCGTTCTGCAGTGTGAATTTTGTTCCTGAAAAATAACTTTACCTTCTAATTCTAATGAAATTAGGAAAACGTGGTTGTTCATTTGTTTATTTAATAAGGGAAGATATAATCACACAAATATTTCTATTAAAATACTTGTTTATAAGAATGCATTTTGGTATTCTTGAAGAGTTAAGATCTTGGTACAATATTATTCCCCTTGATTATTAAGTGCCTTCATAATGTTCATCCATTCTTCACTATCCATTTAGCAGAGCACCAACAAATTGAAGTGAATGCCTACAAACGGTAGCTAATCTTAATTTAAATTTTTGTCCTAAGATTGTAAAGACTAAATAATTCAGTATAAGACAGGGAAGGGGTTTTGCCTGCCCCATAGTGTTGACCCCCAAATGCATCCCACTTTGCCTGTCGCCATGGTGACACCCAACACAGTCATGAGAAGTGGAGGTACCACCACTGCCTATATTTACTGTGTGCTTTTCCTCTATTTATATTTTTATTCCTCTTAACATAATTTGAGGAAAATCTGTCCAAATGTTTCAAATACATTTATTCATTCCACAGCCAGACAAACTGTTAATTACTGAAGAGCAAAGCTTTGTTTCTTTACTTTGGACCTGAAAAAAGATGGCATCAAGAAAAAAGGGAGAAGCATCGTGTTTAGAAGGACTGGATTCAGGAGTATTGGTGTTCTTTTTAAATATGAGAATTAGAAAGAGAAAATGTTCACGGAACCCAAGGCAGCGGTGAAAGTCACCCAAAAGATAAAGGAGACAAAATGCTATATTGGATGCTGAAAGTGCTGGATGTACATTGCTCTTCAGTGGCTACTTGATAGAAATCTCTATGAATGAGCTATTGTCAGGTAGAATTAAGGGAAGAATTTGTCTGAGAACTAAAAATGGACCAAAAAGAGATGATGGGAGTCAGAGCAGATTTCTAACATGATAGGAAATGAGTTATTTGTCCAAATTACATTCTTAAAAGTGCTACAGAGAAATATTTGACAAGAAAGGATGTTCTATTGAGACACATGATGAATAAGGCACAAAAACAAAACAAAACAAAAAAAAAACAGGCAAGTAGAGGGAAAATGAGTTAAAGAAGAGAGAAAGAATAGCAGCATTGCATGGAGCTATAGCACTGAATTAATTAACATCTGAATTAATAGATTTGGTCTGAAAAATTGGACATGATGACTCTGCCTTTTGACGACTGAGTAAAAAAGTGTTCCCTTTTATGTGTTTTCTTTTGGGTTAGATCATATACAAATGACATGTTAGTATATATGAATTTTTATCAATATATCTTAAACATTGGCACTTTTAGCTTAGAGGAATATCTTCCTCTTCTGATTAAATTTTGGCAAAAACTCTATACACTGGATTTGAATAGCACATGATGTTCTACACACATAACATTCAAATTCAAACTGAAGTGAAAAATATGCACATGTGTACATTTGTTTAACAACTGCGTATTTAAAGGTAAGATCCTTTCAGCAAATGTAATCTGTGAAGATTTTTTTTTAATGTGTTAATTCTTTTTTCATGACTTAACACATAAATATCACCAGTAATTAGATATTGTTGGATATATTAATTTCTTGTTCATGCCACAGTTCGTGCTGCACCAACATTATGTGGATCCAATATTTTGGCAGTTTTATTCTAACTTTGACTTTTAGTATTTGTGAAGTTGGGATTTTCAAAGGGGAGGAAAGCAGAGACCTCTTTTATTTTCTTTATTTTCTTTTTTTCTCACTGTTACACATTTTAATGACAACAGATTTTATGTTACTCAGAACTAAGAATCTTCTTCACTGTGAATGATCTTTGTGCCCTTTCGTTTGATTGGTTCATAAAGAAATTACCAAAAGGCTGCTGTGAATCACTGTGACTTGTTATAGTCAAGTAATAGGTTAGCCTTTTTGCAATTTCAGCTGTCTGCAAACGCAGTTTGAAACTTTTCTATATTGTCTTCTAACCATGAATTTGTTTAAAACTGAATTAAAATCCCTTGTCTTGTTGTAATTAATTTTCTCTTCAACAAAAATTGAAGATCGTAGATTTCAGGGCTGTTGACGGTTTTGTTTTGTTTGTTTGTTTTTCTTTTGATGGGATGATTACACTAAAAAGATTTTTTTTATATATATCTAGCACTTACATATCACCATTCTGGTGAGGCACTGGAACACGTTGCCTAGAGATGGGTTGGTGCTCCATCCCTGGAGACTTTTAAGGCAAGGCTGGATCAGGTCATAAAGAGAGCTGCCTGCAAGTAATCTACAGGTGTTAAAACTCCAGTTTAGAGGATCTCTGAAAGTCATCTTCAGAGCGTCTGCCTATGTCTTTGTAGATTTTGGTATTATTAAGAAACTAAATGGGAATGTTCAGAGATCCCACTTTCTGACTAGCTGTGTTGAGATGAAATATAGACATTGTAGAGAATCAGAAGTATGAGTGTCCTCCATACAGCTTATTAAATGAGCAACAATTAACTGTATGACTTGACTGGAATAGGCTTATTTTAATAAGCACAACAAATTTTTATTTTACACATTTTTCATATATTTGTATTTTCTTTAAAGGAAGCATTTTGTTTTCTCTCTTGCTTCTTTTACAGTTTTTCTTACACAAAATTGCTATCACAGTGTATCTGAAAGTATACTTATAGTATAGTATATAAGTATAGTATAGTATATAAGTATATTATACTTTAAGCAGAATGCTTCCTCCTAACTCTAATTTATGGTAAATTTATGTCTTTACCTCTGCAAACAAATATAATTTTTCATGTTATAATGATTTGTTAAGGAAAATGCTGCTGAATGTTAGATTTCTGTGCATATAACATGTAAGCTATTTTGAAATGTTTGACTAGAATCTTACTGAAGTGAATTCCACAGTTCAAATATTTATGCAAAAATTATGTTAAAATGAATTTAATTGTTATTTGATTTCAAGTTTATTGCTTTCATGCTGAGGTTACTAAACAGAAAACATATTGCTCTTGTTTCTTTCTGAAACTTTCTAGAATCAGCATTAGAATGCTGGAAAGCAGTACTAGAAGGTTTAAAAAACCTTCATTTTTAAGCATGAGGCTGATTTTTTAAATTGATTATAAATTGTACTGATGATGTGATTGGACAGCAAATTGTTTTCCCTGATGAAAATGTTGCCATCACTATGAGTCGTCTAGTGGTACTTTCAGGTCAAAGTCATAAGAACATGGGAGTAATGCTATATTTATTCTAAAAGCCTGGAGCAGCTAAAGTGAGAGAAAGAACAAATAACTTCATAATTTCATATAACTTTAAATAAATTCATAGGGGAAAAAACAGAACAAAATTATTTAAAAATCTTAGCTGTCTCAGTGGAACTGGGGCCTAACTATTTATATGAATAGATATCCAGAAAAGCAAGAGAAATTTTACTGCAAGTGACTCCCAGTGGAAGACTGAACATATACTCAAATCATGAGAGTTTTCTTAAAAAAAATATCTACTTTACATTGGCATATCATAAAGTATTTGTTTGAACAAGTGGAGAGAACTGAAATCATCATACACACCTAAGCGTAATGATCGGTTAATATTTGTGTTGAAAAAATACTACAGAGTAGTTATAAGGCTGTATTTAGTAGAGACAATAGATGCTACAATATCAGGAGGCTTAAGAAAATTAGTCTCTTTTTCTTTTAATCTCTGTCATATAGATTTCCTATATGATCTTTGGAAGTGCCTTCAGAAAATCAAATTCTTAATTTCTTGCATATGACATAAGGATACTGCTTAACAATAGTGATAAGATTGATCAGATATTTATGTAAAGCAAGTCTGAATAAAAAAATTGACTTGATTCTATACCCAAGAGTTAGATCAATACCCTAAACACCAAACTCCCAGCAGTGGCTGTTGAGTACATTCAAGAGTACTCCTTTATTGTCACACTTAAAATTTATTCCTACATCTATAAGAAATCCTAACAAATGTGTAATAGAAACTGATCAACTGCTTCAAAAATTCTGTTCTGATAAATCATAATTTCCCACCACAAGTTTTTCCTATAGATGATCTTAGATGTACATAATGAGGTGAATTGAAAACGATGTTTTGATAAAAAAATGATATGTAGCCCAATATCAGAACTAAATTTTCCCATTGGTATTCCCTATACAGAAATAACTTGACTTCCAGCACTCCTGCCACCACTTTATTCGTTTTATTTTGAATTTGGATAGATAGCTGTAATAAAGCAAGCCATGGGTTTGTGACATGGGCAAAGATGCCAATGGAACAAAATTCATTTTCACTTCTGAAGCGTCAAGTATCGTCCTGAATAGTTTCAGAGGCAAACAGTCATCAGAGTAGTCAGCCACTGTATCATCTATTTTTACAGGCATGAGATTTTTTAAAATTGGTGTGAAGATAAAGTGCATAACACAAGAATAATACAGCACACCTTTCTGTATTGTATTCCTTAGTCTTTAGTTTCTTACACACAAAAGACTCACAGTGGAACTGCAATCCCTCCAGCCTGAGTAAGCCTGAACTTTCAGTATAAGTATTCTTATTTTAAAATACTTAATTGTTATGCTGCAGCTGCATATTTAGTAATGCAGCAGTTTCAAGAATTTATTTAGTGTCATGCAAATTGATAGGCAATTTCCAAGGCTTTTATGGGACAGTAATGTCTGTAAAGAAGATGGAATGAAAAAGAATTGCAACCAGGTCAGGTTGGCAGCCTTGCATTCTAGTTTTATCTAGTTTTAGATAGTATGCCTCAGAAGTGACATTAGATTTTACAGTGAGAGAAGACATAGTTTATTCTCTACATAACATTTGTCTGAAGGAATATTTGATTAATGTACTGACATATCAGATTACTAAAAAAATGGGTACTCATTCAGGCTTTTTAGTTCAAATGGGTTGAGTAGTACTATACAAATGGAATCTTAAACCTTGGATAGCTTTATAAAGTTGTAATAGTTTGTTCACAAAGCCCATTTTGTTCATTTGAAAAATCAACATTTCTTCAAGCTTGTTTAGTAAAAAGTCCAATTCGCAATAAATCTTTTGAAATTCACAATTCAGTCCTTAAAAACTAAATAACTTCTAGAATTTATGCTTTTTTCTTTTTCTTTTTTTTTTTTTTTTCTCCAAAGGAGTTCATATATCTGGAAACATTAGTCCTAATTAGTCCCTTCACACTTTGTTTGAAATTTTGATTATAGCTCATGTGCTGGAAAAATAAAAATATATATAAATTGTCTAGAAGAAGTCTACACATACTACAGAAATGAAAGCAAGAACAATCTTTTAAATAACACAGGATTCTCTAATTTAAAGAACTAACTCATCCAGACAACTACTCACAGAAACAGTATATCCTGAAATCTAGCCCATCAGATAAATATGCGACAAGTATACCCATGATCCAATGAAACAATACTGGAAGTAATAAATCCTCATTGAAGGGATGTTGGTGGAGGTTTTCTACATTTTCTCGTCTCTTGTTACCTTCCTGTTATCCCCTTCTGGATGGGTATCTCAGGTCAAAATAGCAGACAAGGGGGCAACTAGTTGATTTGTAAATTAGGCCAGTTTTACTCCAGTTTTAAAAATCCAGCATCTGATAATGACCAGTGGACCCTGAGGCAAAATAAAACATTTTTTTCATAGGAAATATTTCCTGTTGATTTAAAAACTGGTGAAGATAAAAGACAGCATGTTTGCACTTCCTCTTGTATTTTTTATCTGAGGAACCAAAGCAGCTCACATACATGTGAAAATGGCAAAGCTATGAATTCTTGAAAACTCTTTTCCCTTTTCAAATAAAATAAGAAACAGGGAGATTGTCAAACTGAATAAATAGCTTGAAAAGGATCCTTTATATCACTGTTTAAAGGCTAAATGTTAACCATTGATTTTTAAGATTCTTTAGTTTTCAATACAGATTTTTGCTCTTTTTTATTTTTTTATTCTGGAATACATAGGCAGTAGTTTAATAGATGTCTCCTCTCCTTGATCCAAACTAAACAGTCTTTAGCACTGCTTTTAGTAGTGTTTTTTATTACACATCTCCCTAATGGTGCCTATATTTTTGCATTACGATTTATAACTGTTCAGAAAGATGTTTTCTTTTTCATGTCTCTTTGTGTGGTATGTTGTCTAATTCAAGCTACTGTGCTCAAATACTTTTTTGGTGTGTTGATTTCACATGAGAAGGTCCTTTTCTTTTTGAATCTCATACTTCAGCTTAAATGTGCACAAAAAAGAAATATATATATATATGTATATATATAAAAATTTGTAATTAAAAAATATCAAGAGTAGATTTTTAGGTAGGTCAGAGTTTGTCCTGAAAATTGTTTCAGAAAGGGGCTCTCATCTTGACCTTTTCTCCAGATCTGCAGAGGAAATATGTCAAATTATGCATATGCTTACAAAAAAATTAACAACAAATGAAGAGTAGAGAAAGTAATTGAGTTTCACTTGCACATAATTTTTCAGGACATCAAAAAAAAAAAATCACATGTTTAAAACATTTGAATCTTCTTTTTTCCTGTGATTCATCTTATGAACTTGGTTAATTATCAACTAAAGAACTGCCTATATTCAGAACATCAGAAAATCATTTTATGTTACATAGCTTTCAATACTTATTTTTCACAAGTGACAATAATAGAGGTAATTGACAAAATTCATGAGAGAGAAAAAAGAGAGAAGTTATAATTTGACAAAGGAAGAAATGAAGCATTATCAAGAAGAATGTATGCCTTATTAAAATAGAAAATGAAGCAGAAGAAAATATAAATGTAACAGCATATTCTGATTGTTATCATCAATTGCTACTGTTGTTAAACATTTATATGAGCCACTAACTGAATTCAAAAATAAATCAATTACCGTTTAAAAAAAAAACAAAAAACAAAACCCAAAACATTTTAAAAGACATCACAATATATATATATATATATATTATTTCTATTTTTATCAGATTTTCTGAATTTTTCATAGGTGTATATGTCATAGCTCAGCAGTTACTGACTTCTTAATGGTAGCCACAAAATGTACTGTATTCAAAACCCCTGCAAGATTGGGAAGTGGGAGAATTGTTTCTGCAGTGCAATGGCTGAGATGCTAAATTACTTGTTCAGTTGAAAAGGAGGAAAAATTCAGCTCATGGGGCTTAAAAAAGTATTCAAGGATGAATGTAAAAATATTCTTACAGGAGAAAAATAGGATTTCTTTTCCCCTTGGCAGATGAAAAGGAAAAAAAGGTTTATTTCTCAATGTGTGAATCATTTCACAGAGTGCTACTCAGTATGCAACAATTTTTCATTCCAACTTCCTGTGGTCTTGTATTTGTGGCAAGTTGGAAATACCTTATGCCTTTGGCATCTGAAATTAGCCTGTTGCTTACACTCTCTCATATTAACTTCTTCAGTATGATTTTCATGTGTGTTATCCACTGCTTTGCTCTTGTTAGATGTAATGGAGTATGCAAAGATTCTAAAATTTCTGTCCGTCTGTAATTCACAGATCAAGTATGGAGCTCCACAAAACTTACAGCTGCAAATAAAAAATCCAGCAGTGAAGCATAAGAAAGGACATTTCTCATAGCCTATACCATAAGCATAAGTAACCTGAAGGTGAGAGTCATAATGTTTTGAGACAGTTGAAGAGGGTGTGCTGCTCATGACATTTGACTTCTTCTAGGCTGTCATTGAGCATCCTTGCCATTCTCAATAGTTATAGAATTTGTAAATTATTTCATAATGTGAATATTTATTAAATGAAGACTCTTCCCGTTAGAAAAAAAACACAGAAAGAATGATACCAGTTTACACTGGAGATCTTAGTGAATAAAGAGGGAAGAGGGAAAGATTTCTAGAGACGTTTTTCACTCCTCTGTTAAACAACTTGAAAAATGTCTGAAATGTAGTCCAAATGTATGGTAGGGAAGTGAACTTTGCTGTCATTCCCCGTTTGCACTTTCTCCTTGCCTTAATGGTTTTGATCAATGTTGGATTTCATAAGATATAAAAATCAGTTGCAGAAGAGATAGATGCTCCGCAACACCAGTGTTTCCATGATTCAGGAACTCATTTAATTTGTCTGTACCACTGACTGTATCCTGTAGACTTCAGACATCTACTGATTGTTTTTATCCATAGGGTATGATAATAAGATGAAACCAGATTACTGGACTGCACGATCTTAAATTTTTGTCCCTGTACACTAAAAACTGTATCTATGTTTCAGTCTATTTCTACTAAACGTTTTGCAAGGTGTTTTTAAGACTTCACTAAATGTTTCAAAGGTGTTGGTTGTCTGTGCACAACCAATCTGACCAAAATCAGAGAAGGGCAGTGTCTTTCTCAACTTGAATCTCTGACAAGAAAACTTAATCTTAGAACTCCAAACCCAAATAGCAGTAATGCAAAATTCTGTAAAATCATTTTCCAAAAAAGTACACATGAAAATAATTTAAGGTTGAATTTTTTAAAAGTTGAATAATTTTCCATTGAAAACTCTTCTAAAAAAAATGTAGTGTTTACCCTTTAATTTTTTCACTTGAAAGTCATTTATTTTCATGAAGAACTTCAACTGAGAAAATTAAAACAAAGTAGTAATTTCCAGCTCATTCAACCAATCAGTTCATGTAAGCAAAATGATCAATTGAAATGCCTTAGAATGCTTATTTCCAGTACATGTCAATGTGAAGCTACATAAAGCTATGCTGAATGCATGTATATTCTAACAGTTAAACTGATTATTCAAATTCTTCCTAACTGAACACTTCTCAGACTGCACCAAATGTCAAGCAACATGATAATTTTGATGTCATTAACAGATGTTTTCATCTCAGAAAAAATAAAACACAAACAAAATCTAACATGTTCGATTTACAAAATTTCAAAATTCTTAGTATTTGTAGCATAAGTGTATTCATATTTTAGTTTTGTTAATTTTATGCTGTTTGTTTTCTTCACAAAATATTGTGTGTAATACAGTCAATAAAATGTAATTTGTATTTGTCTCAGCTGAGATGGACTTCCGATAGAAGAAAAGAGGTTTTCTGATAAACTGAAGTTTTAAATATTTGTTTTATCTAACTAAGCATTGACCTTTAAATCACCTAGATAAAGATTATAGAAAAAGAAGACTAAAAGGTAATATAAGCTATTAACTTATCTTAACAAGCTGGCAAACAGTATTAAAATATATAAATATATTAAATAATTGGCTTAGCTTCAGTAGTTATAGTGTGATACGAATTCCTCCTTAAATATCAAATGCAACTGAGCACAAGTGTTGAGATATGTACAACTCTGCAGTTTCAAACATCAGTCATTCAAAATTAAATGTTCTTAAGTACCTATTTTTAGTTTCCAAATCATCTGAAAGCAAACTGAAATGTTTTTAATGCAAGAGTCCCAGTCTGTTCTAACTCCTTATGTTTGTGAACTGTTTTCAGTTTAATTTTATGCAGCTACTAAAATATCTCAATATGCAAAACAATTGCTGAAAAGGCGAGTATAGTTTCTAAATAAATTTTCAATGTCAGTCTGCAGATGTGCTGCTCCATAGAATGGCTTAGTCTTTTGTTGCAGCAGTGTAATCTTTGTGTTTTCTCTGATGCCTGCAAATATACTTCTGCTCTAAGTATTTAACAAGAAAAAGGTCTCTTGAAGCGTACCATTAAAAATACTTGTGGATGACTAACATAATTCCTGTTATTGCAGTAGTATCTCTATTATATACAAGTTTTGGGAATGGAAACCAGAGACAGATGATGCTATGCATTAACTGTGTAGTTTTTACCTTAGCACAAACTCAATAGTACAATCCCAGGGATTCCTGTAGTTGTAGTGACTGAAACCCTGGTAATCCTAGTGTATTACCCTAATGGCTTGTCCTTGTAGAGTGCTGATTAGTTTACACAGAATGGAGTTATGTATGTTACACAGAAAAATCGCAGCATCTATATACCAGTGATCCCAAGAGATCCTCTACTGTAAGCTAACGTATCATGGAAATATTAACATGCAAACTCCCCGTTTATTTATGTCAATTTTTTATGTACTATGATTCTTGAGGTGCCCTGTCCTGGAACAAAGCTCTGTTCTCTTCTAGTGGGATTTCCAGTGTTAATTAATTATGAAAGATGTTGTAAAAATCTCTTTTGGTTACCTTGATCCCAGTTGTCCAAGCTCAGCCAAATTGGTTTTCTTATAAAATTGGAAATAAATGTTGCAATTGTTATACTGTTATGGCTTCTCTGACAGATCATGTTCAGAAAATTATTACTTTTTATTCAGTGATTTTTTTTTTTTAAACTCAGGATTTTTTTTTAATACTTAAAATGGAAACAACAATGCAGATGAAAAAAATTGAAATACGTCAGCTGAAATCTCATAAGCAATTCTTAGATTTATCAGTTTGCAGAATGAGTGTATCAGATTTCAATTAGAAGCTCTTTATTTAAGACATTATTGAAGTATATGGAAGCAAAGTTCTGTAATTCTTTACCAGAATGGAAATACCTCATTTTTAGAAGATTTCTACTTCTTAACTCTAACTATTACTTAATAGTATATAGAATAACATAAAGCTTATGTCAGCTTTGCTGACACTTCTTGATTTTGGAGTTTGCTTAGATGCTGCATGTACAAGGAATTTTTTTCCCAGTGATCAAGACACTCTCCTGGCCACTCAAGAGCTCACTTTGATTTGAACAGAAAGTAGGGATCTAACTATTAATCTCATACAGTTTTTAATCTGAGCCTTTCACAGTCTAAATGCCAGGAGGAACACAGTGCACATTTAAGCAATGCAAAACCTAAATTTCCTATTTATATACTCATATAACATTCTTAAGCAGTTTCCCTACAAGTTACTCTGTTGTTTCATCAGGTTTTGGCAACCATACTTTTCCTCCTACCGCATCTTAACCCTCCCAGATCTCACTACTATGCAGTTCTGGCTTCTGCATTTGAAATAAGTGCATAGAAAATTAAAAACCTTTTTCAAATTTTCTAATCATGATCTTTGCCCATCTGCTCCTCTGCACTCACCACATGCCTAGACTTGTCCTGCTTCTTGTTGTATGAGTTGTCTCTAAACTAAAAACTCAGCTTTACAACAAATACCTGCTGTGTAGAATTCAGTAACCCGTTTCCTTTCTGTATTGAGATAAATGGAGGAAGGCTAAGATAAATTGTTCCTTATCTCAGTAGTCCATTTCTATGGAGGAAATGACAGCTAAGATACCTAGAGAAATGAGAAGCAAAATAGTGGACCTTGTAAGCATTTCCAAGGATTCCTGTTTCTTATTGCTGCCTGACTTCAGTATCTTTCTGTGTGCTCTGACCCAAAAGCCTGGTGATACAAATCACAAACCTGTAGGTTTATTGTTATCTAGCTACACTAAAGCTTAAGAAGTAAAAATAAATACTGAAAAAATATTTATTATTACTTAAATATATATATATATATATATATATAAGTATTTTTGCTTTTGAGCATCACATGAATGATGATAATCTGTTTTGGCCATCTCCCTGAATCCAAAATCATACTGCCCTACTTTCATATAACATTTTGCAAGAGATTTGTTTGTTTTTAGAGTTAAATATTTAAAGACATGTGCACTAGCAAATAAAAGACACATTAAATAATTTTAACCAGAGTACTACAGGAATGGTACCAGAGTACTACAGGAATGGTATTGTATAATACTCCCAAAGCAAAACAAAGTAGAATTCACTAATAAAACAGGTGCCAATATAAGCTAAATATTTTCTGGCTAATTGTGGTTGATTAGCTTTAGAAATCTAACATATTATTTATAAATAAAATGTAAACTATTGTCTTTTAAACTGTGTGTTTTGTTAAGAATAATACAAGCATTTTCCCAGTCAAATAAAGTAGAATAGATCTGCTTTTTTTTTTTTTTTTCCTTTTCTTTTTTTGATTTTATAAAATCCATTATGAGAAATGCTTTATGATAGGTTACTTCTTAATGGACTTACTTATGCAGTGTAGTAAGTACATTTATATCATAGGCTTAATAGCTCTATGTCATTAACTATTTGTAAACTTTTAGCAAAGAGAAAGAAAAAGCATGTTACAGTTCTGAGGGCACATATTTTTCTTAAAACCTATGGTTATGCTTTCCCTGAATCCAGACTCTCAGATGGGTACACAAAGAGAGGAAATGTGAAGACAGAAATATGGATGTGTAATCGTGTTCCTTTCTTTTTCCAGTACCATAAGGGTCCAAGAGATGGAAGAACATCTTCAAGCATTTATTTCAGAACTTCTGAAGTAGTCTGAAGTAGTCTTCAGAACTCAGTATTTTTCCAAAGTTTACTAAAAATACGTTTTAATAATCATTTTGGAAATATCTTGAAATGTAGTTGTGTATGTCATTCAATGTATGTTTGTGCCTCAGAAGGGGTCAAAACTAAACTGTATTTCCTCCTCTTGGTCTTTCTCCACCAGGACATACTCCAAGTGATGCTTCTGTTGCTGTTCTGTTTGGCACACTTTACTAAAAGCAGGGAACTGCTCTGTCAATCACAGAATGAAAAAGTTGATAATGGCACAGAAAACTCTTATGAATTTAAATGTAAAATGCAAGCACCTTTTGTTTTTAAATATGTAGAAGAGCTTAAGTAGAAACAATAACATTTCATGTCCTATTTTTCTCAGTGAAACATACTATCTCAATACAGAACAGTTGGCACATTTTGTTGTTTGTATTGCTGGATCTCATGAGAACAGCAATAAAGAATGTTGCTGTAATGACTATTTTAATTAATATATGAGAGCTGGATTTCTGCAAGGGAATCTTTTTCACTTACATGCCTAATTACTAGACAGTTTTTTTCTTCTTGTTTCCTCAGCCAGTCCAGCAACCATTCTAGAATGTTAATCCTAATCTTTGGCTGCCAAATTCTGTAGGTCTTCTGCATATTTGATAAACAAATTAAATTTAATATCATCAGTGAAATGATGCAAGCAATTTTCTCCTTTATAAAGGGTACTTAAAAGCATTAAAAACTGTTATTATGAACTTATTATTAACTCATTATTAACTTAAAGAGTTTACTTTGCCAAAACTATTAAGAATTAGATGTCACTGTATGTTAGAAGTTTCTTTGAAGTATGAGGTCCTTGGTAAGAGTTCATAATGATACTCAGTATAATATTAATATACAGATGAAAAGAATTACTTCACAGATTGCGTAGTAATTGTGACTATGATTGTTAGTTTTCCATAGTCCAGCAACTCAACTTTTCAGCTCTTCTAGTCTACCAAGCTTGGGCCAGCTGTGATGGGCTTAGAGCTGAGCAGGACTTTAGTGCCAGGCTTTTCTCATATGCTACTCTGCCACTAAATTCCCACAGCAGCAGTAGAGATCATTCTACAGAAACAGGGCCAGTATCCAGACTGTCATAAGAGGTTATGGCAAACAGATTTGGAGAAATATACATCTCATCAAAAGGGACTCTAAACAAGGCTGAAGATATTGTTTGGAATCTTAACACTCACAGGAAAAAGAAAAAACAAAAAACAGTTCTGTCTGCATTGCTGATGATTAGCTTAAGATAGCATGTTAAAATGTACACAGAAAAATATTATGCACAGTACAAGCTTGAAATGCATTATTCTGAACTGACTACATAAGAATTTTATTGTAAGGATGTACTTTAAAATGTTCTTAAAATAATGAAACCATAACAAAGGCTAGATTATCTTTCTTTATATTCTCATTGCAGATTTTCATAAATAATGACCTTTTCAGACTTCCTGTTATTTGGCAGTGATATTTAGATTCTGATATGAATACATACTTTATGTATTCACATTTTGTGCATAAACAAAGTATGTTATATGCTGCATGCAACATATTAAAGTAAATATTTTCTATTAGTCTCATGGTAAAATGCAGTTGAATATTTCAGCATATATATGAATATGCTCCTCCAAAAGTAATGCCTCCTATTTCTTTCCATAGAAAGTACAACAGATGCAAAGAGCACAATAACACTATTTGATAGAACAGATTTTCAGCTGCAAAACACTGTTTTTCAGCATAGTCACCATTGTTAGTATGAATTTTCACTGGCAGTGAACAGAAGCCTGCATACCACCCTCATAAAAATCTGTATCTTCATCCAAAAGGTGGCTTGTCTTTTACAGATTGTACTGTGCACTGGTAAGACAAGAGATACACAGGTTTAGAGAGAAAAGGATATATCTGCTCAATTATGAGAACTATAGGCAATATTTCTAATATTCTTATTTTCCATAAAACTCTTTGTGAATAAAATAGATTCACTCAATACAGCTAAAAATTTAAGCAAAAACAGGGACATGAGGATAGTGACAAAGACCTACATATTAATGTTCAATATAATTACAAAAGAAAATTTTGAAAACCCATATTATTACGTGGACTAATAGAATAACTATAAACAATACCTGTTCTATTATCCTGTAATGGAAAATCACGTGCCTCCAATATTCTTGTGTATCAACCATTCTGACACACTCCACTTATGACAAAAAAGTATTAAAAATAGAAGCCTGGATTGCATTAATAAATATTTTATCTCACTTGATATACAAAAAAAGAAACTTTCCCTGCAACAGTTGCCATTCATAAAATGTTACATAGTAGTATACTGTGTTTACTCAGATTATTTTATGCTCTTTGCCAAGAAGGAGAGTTAGATTACAATTAAAAATTGAAACAGTTCTTTACAAACTGTGTATTCAGCTTCTTTTAGAAGGATATTAAGCAATACAGACATTTCAGTCAGTTCATATAGTTTTTTTTCATTGCTCTAGTGTGGAAGAGATGGAGAAGAATACAATATTTTCCTTTCGGTTTTAATCCTTGACCCGAGTAAGTTCAACTAAGGTATAATTAATCAGTTACATTAGCATTTTTTCAACTCTAATGTTTCCAACATTAACATCAAAGTAAATTTACATTGATGACTCTTTCTCAATATTGCTCAGCCACAACAGAACTCAAAATGTACTTAAATCTATTAAAAAAAAAATCTTGTCATAGCCTGGGGTCTATATTTTTCCACCATTTTTCAGAAAACAGCAATACAGAGTTGACAGTATGTAGCTATTATCTTTGTAACTATTATCATCCTGGTTCCAAATATTATCTAAATTTATAGGAAACTTAAGCTGCTTTTTTGCTTTTTTTTTTTTTTTTATAGATATACCTTCACCTCATTTTTTTAGAAGAAAAAAAAAAAAAAAAAAAAGTAGTAATTACTACTTTTTTTTTTTATTCCACTAATTCCAGTAATGCAATTAATTTGAAACTTTGAACTGTTCTTTAAGATCAGTTGATGGGATTTAAGCCAGATACTGAAAATCTTATTCTGCCTTTCGTTATGTGATCAACTCTTTCAACCTGCATGTACATATTATGTTGATGTAAGGAAGTTTTTGGTAGCAAGGAGCTACCATTGTGGACTCTCTGAGCAGAGCCCAGCACTGCCCCATGTCAGATCAGAGTTCCATCTCTTTCAAAAGGGAGCCATGAGCAATGCTGGATGTGTGCCTCTGGGGGAGCACATTTAAAAATGTAAAAATCTACTACACAACAACAACAGGGAGAGAGGAGTGAGCAATGTGAGAGAAACAGCTCGAGGTCAGCACAGGTCTATGTATTCCATGAGACTGCATATGTAGAAGGAGTATGCAACAGGATCTGATGACAGCAAAAGCAGGAGCAAAAGCTATGCTAACTAAACTAAAAAGCTACAAAGTAGTAACATGACATTTATATTAACTTAGTAACATGCTGGGTTTAACACTACTACATTATTTTTCATTAGCTATTGGGATTATGTGTACTCTAAGAGAATGTTTCTGTAGCATTATTAGAAATTATTAAATAATATAGTTCTTCATAAGGAATTCCTCAGTGCATTAAGAGGTAAAGTTTCAAGTCTATTCTCAATTTGATTATGTTTTTGCGGCTTATTCAGAAATAAATTTTTCTGTAAATTGTAGGGTAGAAAGTATCAATTAAAACAATTTTATCTAATGCAACACAAAATGATTATCAGTAATTTGTTCATGTTAATGTCCTGATGGACAATTACTGTTACTGTAAGCTTTTTCATTTATTACAGATATACCTTCACATACATATATCTATAAAGTGCTGTTGTAGTAACACTTATATTGTATGTGTGTGTTAAAAGAATAGCTTCCCCAAACAAAAACTTTTAAAACCTTGAATAGTAAAATAAATTGCACAGTGTACAATCAGATTGATTAACTTCCTGTAAGATAATATTCCCTTTAATTTATTGCCTAAAATTTAGTCTAATAAAGCACAAGTCTGTGCTTATAGCCATAAATTATATGAACATCTGTTTTGCACTGAATGACATTGTAGGATATTTCATATAGCTTTGAGTAATAACCAGTATGTATTTTAAGACAGCAAGGACAAACAGTGCATAGAAGAAGTTGATGATGACAATGTAATTTATAAACATTGTGCATGAGTTATGTGGAGTGCACACACAATGATGGCATTGTAATGTCTGCTTATAGGACATATTTAACAAATCATTGTTCATTCAGTTGGATGCAAGTTGAAGGGAAAACTGCTGACATTACAGCTGGAGAGCTTTAGGAGGGATAAATGGGATATGATGTTCAAAGACAATCCAACTCAATAATGAGTGAAAGTCATAATGTCCTGCAGTTTTTTACTTGCCTACACAGAAAAACAATGCATTTTATTGAGGTCTTAATAAACTGATCCAGTCAGGACTGATATTAAAGAGACATTTTATCCATACCCTCCAATCATTTATGACAGCAAATGAAGGAATGATCTAATTCATTTCTTATTTTAAGAAAGCATATTGGATTTTTTTGAGTATTAGTGCTTCTCTATTGTGATTTCCTAATACCAGAGATATCAGAGGAAAACAAAAGTTTTATATTTCTTTTGAGTTTTTTGTTTTGTTTTGTTTTTAAGAAATACAAGTAGCAATTCTTTTATCACTGATGGCTATTATGATATATTCCAAAACCAAAATAGTGGGTCCATGTTGTTACAGCTTTGTGTATCCCTGTTAGTGTTTGTTTTTTTTCCTTTGAAGGAAATGTGACTAAGTGGTATAGTGAGCTAAGTTCATCCTTACCAACCACGTGAATACCATTTACATTTACATATGTTATTTCTTTTAGTTTGCTTTGTTATGTTGAATAATACAGCTTTGCATATAGAACTTCTCCTTAACTAAAATATGTGATCAAATATGGTAGAGAGGAAATGCAAAACGACAGTTTCTCTTTCGCTATGTGTAAATAAAAAATCACTAACCATGATTAAAGTGTGGTAATGATGAATATGTTTTTATTTATTTGAGGTCAAATCAGGAAAGATATTCTCTACAAAAGGATAGTAGTACATAAAATGCTGAGACATAGAATCAGCCTAGCAAAAACGAGGTAAATATTGCTTCCTCTCCTTCATTATTAACATGCATTTGTAATGTCAGTAATTTACCCCTAGAAATCAGCAGAGCTGAATATCCATCTATGAAGCACTGATCACAACTTCAAAACTGTATTTTGTAACTCTTACATATCTTTGGTGATAATCTGTTGTAAATATAGCAATACCTTTCAATAAATTATTTGAATACAGTAAAATTATGATTAATGTTTTACAATAATTTCTGAAGCAGGATTCAAGCAGCTCTTTCTTTAAGAAGCGTTTTTCAGAAACTCTTTGCATTAATTTTTCATTGGGTCTCTGAAAATAGAGAGAATACCTTCAAATACTACTAAATATTTTCCGATCATTTTAATATCATGTCTACTTTTCAAAATCTCCTCTAAAGGGTTTATGATGTCGTGATATATGTTTTTATGATTGATAGAAGCACCAATTAAACTTATAAATTTGCCGAGAACACCCCAGTCTGCTATTTGGCTTTCACTATAACACGTGGGGAAATAAAGTGAATACTAAAGGAATCAGAAAACTTTTAACCAAAATATGCCATCAAGGGAAAGCATTCATCATTCCAATTCTGAACTCTATTGAAATTTGTAATGGTGAATAAAAAAGAAATACAAACATCGCTCCCATATATCCTGCTTTTAATTATACCAGAAAGATTTTGTAGTTTGCTTTGAAGAATTTTAAACATTTTTTTCCTTTGCTCCTCTTTCATCCCACCTTCCTTTTCTCCCCAGGAGTAAAAGTTGTTTTCAATGGATGCTGCTGTTACCATCATAGGTATGACTAGAGGAAAAAAAAAAAAAAGGAATAATATGATTAGTGTTTCTGAGTTTCTGAGGTCTTTTCAAGAACTACTAAGACAAAATAACTTGGAGAGTTTCAGAACATCTCATTTCATCATTTCATTGATCTGCAATTTTGTTCGCTAACTGACATGCATCTTATTTGTGTATATGTCTTATTTGTGAATGTGTATGTGCACATCTCTATCAACAAGAATGTTCTTAAGAAATAAATAGGCTATATAAACTGAAGTTTTCTTGAAGAGTTTGCAACATAGCCATTGCTCAGCAGTGCAGTGAACAGACTAGCTAAACTTTCTCCGTTGTTGTTGGTATAGATGCAGCATTTCACACACTGCAGAAGCTCTTTCATTTAGATTCCCTTCAATTGCTGCCTTACCATATGTTAAGGCAATGAGGCGTATGATACCTCCTAGCTTTTCAGATGCTATTATATGGGTAATAAAATTTAGTTGTAAAAAGATGGATATATAATACAGATGTAGATATTTATATTGTCCGCAATTCTTTTTTTCCTGTTAAAACAAAAATTCCTGAAGAATTTATGAAGTTTGATTAACCCACTACCTTAGAAAATTAAAAGAATAAAATGGCACGTGAGCTCAGTCATTTCCAAAGTCTACCAGCATTTAATTATATATATATATATATACATATATATATATATATATATACGTTTTCTTTCTATTATGAATTTCTTTAATGTATCTAAATAAATGATTTCTTAACCTTTCCATTCTAATTGTAGAATGCACATTGCACTTATTGAGTACTGGTAATTCAATTATTTCAATGGAGAGCTGAAATTACAAGCATTTTCTTTTGAAGGACACTTTTTTAGCATAGGATTCGATGTCTCACAAGAAACCCTATGCAAACTTCTATCAACATACTAAAGTGGATTTTTCGAAGCTAGTATGTCGATTTTTTTAAATGTTGGTTATTTTATAAAGAAAACTCTATCTGGCAAACACTAATCACATGTGATTAAGCATTGAGGAGATCAGATAAAAAACTGAGAAAGAAAAATAAAAAGCTCTGAAACTGTGACAAGTGCATTATATTTTGAGTATTTTTTTTTTTTCCTGGTGGATATTGGATCCTAAAATCTACTTGTTTTATAAACCATCAGTGCAACTGAAAAAGTATTTTGCTATTGGTGTAAGAATAATTACAATGCAAAACTACAATAAATTCCCCTGCGATATCACCCTTTCCCAGCTAATGGACCATTGTAAAATACCTTGATTTGAATCTTAAACAAGTACTAAAAAATGTATCCATGAATTGACGAGAATATTTATTATGTAACTAATGGGTAGATGTTACTGGTTCCAATGATTATCTTAAAAGAATTTGTCTTGTTGAGATAAAGGGTTTTGAGACCTAGTCTCCCTTCCTCTTCAGAAAATGTATTTAATGAAACTAAATATTGAAATATAGTCTGAAATATTGCATACAGATTGAGTAGTATAATGGCTTGTCTTATACTTTTAGTATCTTAAAACACGCGTATAGAAGCACATGTGAATTTTATAGGAAACTAAATGAGCCCATTACTGCTTTTGATAAAATTTATTTCTGAATATATGGTGGTTTTAATTCCTGTTTACAAAATAGTATGTTAAATGTCATAACCAATCTTTCAATTCATAAATATCCTTTATGAAGAATGAATTATTCATTAAGGCCTTTTTCACCTTTTTGACTGAGAGGACTGAATGCAATAGCCTGACATGTTATCCATGTGATCCTAAAGGCAGGAACCTTTCCCTTTCTTTATGCCTACTCTTCACCAAAAGTTAAATGCAGCAGGAGAACTCACTGATGTTGAAAAATAGGAAAAAAAGACACTGGACTAAAGATGCTACAAATAAATTGAAAAGACACTTAAGATTGGACCTCATAGACTGTTATGGACTAATTGTCTTCAGCTGCCAGTCCTTGTTCTAACCTTGAATTACAGAATCACAGAATTGCCAGGGTTGGAAGGGACCTCAAGGATCATGAATCTCCAACCCCCCTGCCACACTCAGGGCCACCAACCATTCCACCTAATGTTAGACCAGACTGCCCAGGGCCCCATCCAATCTGGCCTTGAACACCTCCAGGGACGGGGCATCCACAGCCTCCCTGGGCAGCCTGTTCCAGTACCTCACCACTCTCTCCGTAAAGAATTTCCCCCTGATGTCCAACCTAAATCTCCCTTCCCTCAGCTTAAAACCATTTCCCCTTGTCCTGCTGTCACTCACCCTTTCAAAGAGTTGATTCCCCTCCTGTTTGTAGGCTCCCTTTAGGTACTGAAAGTCTGCAATGAGGTCACCCCACAGCCTTCTTTTCTCCAGGCTGAACAAGCCCAGCTCTTTCAGCCTATCCTCATAGGGGAGCTGCTCCAGTCCCCTGATAATCTTCGTGGCCCTCCTCTGGACCCTCTCCAACAGCTCCATGTCTTTCTTGTACTGGGGGCTCCAGACCTGGACGCAGTATTCCAGATGGGGCCTCACAAGAGCAGAGTAGAGGGGAACAATCACCTCTCTGTCCCTGCTGGCCACCCCTCTTCTGATGGAGCCCAGGATCCCATTTGCCTTCCAAGCCGCAAGGGCACACTGCTGGCTCATGTTAAGTTTTTCGTCTACCAAGACCCCCAGGTCCTTCTCCACAGGTCTGCTCTCAAGGACCTCTCCTTCCAGTCTAGTCTGAATTAAACAGAAGAGAGAGAACCATTCTGATGTAAAAACTCTGAGGAGCCCAGTTCCTGCTTCATTAGATGAAGTGACGATGATGATGTGCCTGGTATGCTCATGAAGGTGAATAGTGCCCTAAGACTCTTCAGAGGAGCTTGGTGTGTTGCAGCTTCCTGCTGTTTTTATGAATGGTATCTGGAGGTGGTGGTGTGGACTGTGTGCATTGTGCTTGTGTACTGGGGAGATCTAACTTTACTGCTCCACAAGTGAGCCTTGTTATATATGTTTTCACTCTGGGTTCTCTGAGACCATGACCATTAAGAAAAATAAAAGCAAACATAGCTGACTATTTAGTGATAGCTAAAGCAAAGTTCAGCTGAAACAAGGATTTCTGTCCTCGTTGGTGATTCAGGATGAAATCCACTTTATAGATTCTGAAATACAAAAAATTAAGTATGGTACAAGTAGAATTATGAAGTTACAGAAGATCAGATAAATAATCTGATTAAAAATAAAGGTTGTTTTGTAATTCCAGAATTCCGTATTCCCTTTCTGTGTTGTTGAAATATGTATATGACTATCCTCTATAATGAGTATACTTTATAAACCTTCCCTTCTCCTTTCTTTCCTGATGCAGAATATCTCATATTTTCAGCCTTCTAGGGACTTAGGTTTACATAGCAAACTCTATGAAGTGATTGCTGTTGGCTCACAAATATATCATGTTTTTAATTCTGAAAGAAATTCTTTCTGCTTCTGAAGGGTTATTGGTTTCTGGATTCATAGTTTAATTTATTAACTTTTATTTGCTAACCCTGCAGCTATCAAGGACAGTGCCTTATTATTAGTATCGAGTAGCATACTGTTGGCATTCTCCTCTTTTTTTTTGTAAAGAACTTAAACATTGAACCATATATAAATAGTGAGAATATAAATTTTTAGTTAGACCAAAAAAGCTTCATTACCCCAAACCTGCAAAAGTAAATTGAAATAGCAACTGGAAACATTTTATTTGATATAAGATATATCATATGAAAACTCTTCACTGTATATTAAATATATTGCTTTTTAGTTGCATTTGTTAAGTATAATTAGCATGTAGAAGAAAACCAGCACAGGAGATGGAGATACCCATACTCTGCGTTCAAAGCAATAAATCCACATTTCTGAAATTTTACTGGAAATATATCTTTGATTCTTAAAAAAGAAAAAAAAAAAAAAACAAACACCAGATCTTATTTCACAAACTGTTTATTTGTATTGCTATTCTAAATAAAAATCCTTCACTGGAATGACGATACTAGTCTTCTTTGAAGAATTATGTGTTTATTTCATCATTATTTTAATGGTTGAAAAGGCTGGAACAGAAGATTTTTAGCCAGAAGAAAAGCAGGGAACATAGTATTAAGCTCAAACTCTTGTTGTAAATTATCTTTGAAATGAATAAGCTGATAAAAATATTTTGAAGAAATCTTTCTGTGTTTGGAAAAAACAATCTGCAGTATTTTTACTAATAGAAATTTTCAGGAAGGAAAATTGGACTGCTCCTCATCCCTCTGTGTCCATCTTTTGATGTGATATCCTGTGTTTTCAGAAATTTGAAAATTATTTCCCAGGCACATGCTCATTAAACTATTCTAAGAGGCAAAATGTTATTTCAACTAATTTATCTTTTTCCACTAAGAAACTTAAGGTATGTCGATGGGAAATTAAGTATCTGTGATAATCTCTAACTAAATGGAAATGATTTTATAATTTTTTAGAAAAGGTTGATTAAAGGTAACCATTAAGTCTGCTGGATCCTTCAACTTGTCATTCTTTTTTAGATTTTAAATTATACGTAATTTCTATTGCAAGGAATCACTTTAGATGACAAAATCATTATATGTTTTATGACACTGGCAACTTGAACTTTTTTATTCTAAGATCTGATTCTGATTATTTTGAGCTCCTTTAAATTAAAACTTTATGTCCAGTGATAACTCGTCTGCTACTTTAAAGCCAGAATAATTACAGTCTATTAGATACACAAATCATTTAAATTCATTGGAAAATTCCATCTATTTTACATGCATTGTAAACCTTGTTATTATCAAAGTAGTATGATTTATTCACTACTACAAATGCTAGCACAAGGAGAGTACAGTTTGTGATTAAAAATGACAGATAAGGCAGCATGTATCATTGGACATTTACTTTGTGTGATTCCAAGATAAATGTGCAGAGGAATTCAAAATGGTCTATTAATATTAAAGGATTCCTTTCTCCTATGGCAGAACTACAGGAAAGTAGAGGACAAGGAAGGTCAGTGTGGCACAGGCAATCATTGTATGTTGATGCCTGCTAAAATCAAATATAACAGGATGCTTAGACTAAATTAAAAAAAAAAAAAAATCTTGATTTAGAAACCTTGTACAGGCATTGAGGGGAATTATGGTGATAAGAGACTTAATTTTTTACTGAAGAAATCTGTTTGTGTTTGATTATTCTATGTTAGAAAATTTAAACAAGACAAAGATATCAAAAGCTGAACACAGTGTGACTTATAACTAGGAATGAAATGCATTTGCAAGCATTTTGTTCCCTTTTCAGCTGTGAAAGAATACACTTTCTAAAAGGAGAAAAAGATCCCCTAATCTTAACTAAAGTATTGCAAGGGCCTCCAGTATATAGTATTTTTTATAAACCAGAATGAGAATGTATAGCTACCTTTTCACCAGACAAATTATATATGTCAAGAAAATATTACTTCTGATTCCACTGAAATTAGTGGGTTTCTGACTATTTTCAGTTTGGCTGCCATTTGATCAAGTGTTTGTACCATTCATCCATTTTGAGTATTTTTATGAAGGTTTCAGTAACTTCAGGAGCAAAATGTTACTGGATGGATACGTGAGCCATGGAATGAGGAACAAATTGAAAATAAAAGTATAGTCTGCTGTGAGTAGCATTGATTTGATATTGCCTAACTTCTATATGCATACCAAAGATTCTTCAGGAGCCAGAAGTAACATTGTTTTTTCAGTACTTTAATATACCCAGATATCTAATTAAAGAAATTTATATTTAAGGATCTGCTTACTTAGGTCTGAAAAATACTTGTTTTATTAGATTTACATTTAATTGAAAGACAATACAAATAATACTATTTTCTGAATATAAAGTTATTTCTTGTTTTGTTTTGTTTTAATTCTAAGCAACTAGGTGCAATTATTCAGAGCTTCCTGCTCTCCTATTATGTTATCATCCAAATAAAACTTAAGACATTCTTTAAAGAATATTTCAGTGAGGAATTAATTAAATTTAAGTGAATCTGCAGTTTTTCTTACCTCTAGAAATAAATATATTCAGTATCTGCTAGCTATATTTTCCCTTAGTGCTCTGAAGTTGTTATTCTGAACTGAAAAGAATTCACAAAGATCCATGTTTTGTCTCTTGGACTATTGATGAAGAGAATAAATGCTCAACTTTTTAAAAATGGTAAATCGTAGCATTCCTCTTTATCTATTAATGGCAGTAATGGAAATGCTAATACAAAAAGTACTATCTCCACCAAACATAACAAATTTTGCACATTTAACATTTTTCCTTTTTATTTAAAAACTTTCATTGGTATTATTAAATTTGCATTGTTTCACATCTTCTAATGCTGTAATATATAGGCTATTAGACAATAAAATTCATCACTGCTGATAGAAAAGACAACTCTTGACACTACACAGAAATACAGTCAATTCTTAGTAGTGGTACTACAGAAAACATTACTCTGTTAATAATACATGACTCCTTATCCAGAGTCAAATTATTGTATTTGGGAGATTTTATTTCTTCTTTATGTCAGTCTGGGATATATGAACATAGATACTATTTTACATGGATTGCTCTGAAAGTAATGCCTCCTTTATTTCCATGGAAATTGCAACAGATATAAAGAGCACAATAACACTAGTTGATAGAACACATTCTCACTACAAAACATACGATCACTAGCTAATTTGTGTGGATGAGCTGATTGAGATACTCTTCACTGTATCGTGTGAGAGCTGTGCATGGCAATCCAGAACATTGCTAGTCTTTCATGTCATTGCTGTCACTGTTGAAATGCACTGCCCACTGCCTCACTGTGCTCACATTCACTGTTTGGGTTCCTTGAATCTTTAGGAAGAATTCATGAATGTCAGTGAGTGCAACTTTTTCTGCTTGGAGGAATTCAGTGACATACCTTCACTTCATATGCACTTCCAAGTTAGGTGCCATTTGTCAGAGTGGTCCTCTGCTGCCATCTGTCACATGGCAACATTATGCACCAGAATATTGGTGGGTCTATTGAAGTTCAGTCTCTACTGCCATACTACCAACAGCCACATCTGACATTGTAAACATTATAAAGGAGGAGGCATTTATTTTGGAGCAGGCCCCATACTTGAACACTATATAAATGCTTCATAAATAGAATGCTGTAAGGTTGTTAGTTACTATTTCATAAGGAGTTATTAAAAAAAAAAAAAAAAATTAACTTTTTTTCTCCCAAGATCTAGAACTACAATAATTCAAATGACAATTATTCAAAAATGTCCATACTTTCACTTGATTGCTGAGTGGTGCCTCTTGCTCACTTTGTGGCACCAGCTGTGACTTCTGTTTTAAAATTCTTACTTGCATGATGATATGTTTGCCATGAATATGGACCTCAAGTTTAATCCCCTACTCTGGCTATTAAATATTCATAGTGAAAGCTAAATTACAGCACTGTCTGATGAAACTAGCCAATGTACATCTAGGATCACATTAAAAGAATAGTACTGGTCACTCTCCGTTTCTAAAGTAGTACATTTTAGAGGATCTTTAGGCATATAATTATTTTCCTCTTCCTCAAGACTTCAAATGAAAGTAGCATCAAATATTTAAAAATATTAATTCCCTTCTCATTTTATAAAATGATCTGCAATTTCTTGTACAAATTTTATATCTCCAAACTTCTTATATGGCAGGGCTGAAAATGACAGGTTGTTCTAAGGCAAATGCTTATTCAGTGTGATAGAACTATCCAAAGCAAACTAAGCTGACATAGTGATTATCAGCTAAAAGATCGGAGGGTCAGATTGTTGACAGTCTTGTTTTAGCAGAGAAGAAAGAGAAGCAAGCAGGAAAAACTCTGAACATGCAATAATCTGATCAGTTTTTGGTGCAAAGAGGAAGAAAAAGTATCTGAAAATGAGAGCATCATTAATTTGCATTGTCAGCATGCAACAGAGTTGTCAAGAAAATGTTGTCACTGACCACTTCCAGAAATATCCTGAAGCACTGTCTGTACAGTACTGTAAGTCTGGCAGCAGGCACCATAGCCTTAGGCAAGTCTGTCCATAGCTCCTCAACAGAAAATTCTGAGAGTCAGGCAGGAATGAGGCAAACATGAAGGCAGCAGCAACTATATCTTGAGCTCTTATTTCCAAATCTCATCAGAACTGTTTGCAGGAATGCGAGGTTTAAGCAGGGATGGTAATAGCATAGTTGGAAGTGGTGAGAAAAATAAATGTCTGTAGATATTCTACAGAAAAATGTTGTTTTAGCTTTTATTTATTGATAATTGCAATCCCTTATCATATTCCATCTACCACTGTGAGCAATAATCTGTAGTAAGTGGTTTGGAAAGACCGGATTTATGTTGTCTCATAGAGTATGTCTAAGATACTTTAATGATCATGAGCTTCAATGATAAATCTGTATTACACAGAGAAAACATATTTGGAATCATAATTTCTTGCATTACTAAGAAATCTATAATTTGAATATTCCTAAGTAAACAGATTAACATTGCTGTATGTATGACTTCACTGAATGTGTATGTGATCTTCAAAGAGTGGTAGTTTTTCAAGGAAAGAATGCTTATTAAATTGCTGTTGATGTACTGTAAATTAAAATCAAGCTTTAGGCACTACAACAACTGCCATAAAATAGTGACAGAATATCAATCAAAGTATGATAGTGTATGTTAATATTCATGCAAGAGATAAAGATTAAAAAATGAAAATTACATTGGTAAAAAATTTTTTTGGTCTGTGTGGCTCAATAAAAGTATGTGAAATTAATGCAAGTATTTAAGCATACAAAATTTAATCTATGTGGGTGAGTTTTATATTTGTGTGTTTTATTTTCAAGAAGGTATTGTTCTTAATCAAAACAATTAGTAAATGCCAGAGGTGTTCAAGACCAGGTTGGATGAAGCCCTGGGCAACCTGATATAGCATCAGATATGGATATTGGGGACACTTCCTGTGGCAGGGGGGTAGTAGCTTGATGATTCTTGGGGTCCCTTCCAACACAAGTCATTTTATGATTCTATGTGTATTATAAAGCATGCTTACATTCACATTATAAATACTGTATTATTTTATTTTTATTGGATTACGTAGTGGAAGTGATTGTCTTTCTATTTGCTGTAAAAACATGAGTTGTAGAAGCATCTTAATTCTGTGGGGAAACAATATAAGCTAGAAAATGAAAACTGGAAAAAATCCATTGAAAAACTTCTGTTTAAAAAGCACTGTGAAATATATGTCCTGCTACCAAAACAAAACAAAACAAAACAAAACAAACAAAACAACAACAACAACAACAACAAAAAACTGAAAAAGAAGAAAGAAGAAGAAAATAAGAAAAAAAAAAGCTCTATCTTATTCTGCAACAGTAAGGGAAGACTAAAAATGCCAGATTTATCCCATTTGTAATAGATAGTGTCATGGGTGCATGTTTTTATTCTTATTCTCTTACCTTTTGTGCCAGTTATGTCTCCTGAGTCATGTGACATACACACACGTTTTTTTTTCCTCTTTTTCTCATCATAACCCCCCAGTAGTTTCAAACAGACTGTATTTAGGAGACTGATAATCTGCTATGTATACAAATGAAATAATGTAATTGTATTGCTAAGAGCAGTTGTGCTTCTTTCTGAGCTGTGAGTGGAATAACTGTTATATAAGCTCAACTTGTTATTAACTGCTTGAAGTAGATATTTCATCTCAGTATTTTTCTGCTATGGCTTATAATTACCCCACACAAAACATTCAGGATGTAATCTACAAAGCTTTTTAGCAAACATATAGACACATCCCGAGGTAAGACAAATCTTAATACAGTGAATAGTGAGGACAGAAAATGCATATGTGGCAACTTCCACGATCCTGAAAATTATTTCCATGACCGTGTTGTTTGGTTGCATTAAGTGGAGTAAGGGCAGTCTGAAAATAAGTTGCATTTCCAAAGACACTGAAACGTTGTGTCTGCCTATAAAGTAGAACAATCCCTTTATACTGATGCTTAATATCAGGAACAAATGTATAAGCATTAGAAAATTGGGCCTTCAAATGCTTGAGAATGTACAGAGAGAGAAAATTGCAGGATTCTATTAAGGAGGAAAAAAATTTAAAAATCATCCATAGTGCTCAGGAAAAAATAAAATAAATAAAATAATTCAAAAAATAAAACAAAACAAAACAAAAAAAACAAGCAGAAAGTTCAGAAAACATAATATTTCAGGAGATAGTTAAGAATAAAAGAAGGTCAAGTATGATCTTAGAACCAAGATGATTCTAGTGATACCATAGAAACCATCACAATGCGCTTAGAAAAAGAGCATGAAAATTGGATGTTTTGACTTGACTGGTGCCAGTGTCTCCCTGTACGTGTACCAGACTTGTTATTTTTTCTGTATAGAAGATTCTTAGCACTTCTACAACATAAAGATGTCCTCATAAGTCTTGTGATTTCGTTCTGAAGTCTGAGAAATCTAAAACAGCTTTTGTATCAACTTTCTCATTCTAATAGGTAATCAGGGTTTGAATTTCATGGACTTCAGGTGCTATTTTATTCTGCTTAAGATTTCTCATTGACTGTTGAATCTCTTCAGTCTTTGTATCTCAGCACTTGTAAAGCATATTCTTCTATAACTCAGATTATCAAATAAAATCTTCCCTGGCATTCAGACCAGTAGAGTACATTGAAAGAGTGTTCCAGAAAGGTATGAGTTTTGCTCTGAGGAAATTTGATTTAAAAAATGAAATTGTAGTACTTCTACTGTTTTTTTTCGTCTGGTTTATCAGTCTTCTATAGTTAAATCACTTAATTTAAAAGAAATGTACAGTTATTTCTTACCTGAGTTTTCATAGTTTTATCTTTCAGCCATTGGTTATTACTATGTCTTAAGTACTAAAGAGCTCTCTGTTAGCTGGCATCTTCTCCTCATGCATTGCTCTTAGAAGCTCTTAGAAGAGATCACCTCTCACTCTTTTCCATGGAATAAATCTACTGAAAACTACTAAAAAGAAAAAAAAATATTTTTTTTTTTTTTAATGTTATATTTCAAGCTTGTTATTTCAAGTTTTTTCGGCTGTTATATTTCAAGTTTGATGGTACTGGCAAACTGAAACAGCTTCTTCTAATAGGAAGTATCAAGCTACCTTATCGGTTCTTTTTATAATTTGATAAAAAGCAAAGTACAATAGATGTGCTCTAGAAATCAGTTTTGCGTTGATAATCCCAAGTAAATTGGGTTGATAGTGAACTTGAACACAGTGAATTTAATTTCCTGACTTACGTGCATTTAATTTACAAAGCAATTATGGTTGGTTATATACTTCTTCCATATGTCTTTCCATTCTAAAAAATAAATTATGTCAAAAAAGAAACAAGCTCACAAGGACTGGAGTAACAGTATAAACCTATTGTGTCCATTTGAATGGTTGCCAATAAAATGGTGGGTTGGGGCAGGGAATTACAGCTCTTATCACAGATCCAGGAATACTCTAGTAAAATGTTTCTGTAGCTGAATGCTTGAGCATGGTGTATTAAAATAACTTTTAATTATAAAAATGAGGCATTTTGTAGATGGTGGTTGCAGTCACAGCATAAACAGGGAAGAAATCAATTGCTACTGCATTGTCTGGTCAGATAAATTTTTGGAGTTAAAATGGAAACAGATAAGGCCTTTGTTCTGATCACTCCATGCTCCCATTACCTATCAGAAAATATGATATGAATATTAGAATAAGCACAAATTTGATCCCTTTTCCTGCAGCTATTTATGAATTCATTTTTACCCTAATTCTATCAGAACAAAAATAATTCTAACTTTTCCCCATTGCAAATAAATAAATAATAATAGCATATTCTTTTCCACATTGTTATGTCAACATCAAGTAATGATTATTACTGACATCAGTCTTTTTTAGTTGCTTTGTTTTGTTTTGTTATGGTACTTGTGTCTATGCAAGAAGCTGGACACTAATATTCTTGTTTATAATTAAGAAACATGATTCTTTTGCTGTTGCCTCATAAAATAAGTTGAATGGCATTTGTTACAGCTACCAGACCCAAAGTGATTGAGTTGATTGAGCAGATCATATAAATGCTTAAGGATTATACTTACAGGCAGGGAGCAGGCCACCTACATACTGAGGCTATCTCAGCTGGCTCATTTTAAATTTCTGTAATGCTCTGGGGAGAATATGTCTTTCAGAATTATCTCATTTAATTGGGCCAGGCAGATTTCAAGCAACTCGCAATGGGAACTGATTATGATAGTTCTCATTGGGTATGGATGTAATTTTATAGCAACATCGCAAGCAGCACTGATTGTGAAGTCTCAAGTCCTTATTCTTTGATGAAAAATCAAGTAGTTATAAATAGCATGATTTTGAATGTGACTTTTCACAGAGGGAAGGTTATTTTTATGATTCTCCTATGTATGTGGTGTTTTTTTAGTTAGGTTTTTAATCAGTGTTTTTAATGTAGTTGATCATAAACAAGTACAGCTCAGAGTTTACAAATGTATGTTTTATTAAAAAAAATAATTCAAATTTAATTGTGCATTTTCTGAAAACCCAGATTTCTATTTTAGTTCTCTGCCTCTGGTCAGGTATTTTCTAAGGGTAAGTCATAACATTCTTGTGTTTGCTTATTGGTTTTTGATTGTGTTTTGTTTTGAAGTGCTTTGTTATTAACTGCTTGAAGTATATATTTCATCTCAGTATTTATACGTTTCTTTATAGCACTGAAAAAGATTAATCAAATAATTATTAATGAGGAAGTACTCCTAATCTGTTGTCCTGGATAATTTTCTCTTCCAAATCTTTACAGGGCTCCAGGCCTTTATGATTTACAAAGACAATTTCAAACAAATCTTACTGGGTGGTCTTCTTTGAATATGTGAATATGTCTTACCAGATGGTCCATGTAAAGGGAAAGCAATTATCCTCAGAAGATTGCCATACCTGGGGTCTTTCAAGTGTACCTACTTTTTTTTTTTTTTTTTTTTTTGGCTGGTTGGGCATTCTTCAGCACTCACTTAGCTGGTTTAAATACAGTGCAGATTTTCTTCATCATGTCTTGTTCTGCCTTGTGGCTTTAGAGAAGGATGTATTTCTTAAAAAGCCTGAGAAAGAATCCTTCCTGAAACTGCCAGGCTTATGGATTAATTTCTGCTGTCATCAATGCAGGAGGCACTAGGTTATTAAGCTTTGCTCTGGCTTGTGCCCTCAGATTGATACAATTGTGTAAGGTTTAAAATTCCTTCCTGTCAAATCTTGTAATGCTTGCTGCCAGCCACTGGCTTCTGTAGAGTTTAGATAAGACATATTGTTACTTCATTCTGTTATATCACTGCAAGGTTTGGTGTATTTTTTTTGTTGGTTGGTTTTCATTTTTGTCTTGTTTGTTTGTTTGTGTGCTTTTCCACCAGTGTTGGAATAACACTTTTCAGGTTAAATACCTCTAAAGTCAACAAGAATTCTAATTTTATTGAAATTGTGTATTGTTATGCTCAGTGAGGTTTTAAAATATTTTCAGTGCTCACATCTGGATTTTTTTCTTTTTGGTTCATTTTCAGTATGAGTTTTAAATTCTTCTTTTCTGCTGCATAGCCATGAAATCATCTGTTGTGAAGTGTGTGTGACATTTACTTATTATGCATGCATAATATAATATATATAATATGCATAAAATATATATATATTATATTATATATATATATATAATATGCATTAGATAATTGATCCTCTATAGCATGTATATGAATGGTTGCAGTTCTTGCTAAACTGCAGCAATGTACCATTTTTAGATGAATTTTTTTGAATGATGACTTGTACTTTGATTGCATGATCTCTACCATTAACTAGTGTATAGAGGAACTCCCTTAAAGCATATGTTATATATTTTGGGGGTGGGGGCGAATGAGAAATTTATTAGCCAAGAGCACCAGTATTTTTCTAGATTTGAGACTGAAAGGCTAGCACTTTATCATAGTCTTGACTGATTGGCAGAATAGGTAAAAGAATCTGTTCAGCTTGCCAGGTAACTTTTTGAGGCAGAGATTTTTATTCAAGGAAATACATTAAAAATATATCACCTATCAGAAATCAACATTCTGACTGGTAAAGTCGGTATCTATAAAGGTAAAAAAGTAGAAAATGCTTGAAGGAATAATTGAATTGATAAAAATCTTTCAGTAAAAGAAGAACTGTAATTCATTTTCTACTCCTCACAGTCAAAAAAAGAGTAGTGTCATTTCCGATAAAAAAAAAATCTTCCAGTCTTCCAGTTTCCACACTAAAAAGTCCTCGAATGTAAAGGCAATGAGAAAAGTCTAGATACAGCATACACTAATGGCATAGCTTTTACAATTGCCCATAGGCATATTCAAACAGTTTATGTAATAAAAAGCATCTTAAATATTCAGTCAAAAGGCCTTGGGAAGCAACAGGGAGACAGAATAAAATCTCAGATCAAATATTGCCGTTACTGATTCATGATTCTGTTCCTGTACCTTGTGATTACCTAAAAAACCTTTTTGTACTAGGTTTGTGTACAAATTATTTTTGTGTAGTCTTCTGTAAGTATTTACTGCGATAAAATATTTAATTTACTTTGTATAGCTAAAAATCTCATGACATCAAATCACATCTGAAAATAAGATCTGCCTTATGATATCCATTGGATATTACAGATCTGCACGATAAGAAAAATAGATTTTGCCTTTACAGTGTTGCAAAATGCAGCCATTTATTTTAAGATATACAACCTTAACTGATAAAAATAACACAATTACACAAAGGTCAATGTTGGAATTGAACTCAGAATATAATCTAGTTCACCCACCTCT
Source organism: Perdix hodgsoniae (assembly GCA_035772895.1). Taxonomy (NCBI): domain Eukaryota; kingdom Metazoa; phylum Chordata; class Aves; order Galliformes; family Phasianidae; genus Perdix; species Perdix hodgsoniae. The sequence continues at coordinate 8,421,374 of JAPSGF010000018.1, read as the reverse complement.
GCTCAGATTTAGATCAATAAGAGCAGTTTGCTCAGTGCTGTGTCCAGTCAGGTTTTGAATATGTCAAAGACTCCACAGCTCCTCAGTACAACCTTTTCTGGTGTGTAATTACCCTTCAATTCAAGGTGTCGGTTCTTTTGTTGGACTGAAATTTCCTGTATTTCAATTTGTACCTCTTGCATCTTTTTTCTGTTTCTGAAAGGCTCTCTCATTCCTTTCCTCATATGTCAGGTGTTTCAGGCCCTTAATTCTCTTAGTGGTCTTACATTGGTCCAGGTCTCTCCAGTTCTTGGGAGTTCAAAATTGAAGCCATGATTCCAAACATGTCTCACCAGTGCTGACCAGAGGAGATCACCTCCCTCAGTCTCTTGGTAACAGTCATTCTAATGCAGACCACAGTGCTCCTGGCCTTCAACATTGCAAGGCTGTTTTCAGATCACATTCAACTCAGTGCTCACCAGGAACTCCAGGACCATTCATGTCAAGCCACTCTCCACTGACTTGGTCCCCTGCCTTTCCTGGAGTATAGGTTTTCTGCTGTCTGGAGCAGGTTGACCTGTTTAGATCCTTCTGAATGGTTAGACAAATCTAATTAATACATAACCGATTAATCCCATCTCCTTTATTTGTATCATCTGCAAACTGTGCTTAATCCCATTGTCTGGGTCATTAATGAAGATGTTAAACAGTATTGACCTCAGTAACTACTAGTAACTGTACTCTGACAGTACTCCTGATGAGTTTAATCATAATCCTCTGAGCCTGGCTTTTCTTACCATTTTAAATCCATTTATCTAGTCTACCAATCATTTTGTCTACCAGGATGGTATGGGACACAGCATTAAAATCTTTCCTAAGTCAAAGTAAACAACAGCCAGCACTCATCCTTCATCCACCCAGCTAGTCATTTCATTGCTGAAAACTACCATGTTTGTCAGGCATGATTTCCACTTCATAAATCTGTACTGTCTACTTTGATTCAAGTTCTTGTCCTTGGTACACTTACAAATAGCTTGCAGGTGGATTCAGGCCATCACCATCTCGGATTCTGAGATAAAGCGGACTGACCTATAATTCCCCAGACTTTTTTCTTGCCCTTTTTTGTAAATAGTGACATTTTATTTCTTCCAACTCAAACAGACAAATCCCACTAAAAAAGTCTAAATCAAATTTGGCATTTAGTATTTCATCTTTTCCCACATCCTTTTTATTAGGTTCTATACTTCATTCAGCAGTGGATCCATATCTTCTCTCGTATTCTTTTTACAACTGATACATCTTTAATATACACCTGCAGAAGCGTTTATTGGTCTTCTCACCTCTCACCAGATTTAACTCCCATATGGACTTTGGCTTTTCTAACTGCATCTATGAATGCTCAGTTTTTCTATATTCCTGCTGAATCACCTGCCCCTAGTACTACCTCATACACATCTTCATGTTTGAATTTAGTCAGGAATTTGGAATCACAGAATCACCAGAGTTGGAAGGGACCTCAAGGATCATGAATCTCCAACCCCTCTGCCACAGGCAGGTCCACAAACCTCCAGATTCAATACTAGATAAGGTTGCCCAGTGCCCCATCCAACCTGACCTTGAACACCTCCAGGGACGAGGCATCCACCAACCTCTCTAGACAGCCTGTTCCATCACCTCACCAATCTCATAGTAAAGAATTTCCCTCTGACATCCAACCTAAATGTTCCCTCCTTCAATTTAAAACCATTTCCCCTTGTCCTGCAGTTATCTACTCTTTCAAAGAGTTGAGTATTCTCTTAAAAATTCACTTAAAAATTCCTTTTCATCTCCTACTTTTGTTTCCTACTTTTTTAATTTCCTGCTTTTCAAGAAGCCTTGTCATCCTTCCTGCCTTGATTCCATCTCTCAGGATTCTGAACAGTCACCACTGCAATGCAGTTGACTTTAGTAACTTTGAGAAATTCTTCCTTGTTCTTAAATATGACATCCAGCACCTTGTGTGCTCTTGTAATGGATTCTTTTTTCTATATTCTTTTTCTCTGTTTTCTTTTTCTTTCTTTCTTTCTTTCTTTCTTTCTTTCTTTCTTTCTTTCTTTCTTTCTTTCTTCCTTTCTTCCTTTCTTTTTTTCTTTTTCTCTTTGTTTCTCTTTTTTTTTATTATTATTTTCATTTTTTCTTCTTTCTTTTTTTCTATTTCTTCTCCTTATTTCACTTCTCTCCTCATCTCTTGTTATCGTTAATCCACTTGAACAACATCCTGAATTTCTTTTGCCTGGTATTCCTGTCCCTCTGCAGATATCAGACAATTTAAGTCCCTCATTTGAACCAATGCCAATCTACTTTCTGATTAGACAGTTGGTTGGAGACACCCATCAAAAGGTTGCATATGTTGATCTGCCCACAAATCCTTGTCCATAAATTTTCAGATTGCTCATCATCTCTCCCTAGGTCAAACTTCCTACATTCTTTCTTACTGACCTGCCTAAAAAGCTATGTCTCTTCTACATCAATGAGATTGTTGCCCTGCAGCACAGCCCCATACTGTTCCCTCACGCCCTGCTGCCATCATCTGATAGCAGAGATCATCACTGCCTTTCCACTCCCCCTCTTGAGGATCTGTAGGCTGCCATGAGGCCTCCCCTCAGCCTCTTCTTCTCTAGACCGAACAAGACTAGGGACCTCAGCTTCAGTACATCTTGCTCTGTAGGCCATTCCCCACCTTTGTAGCCTTCCCTTGGGCACTGGGAGTTTTACCTCTTTGTTTCCTGTACTGTGTGTTCTGGGTCACAGTCACTTTGTGCACTGGTCAAGATGATTTTCCAGGAAAAGCATGTTTTTCTCTGCTTGAGAACTTCCACTGTAAGGTTTTTGTCTTGATATATCTTTGTTTGTGAATATGCAGTTGTGGTGAGCTCTATGCTACCTTATTTTTTTACTGAACAAAGATATACCATCTGATAACACATGCATGAAAATAAAATCCAATGAATAAGTCTCCTAAAGCATCCATTAAATTTTTTATGTTTAAATATTAGCAACTAGCTTCAGGATAAATATTTATTCCAACTGACTTGACTTTTAAAATGTAAACCATATGTATTTGAATATTCCAATTCACAGTTTGAAGTAATATCTGCTCATCAAAAGCAAAATATTTTAACTAGTCTATGAAATAATACAGTTTAAGCATGTTATATTCAGATAAAATTTTATGGGGGTATACATATATATATGTAGATAGATACAAGTGCAAAACGTGAAAGTTTGTGAAGCTGCATTAAGCAATCTGTCTCTGCTGAATAATTTATAAATCCCAGACATAGCAGACATTCAGACACAGAAATCAGACAAAACTAACCGGAGTGAGGTGATGATCTTCTGGCTGATATTGTATGCAGCTACCAGGAAGGTTTTTTTTTGATGAGCTCTTGACTTAAAGGTTTTGGGGCTTTTGTTCTGGAACTAGATTATCAATGTCATCAAAACATATTATTATGTCATCTCAATATCCACAGACTACAGAATTCTTTCTTTTTCTACAACACAAGCTTCTGTGAATTAGATTGTGCAAATGAAATGTAAGACCTTTTGGACCCTTATTTAATAGCAAGTTTTAGTGTTACTAGGGTTATGGATGCTTTTCTCTCCATTTTAAATTGAATAGTCAAATAGAAAAGAAAAGAAAAATAGAAGAAAAAAGATTTTTGAGCCACATGTTCTGGTAGTATCAGTCTCATTATGAAAGAATAATTTCTTACTGAGATAGATGACAGATTTGAAAGTAAAAATTTGTAACAGTTAAAACACTAATTGTCAGGAAATTAGGCTAAATAAATTATTATAAAATAAGCCATGTAATAAACTTTTACTAATGTCTTGCCATACCATTTATTATAGATTTAGACCTATTAAGGGGAATTTTTTCAAGCAATATAATTATGATTTTAGATATGTTAGTGACCTCTGAAATTGTTTTGTTCCTTAAAATAGAATAGGGTTTCAAAAATAGCTGAGATTAAATTTGAAAAAGCAAACAGCCAAAAAAAAAAGAAAATATCTGCTGCAACACAATGAGATGCCTGCATCTGATATAGGGAAGAAAGAAGCGTAGAACACTGTAGTGTAACTAAGTTGCTTTTCAGATGCTTTCACTATATTTTCATTGTTGTCGATGAGGATCTTCAGTAGTGCTTGTCACTGGCCAATCTTCAGTAATAAACTGTGTTTGTTTAAAAGTAGTGAGGAAATTATGTTTCTAATCAAGGAAGGAAAATATTATTGTCAGGGTGGTAACAATATTCCATTCAAGTCTACAAATCATCTGTACTGCAATCTTCCAGATGTTCTCACATCTCATACTGAGTCCCTTAAACTCTTAGCTACATTAACTTTCCTAATAGAGATTTGGAAGATACCCATTCATTTTTGTATAACAACAACAACAACAACAACAAAAAATGAATAACAGCCAAATGGAATCAGGGACACTGGAAAAAATTAGTTGTAGCAATAAATAATGTAGATCAGATTATATATTTATAATATATATACAATATACATATATATTAATTTTGAAGGCTAGAACAACTTTTTCCAGTCTCAGAGAATATGTAACCATTCTCTGTAGCAGTCTGGAAACAGGATATCCACAGGTGGCTACTGTAGCAATCATGTTTGAGTTTCATGACCATTAAAGCAGGTTCTGCCGATCTGAAATAAATAAATAAATAAATAAATAAATAATACAAAATTTTAAAAAATTAATTCCTACCTACAAAATGACACAATTCTAATGGAATGTTCTATGGGTGTTCTGTGCCCTCTTGGCATGCAGCAGATCAGAGCATTGACTACTGATGCATGCACCTAAGGAAGAAATGTATTTAACATGTTAAAACCTCAAAGGCAAGGAAGCAAACTGAATGTGAAGGAGAGAGCTGAGTGGATTCAGCAAGTGAAGAGGAGAACAAATGCTGTGATGTTTTTTTGTTTGTCTGATTTGGGAGGTGGGGAACTGGAGGAGGAGGCAGTATTGCTAACTGCTGTATTTTGGATGGGGATTGAACTTACTGGAGTGTGCCTACCAGAACATGGCCATTCTAGAATTGTGACGGCGGTGAGAAACTGGAACTGGTTGTCCAGAGGTTGTCTCCCTGGAGGCATTCAAGGCAAGGCTGGACGGGGCTGTGAATAACCTAGGCTAGATGGAGGTGTCCCTGCCTATACAGGCCTTTGGAACTAGGTGATCTTGCAGGTCCCTTCCAACCCAAACCATTCTATGATTCTATGAAGAAGATAGAGAAATAGAGAAAGCACCTTGAGCTGGAAGAAAAATAAAAAATGTGACAGAACTGCCACAGTTTCTAGATACAGAATGGAAAGTTTCAGAAGACATTTCTTATGGGAAATATGTGGTGCTTACAAGGTTCTCAAATTAGGCTGAAGCAGAAAAAGTATATAAATGATGTGCATTTTGTATTTTAAGTATTAATCAAAAGTTCAAGGAGACAATTAACAAAAAATCATTAGGAGTACTAGTTAATCAGAGAATGCAGTATATTCCCAGTAGGACTTTTTTTTCTAGGCAGCCCTGCAGTCTCCTACACTGTCTAAGTAAAAATTCATTACCTGAAAGCTATAACACTCTCAACTGTGAATATCCACACATTTTTGCTTTTCTTCAGGAACAAAAGGCTTAAGGATTCTTTAACAGTGAAACAAATATTCTTACTTATTGGGTTCAAATGAGCGATTCAACTACATTTCAAATATTCTTCAGTCAGACTTGGTATAGTTTAAAATAAGTAATAGACATTTTAATTTAGATTGGTCAGCTACTGAAATAGTATCTGAGTTCAGCTGGATGTGTTCAATAATGAAGTTTTTTTTTCATTAGGTTCTGAGTGTAATATGTCTCCATGTATCAAACACAAGGGAAGGCAGTAAGACTGTTGATGACCGAAATCTCAGTACAAAGCAGATTTTTAACATTTTTAAAATACTGCATTAAGCAATTTTCATGGCTTAAGTAAAAACTATTAATGTGATTTTCTATGCGTTGAGAATTTCTGGGAGAGAAATCTCTAGTAGTGCCTTTTATATCAGTGCAATAGTCATTCTAATAACAATACAGGTTATGTGTTTGTGAGTCCAAATGCTAAAATATCTTTTATTTCAGAGTGAATGAGATTTTAAATTTGCATGAAAAGCTTTTGAAAAGATTTATTCTAAGGTATGTTGCTTTTCAGAACTGCCTAAAACCTTCTTTAACTGAAAACTAAACGCGAATGAGAATCTTAACTTGTTGGAAACGGAATACCACCAAAACATTCAGAAAGCTGTTCACATAAATACTTCAAATATTTCCCTTACTGAACAGCTGTTTGTTTAGAAATAAATGTTTTTAAAAATTAACATAAAAATATTGTTTGAGGACTGGTGGATCAGACTAAATAAATGAACCAGGATGGCAGAATTGTATCAGAAATTAAGTTTAGAAAGAAATTCATTAATAAGAATGTTTGTTTATGTCGCGGGTTAAGCAAGATCTACCTGTGCCCGTGACAGGGGGGCAGCTGGCCCAAAAGGGCCGCTGGCCCAAAAAGGGAAGGGGAAAAGGGAATGGGAAAAGAAAACAGCGGCAGCGATCTAAGGAGGCACACTTATTTACTAAATACTATATCAGAATACAGAATAATACAATATAATACAATATAATTGTAATTAAGCAAAAGAGAGAGAGAGAGTGAGTCCCAGAAACCGAAAGGCCTACTGTAAGCTCTAGGCGAAACGGCTGGAAGGCACCCCACGCTCCAAGGGATCCGGGAGAGTGTGAGATATCAGTCACGGGAGTGAGATTATATACTGTTCTGGTCCCGTGACTTATCTCCTGACCGTGATGTCCTCTGGGAAATGTAGTTTTCTTCTGTGAACTATCCATACTTTACATGATGTTGTGATGTGGAATACTAATAGCAGAATTACAAAAGTATTAAACCATGACAGTTTAGCAGTTTCAATAGCAAGAACCTACTTTCAGCTGCTTGGCTTTTTTTTTTTTTTTTTTTTTTTTTTATTTTGCTTCAAAAGTGTTAGGTTAGAGTTCAGTCCTCCAGGAATGCAAGTTAATATCAAGTGTTTGAGTTTAGCCAGGAACTACTTGCTAATTTATCTAGGCCTACTGACATTTTTTTGCCTGACTTCTTCATGTTCTTTGAAATAGACTCCTCTTAAGTCTGGAAGGAGACTAGATGTTGTTTTCTTTTTCTTCTTTTGTCTTAATGCATACCCAGAAATCATACACAGCTACTGTGAATCTTAGATGTATTCCTATGCTGAAAAACACAAAGGAAGAACATCTAAAAGACACAGACTTTTAAAAAGAACATGATAATATGATTTATTATCGACTATTTCCAATAAATTTTTGATAGAAAATTACCGGAAAAAAATAAAGCTATAAAATTTAAGAAAGGTGAATTTTTATACTTTTCTACACTTATACACATTGTATTTTTATTGTGCAAGGGAAAGATTCCTTTATCAGGTCATTTCCTAAGTTATTGTACATTTATGAGAACTCAGCTTGCCATATAGGGCAGATTTCTTCATGAAGACATATGTAATAAATGCAATGCTTCTGTAAAACACATACTGACTTTCCTCTCTTCTTTTCAAGGAAAATGAATTACTGTGGCAGTATTTTGATGTCTGAAAAATTAACATTAGCTCTGACCCAAAATCAAATCCGAAAGCTACTGGAACTCTGCATTTTATGATTGCAATATTTTCTCAGGATTGGTATATTACTCTAAATCTATGTTTCTCTGCTGAATTTATTTCAGCACTATTTTCATTAAATCTCCTGTTCTTCTTTCTTTCTTCAGTGCTGAATTGCAGTTGGCTCTGCAATTCTCATCTCTGAAACAGTGCATGTAACTCTCAAATTGAATAGTTTAGTCTGCTTATATTTGGGTTTAAGGGTATTCCTTGACAAAATAATTTTCCTGTGTTTTGTTTCATCATAGCAATTCCAACACAGGTGGATCTTGGAGCTGGGGTGAAGAAGGCAGCAGAGGAAAATACAAGGCAATTATTGTTTGATTGCAAGCTTGGGGAATGGGGGATAATTTAAAGCAATTAATTTCAAAAGGATGTACTAGAGTCAAGGGCCCATAGATCAGTAGCACTCTGGGTTGGAGGAGTGTTCCCAATACCTCTTGCACCCATGCAATAATGCATGGCACCTCAGTCCCCTAAAAAGCATACATACAGCATGCTTTTTGAAACTATTCTCTGTAATTGATTAAGATAATTAAATTGAACTAAAAGTAGTTATATCTGACCTATTTTGTTTACATTCTTTGATTTTCTCTCAGAAATAATGAATGTGCTATTTCCACAGCCACTATGACTAGAAGTCATTGACTGGCTTAAGAAAAGATATCCACTCTCCATAAAGATCCCTCCATACAAAGCAGTCTTAGTTTTTACCTTCTCTTTCATCTGGGTCTGTGTAAATCATTGCAGTAATATTACTGAAAATCACAGGTATAAAGGAATGCACTCAGACACAGCACCACACCATACTTCTTTCCTCCCAGTCTGTCTCAGCATCTGAAACAGACAGAACTGAATCCACTGTATCTGCAGGATACTTCCTCATTTCCATCCATAGCACCATTTCCTGTACTAATTCCCTGTGCAGTATTCAAGATTCTATCAATGGGGGTTCTGCAGATGGATGAGAGCAAAAGATTCAAGAGGCCTTTAATGTAGAACAGAGGAAAGATGTAATTGCCTACTGAATTAATTAAGATTTTGCACCTGCACTCTCAGAGGTACTTTTGTAGAAAGATTCCAAGACTTCGGTTGTACAATTCTTTAATGTTAAGAAATTTCAAATCTGGCTTGCACAGAATTAAAATTATGGCCCATCTGCTATTGTTTATATGCCTTCAGCCCATATTCAGTTCACCAAACACAAGGAGGCAAAAACCCTATCCTGTATGTACTAATAATCTCTTTGTCTATTGTCAACTGAAAGAAATGGACAACTCCAGAGAGTGATGCAGAACTTTGATCTTTTAAAGTCTTCATGGATAGAAAGTGATTCTTAGCATGGTAAATACAATCTGTGAATATCTTTCAATATAATATTGATCAACTACTAAAAATTACAGTGCATTACTCAATGTGGTAGGAAATTTACTGTTCCATGTAGGTTTTAGGGGCTGTATTGGAGGTTTATATTATTGTTTGGAAACATTTTTCTCACCAAGAAGAAAGGTTAAAATAAAAAAAAAGGTTAAAATAACTAAGTTAAAATATCTTAGAAATCCTAATGTAATTGTTGAAGTAATTAATATTTAAGTTTAGAAACAAAGTATAAACTGATATTTCCACAATAAAATATGAATATATCAAATAAAATTCAACTTTTCAGAATTGAAAAATGAAAAATAAAAATTAAATGATAACCTATGGAATCTGATAATTTTTCTTTAAATTATTCTTTTCTTCTACTTTTAATCTTCGAAACTTGTCAAATACACCGAACTCATTTTAAACAAATCAACATTTATAGTGGAAAAATATGTTAATTATAAAATTTCTAATTATCCCTGTTTATTTTCACCTTATTAGCTGCCAACAAACTGCTGTGCATCTTGAAGGAAAAGAAAACCTTGACCAAATGACATGTAGGCTGGAGCAATTCCATAATTGAGTGTTTGTGCTCACATAGAAATCTATTTGTTCTGACTTGATTTGCTACCTTTCTATAAAGGCAGATAAACAAAAATATCTTCCACTTAATTAATGGCTGTCAAAACTATTTTTTTAATGTTCTAAAATAAATCCTTGGCATTTGTTTCAAGCTGTAGGAATACATTTTCTTTTACTGATTTGAATGCAAAAATAATGTAATTTCAGTCCCATGCAATCTGATCTCATAGATCCATCCTGGAGACAGAATATTGCTGTATGGTTTACTAGGAGTCCACTAATAAGCAGTCCAGCTGATATAGAAATATATTTTACAGTGCTCTCTAGGCTTTACTTAAGTCATTTGACAAAGAAAAATAATATTTTCCTAGTCATGATGGGCAAATTCTAGTCTTAGAAATGTTTCTCATGTAGAAAATCCATTTTTAATTAACAGATAGATTTGGGACAAAATGAGACCTACTCAAAGACATGGCAAATTACGTTTAGCAAGAGATTGAAAGTGGTAGGGGAGGTTATTTGAAATCTGTAAATAAATTTAAGGAAACTACTGTTGTGCTGTAAATTATCTGAAAAAAGAGGATTTTTTTTAATTGCCAGATGAGAGTCGATAACATAAAATTGAAAACAGAGCATTCCAGGTGAGATGTCACCAGTGCTGAGTAGAGGGAAATGATCACCTCCCCTTATCTGTTGGTGAAACTTTGCCTAGAGCCATCAATAATACTTTTAGCCTTCTTAGTGACAAGGGCACATTTCTGGCTCATGTTCAGTTTTGTATTCATGAAACATTTTTTGTCGGTTCACTTCTCCAGCCTGCCTAGGATCTCTGAGTGGCAGCACAACACAGTAACGAAGCATCTTTATCCAGTTTTGTGTCATTTGCAGCTTTGCTGAGTATACCCACTGCTCCATCATCCACATTCTGAATGAAGATGAGAACATGATTGCATCCAGTGCTGATCCCCTGGGGTGCATTACTTGTTACTGGTCTACAAAAGATCTGCACCCTTTGGATCCAGACATTCAGCTAAATTTCAGTCTACCGTACTGCTCGTGCAACTCACACTTCAGTCAAGCAGATGCTTATTGGCCAAGCTCGATTAAGCAAGGTTATCATTTGGTATATTTGCAGACTGTTGTGTGAATGAACAATATCCATTTCCCTGTATTTTAAATATGTATTTTCATTATTTTTTTACATGATTTCAGGTAGATTGAATTACCATAACATAAATTATGGAAATAATTCAGCTGGGCCTACACATGCAGAACCCTGCCTTAGTCACACAGATGAAGATATGAAAGTTGGGAATGAATCCCCTTGGTGAACAGGGATGTCTACAGCTAGATTAGGTTGCTCAGAGTCCTCTCCAAGTTGACCATTTATGTCTCCAAGGACAAAGCATCCATCAAATTTAAGGTTGTGGGTACAGAGTTCTTAAAACTAAGAAATACTCTGGCTTAAAAACTGATGAGTCAGTGGAGGGAGAACAAATATTTTTGTTGTCTTGGGTATATGTAGCTAAAATTCAAAACTCTGTTCCTTATTTAACACAAATAGTCATTTTTTGAGTTTGTAAAATGTTTAAATTGTAATCTCCTTTCTCAGTTTTCCTCTGCATAGTCTATTTCAAATTGGATTTTGTCTAGATGTATATGTTGCAGAATTTGTAATGTAAAATAAACAAAATACTAACATTGTATTCATTTTGGATTAGTGATTGACTGCCCTTATGTGCTTCCCGTTCTGTTGTGTTGGTCCACAACATCAGAGGCAGATGTTGGTGGTACAGCAGTACAGGTTGAACCTTCCCACCAACATCCCATTACATTTTGTTTTTATGTGACAGATGGTAGTAAAGGGGCAGTCTGACAGAATGGTGTCTTTCATGGAAATGCATATGAAGCAAAGGTGTGTAACTGAATTCCTTCAAATAGAGAAAATGGTACCAACTGACATTCATTGGCACTTGCTGAAAAACTATAGAGGCCAATCAGTGGATGTAAGCACACTAAGCCTGTGGGTGGTGCATTTCAGCAGTTGTGACTGCAATGTGAAAGACAAGCAATATTCAAGGAAGCCATGCACGGCTGTCACACAGTGAAATGAAGAGTGTATTGGTTGGATCTTAAATGGAAACAAAGTTGACTAATCTGACTGATTGTAAGGATGATGTGGCTGTAAAACGCTCCTTCCCAGGAAGTTACTTTTGCTCAGGAGACATTCCCCCTTTCAGAAGCTAGCTGTTCTTCCCCATCCTCTGCCCCTCCTGCCCCCATTCATCAGGTGCTCAATCAGCAGTTCAGACCATGATATAACAGTTTCCCTGCAGTCTTGATCAGCTCATCTGTGTGAATCAGCAGATTATGATCAGGGAACTGTGTACAATGGATGTCAATTTGAATGTAATGGAAAAGGTGGTGTCAACATTGGAAGATCACAATCTGTGGCAAGTGGGTCCCACAGATGCTCACATAAGAACAGGAGGAACACCACATGCAAGTTTGTCAGGACCTAATGAAACCAATATGAAGCTGTAGATAACAGTTTCCTGGATCACATCATTACCTGTGGCAAGACATAGTATAATCACTGTGAGACAGAGTCAAAACACCATTCCATAGAGTGGCAACATGTGAATTTCTCATTGAGTAAAAAGTTCAACACAGCCCTCAGTAGGTGAAGTGATATGCACTGTCTTTCAGGGTAGGAAAGAAGTGATCCTTCTGGATTTTCTGGAACTTGAGCAAACCATCAACTCTGACCACTATACTGTGATGTGGACTAAGCTGAAGATTTGAATTTCCAGATTCAAAACAGAAGGAGACAAACTTTCTCTTGACACACAATAACATCAGGTCCCATATCAATCTGAGGACCGTAGAGCAAACTTGAATGGACTGTTTTACCACACCAGCACATAGTCCAAATATGGCACCTTCTGACTTCCATATGTTTGAGCTGATGAAAGATGGACTGTGTAGGTAATGTTTTCCTAGCAATGATGCCATCGGAACAGCTGTGAAGCCATGGGTCACGCCTGTTGTTGCTGATTTTTACATGTGCAACATGAAGGGTCTTGTTATTTGTAGCTGACAATGCATAGCTAATGGTGATGACTGTGACTATAGCTGAGAATTTGCTCTTTCAAATAGTTATTGTGCTCTTTGTATCTCTTGTATCTTTCATGGAAATAAGTTAGAGGCATTATTTTTGGAGGGAACTACATACTTTTTCAGATGCTAATTGAGCAGTCTGAAAGAACACAAGTTCTATCCATAAACATAATTTACAAAAGGACAATTTCTGTTCACATTATAATCTTATAAAGCATTCCTGCAAGTGTTAGCTTTCACTGTTCTCTCTTGAAATAAAAAAAATGTATTTCATTGACATTTGTACACAGTGTGAAGGCTGCTTTCTGTTTCATAATGGACCAGAAGCATATTTATTTCACATATTATAGTCATATTATAGCATTATTTCAGGATTGCGTGATATTAAGCTGCTTTGAAAAAGGAGCCACTGACCTGTAAAGGTCAAGCTGTGTTTATACATTTGAATAAGCCAAGTGTTTTGTGGTGCTGCTGCGATAAACTAAAATTATGTTTTCTAGTTGTGTCTTTCTCTTATTTGTCTTTTTTTGTGTGTGTGTGTATGTTGACAACTCAGTTTATGTACATCTTGCTTCCAAGCTCAAATATCAGACTACCATATGAGACATATAAGAGAACTCAATCAGGAGATGACCAGCCACAGAAATAATTCCTGTGTTTGAGAATCCTGAAGCAATTAGAAATGTACATCTTCTATACTAAGATTTTTCCTGAACTTAGGTAAAATTTAAGACAAAATAATTCCCATGGATTCTGTCTTCAGGATATTTTTGAAATCCCTAAATATTAATTATTGATCTAGTAACTAGATCTATCTGAAACCCTAATAAACAATTCACAATCCATTTCAATCACTGTACCAGCTGAGTCAACATTTACACAAAATCAAATAGTTCTTCGTAATATAAATAATTCTGGCACAATAAACTGTTGATCAAAACATCCTAGGTGATGAGTGTTTTGTTATACTTATTTTCATTATCTGCTTAATTTTTTTCTCGTACACTGTTCAAAATTGTCTCCAATATTTAAGATATTAGTAACAGGAATTCTCCAAGTCTTGAAGAAAATTGATTTTGATTTGTCTTTTCTTGTGTATCAAAGATTCCCTTTGTGTCTAAAATGTCTGAAGTCTCTCCAGCAGTCACTAGGGTAATTATGATTAATTCCTAGTTACTGTTAAGCAGAAGTATTCACTCTTGGGATCAAGATGGTTCACTTATTTAAATCAGTATATAAAAATATCTATTTTTGGATACTTTTGAGTAAGTACATTATTTGTTTATTTAGGTATGCTGTGTTGGGTTTTTTGTGCAAGTTGGTTGTGTTCTACTGTCTGCACTGATAGCTTCCTTAATAAGCATGAAGATATTTGAAATACTAAACTCAGTTCTTGAATCACACAAGTTCCCAGATTACAAGTTCCCTTTTCCCTTCACTTCCCTTTCTTTTCCCTACGAAAGGCAGTAGAACATAACTGCTATTATGTAAACTTCATGTTGACCCATATTGACTAGCACAGCTAATAAAACGTATGACTGGTTAAGAAGATGCTTTTTCTTTTTGAGGAAACACCATATTCTACAGTAAGAAATCACTGTGATTGCTCCATGAGCATGAATATAAAATTGGCAATGAAATAAAAGTAAACATGTTTGAATTGACAGCTTCATGCTTTAATACTCATTTAAAGCGATGAGTAGGGTCAAATACACAGTATTCCTGCACTGACTTGATTCTTATTATTTTTACTAAATCGTAACGAATGAATTATGCAGAAGCAATGAGCAAATATACTTACTCCAAGAAATCTGTAAGGAAACCTTTTAAATGGAATAAAGTCACTTAAGGAAATCTTAACCTCACTTTTTCCCCTTTCTACTTGTAATGAAGTTAAGAGAAAGCAGAAACCCTTTGTCTAGGCTATTCTCAGTTGACAAGTTCAAGTTCATTGACTGATCGATAGTCAGGTTGACAGGCAGGGAAACATATATGCCATTTATTTTCAAGGAACCAGACCCATTGAAGTTACTGATTTATTCTGTGATATGAATTTCTTCCTGATGAAAGATGAAAACACCGTAGAAACAGTTTTTTCTGCACTATTACATATTCCTTTCTGTAATTACATGAAAAAGTAAAGCGTTTCAAGAGTTAACATTTTTGGAAGACAAGAAATGCGTTTAATTAATTCTCATCAATTGAGATGGTGTCTCAGTTGTCAGTCCTTGAAATGTTCTGCTGCATATGGCAACGGAGTGCTTGTGTACAACTGGGGAATTTCTACCCTTTCAGTTTCCCACAGCTTTTCTTTAAAATAATTGTTCCCTTTGGGAGACAGTCTGTTGAACCCATCTTCTTTGGGCTACACTAACTTTATGACCTATACTTTTTGCTGCATAGCTGGAGAAAGGACAGATGTAAATATAAAAATGCAATGAAATTGAGAGCTGTAGGGGAAGTGATAAGAAGAGTGAATTTGCACACACTTATTTTAGAGAATATTCTTTTTATTAGATTTCTGTGCTACAATCCCTTTTTGATCCTCCCCCCCAAAAAAAATATGTATATACGTTTACAACACAGTCTGTGAATTATTGTAGCTTTACTTAATTATATTTTCGATATTGTTTAATATACAGAAGAACCTTCAGTGTGCCTCTGAGCAGGTAATTTTTACTTGGAATTTCATAATGGCATAACAAAATGACATGGCGTCAAAGACATTTGATGTTGGTAATATTTTAACCTAAATTCTGTATTTCTTCTGTTTCACATTCAGCTGATTATACCAGTGCTACTGGTGAAAGGATTCTCAAGTCTGTACTGCAATAGATTGCTTTGTGAGATCAAAGTAATATGAGTGCATTCAACCTATTCAGCATTATGTTATTTGCTTTCACATTAAATAAACCATAATCACCTTAAACAGTCAAAAATGAACTGTCAGCTACAGAAATCTATTCAGAAGTTGTATTCTATATAGCATTGTTAAAGCTTGGG
The DNA here is from genome assembly GCA_035772895.1 of Perdix hodgsoniae. NCBI lineage: Eukaryota > Metazoa > Chordata > Aves > Galliformes > Phasianidae > Perdix > Perdix hodgsoniae. The sequence goes on along the minus strand of JAPSGF010000018.1, from coordinate 8,405,546 downwards.
TTTTGTTATCCTCCTCACATTTTTGTACTGAGATATTTGTTAATACATGCAAAAGACAAATTATCTGTGCTTTGTGGATATACTAGATCTAATTATTTCTCTCCTTCTTCCAGCAGCCAGACAAATAATAAAATGTTATGTTATATAAGTGCTATATATAGTCATTTCTAGTTTCATGAGGAAGTCTTTGCGCACTTTTCTGTAAAGAACTATTAAAGGTTCAGAGGACAATTCCTTCCCCACAAGTATATCTTTTTTTTTTTTTTTTGCTAATTATAACTAATTACTATTAAAAACTGTTGTGGACCTAGATTGAATTAAATTGATGTGAAGTGCTCATTTCTATTTGTTACAAATAGCACACAGTTGAATGGAGTCTAGAGGCTTGTTAAATTTTTAATTGTGTATTCATGAGAATGTATTTAATGTATACTGCATAATGTATACTAACTTATTCAAGTAATTTCAGGGTTAAACAAAGTACTGCAAAGACATGAACAGATGAAATTCTCATGGAAATGAGAAACTGAACCAAAAGTAGAGCCACTGAAGTTGCTATCAAGTATCACTCCTGTTTGACGCTTGTCTAAATGCATTATTTTTTTTCCCCCATTTAAAAGTCTTCAGAAGAGTAGTACTTTCGCTTATCTTAAAGTCATGCATGAAAAACATGATCAGTATAAAATAGAGAGGAGAAGAAAAGCTGGAAGCCTGAGGACAGCCATGGGTTGTTTTCTTGCAGGCTGAGATTGCACAGACAAGCAGAAGGCAGTAGGCTGTAGAATCTTGACAACAAATTAAGGACAAGCAGGCTGAGAGGAGAAGGTCATCGGCAGAGAGTGCAGAAAGTATTTTATCAGCTGATTTAAGACCTATTCTTCTGTAGCAAGCCAAGGCTAAATAAATGCTTCTGCTACCTCAGTGTTTAGGAGTCACTGCCACCTCTTAGCTTGTAACTTTTCCATGCTATGGCCTTGTGCTTTAAGTTAATTTTATTCTTCACTGCTTTGACAATAGGCTGTGGAACTTTCTGGCCACTTTATTGCCCAAGCCACAAGAATTTTTTTATTTTTTTTTCTGTGAAGTAACTATTAAATTCTTCTTTGTCACAAATTGTACAGCTGAAAAAAAATGCGTAGGTATTCTCCAAGTACTTCTTTGGTGTGTATATGGGAAAAATTCCTTCCTTGAAATACGTATGGTGAGAAGACTTACTTTAAACAGAAAAGAGAAATTAAGTTAGATCTTTTAAGAGTCAGAAAAAGTAATGACATCTACTCTACTGGTTTCACTTTTGCTTCAGTTTTCAAAAGTACCAATTACAAATTAGATTAAATCTCTTAAAATTTTGATTTTTCATGTTCTTCTTTTGTCATCTTGAAATAGAGGAAATGGGTAACAACAAGAAATTATTTAAGTACTAGCAGGCAAAGAAAATGCATTATTTTGTAATGGTATTGATATATATTCACTCTGACTCTATTATTTTTAAGTTGCACTCTTCCATGAGGTTGAACTGACAGTAAGAAGTTATTTCTCTAATTTGCTTTTTTTCTTCTCACTGAGAGTTGACAAATACACTTCCACTATTTGTTTATAACAGAGTTATGAGGCATTAAGTTTACCTGATTATATCACATTATAGTCTGTAGGCATTTAAACAACTGCCTATCTATCACTGCAGCACTTGGAACATTGAATGTGCACTAATTTGAAGAACAGCCTAAGAAATTTTTTTTGTTATACAAAGTCATCTGTGTACAGGCAGAATCCATGGGACTTTCTGATAATAATTTCTAAGTATCATGTGAGAACCTGGAGATAAAATAGTATTCATAGCTAGGATAGAAAGCAAATGTACCTATTTTACCAATTTAGGTATGAAATGCGTGACATGGCAATTTTATTTACAGATCAAAATGTAATGATTGATGTGTCTTCTGCTGTGAATGATGTTTTGACTAGCCAGAAGAAAATAAGCTCTATGCAGTTGTACATTCTAGAAGACAAAAAAAAAGTGCTGAACTTAGAATATCCCTGGCATTCCTGTTTTGAGGTATGATTTCTATGTCTTTTGATTTTCCATATAAAATTCACTCTCTGTTCTGATTGCAGTGAGTTTTATTCTTTTTAGTAGGGTCAGTGCTATTTAAAATTGCTGTTCATAATGCATTTATGAAAAATATAATCAAATTAGAGGCCTTTCGTTATATGTTATAATATATATTTTTAACAGTATATTTGCATGTTTAGTGAGATTCTGAAAATCTGAAAGTTTCTATGGAAAACTTAATACTTACAAAAATTAAGACAAGATTTAACTGAAAAATGTCTCTAATCACATATGTCTACACAGTTTACCTTGTTTGCACTAAAACATTTTAAAGGCAAAGAAGTAAATTGGAAAACAGTAGTCAATATTTAACATTATGTCCTCCTAGGATCATAATACAGTTAATAGCTGACTTCAAGTCGTATTCATCACCTCTTCAATTACCGTCATTTTTTAAAAAAGTATGCAAACTGGATGCAAGAATAAAATGGAAGATTAATGTAAATATTTAGTTAAATATCACAGAACAGTTTGTTAGAAGGCAAGGCATGTGTTCAGACTAACTGAATTTTGAAAATCCAACATGTAAGCAAGTACTACAACCAAATTCTTGCAATATTGCTTACTGCAAAAAAAATTATGAGAGGTAAGTTATTATTTTCTTTATCAACTATTGAGTGCCAAGTATTGATCTCAATAAATAGGAATACATTGACCTCAGGGACTGCTTAGGAAATAAATACTCTGATTAGCCCATCAATTTCTCTCTCTTTTTACTCCATTCTCCAACAGTGAAAACCCAAGCATGGAGTAATGTTATAATTTAATTAACTGCATAAACCCAATTAATATTATTCTCAAAAAATAAAAGATAGGGAGTAATGCAAACTGGAGGCAAATAAGAAAAAACAAATCTTCTCAAATTGAATTTACACTAGGATCTGTGCAACATGAACCTACACACTTAAGAATCATCTCCAAAAATACACATTTTCCACAGAGAAAATATTTTGGTCATTCAAATACCAATTAAAGTTCATCCTGAAGGAATATTCAGTTTTGATGAAGAGAGAATGGGACTCAGTGATAACTTTTTACAGTGATAATATCTCACAGATTGCTATTTCTTATGTCTGGAGTGTTCTTTCTCTCTTAACTATTGAAAATCATCTTCTGCCAACTGGGGGTTATGACAGTTTCAGCATTTTCTAATAGAAATCACTGTAAATGCAATCTGGAACTACCAGTGATATGAAAAACTGTAAGTAGCTACCTGCCTTCTTTAATAGTTCTTTTCTAATCAAGATTTAGACTTTTTCTACTCTTCATTTTAACTCCATGTGTTTACCTTTATTTACTGCTTGTTTCTTTAGTTAGTTCATCAACTTGTGGTATGTTATCCTCTGATTCATGACTTCAAGCATGTGAACATATTGAGCAAAATGAAGGATAGAGGATATAGGAGAGGGTAAGAAGTCTTACATTAGATTTCAAATCCCATTTAATCAATGTAATATTGGAAATCTGTATATACTTCCAAGAATGTTCCACGTGTCCTTTTTGAGCCTCTAGTTTTTGCCTTCCTGGCCTCAAAGAGAGCTACTGAATTTATGATACTCCATAATACTTACCTACCCTCAGCTAACAGCCTAATGTTCCACAAGCAAGAATTATCTGACAGTCTCTGTTTTGTGAAAGCTAGCAACCTTACCACTTTTCACTTTGCTAACTGAACATCCTTTCAAATATCTACTCCATTGGTTCCAGCCATTCTATTTTTCAAATTACTATAATTATAGTTCTCAACAACAACTCATTTCTATTTGAGATTTGGGTGTCTGTTCATTTCTCTCAAAATTTTAAATGCTATTACTCTCCACTTTTCCTCCTGTAGTATTTTTAAAGCTATATTTTCAGACACATTGTAATTATTCAGTGCCTGCCTTCTGTTTTTTTTTTCAATTTGTATTTGCTTTACTGTAAGAGATGATAGCAGAGAAATCAATATAAATTAAACATAGGGCACTTTTATTTTTATTATTACTTTAACCTGCATAAAGTAATTTTGTTCATATCCTATCAAGCCTGAAGTCTTTGTAAAAACATAAGTATGTCAGTTATGAAACAATACTTGAAGTAATTTTTTGCAAAGAGCAGAAAATTAAAGTAACAATAAGTGGTGGTAAAGTAAGAAGGGCAAAGGTGCATTACTTCCCCAGAGATTTACTACTTATAGTAAGAAATAAAAATTAAAAAGATATATTAACTGATCAGTTAAACATTTTTTCCTTTTTGTTCTAGTTCAGATAATGTCTGAGTGATTTTTTTATGTATATGATTCTTTAGTGTCTTAATTTCAACAGTAAATTGATGAAATATATCACTAATATAGCTATTCAGAATTAATTAAAATAAATATTAAAAAGTAATAAGTACAATAATAATGATTACAAAAAAAACCTCTTACTATGTATATTTTTTGTTGATTTATATATTTAGACATGTATTTTAGAGTTGTCAAAGGAAACAGCAGAGTCATATTTACTTCCTAAATCATTTTATTGTGCAATGATAACTAAGCTTTGTCATAAGAAATATTATATGTAGGAGTTGCCACAACATGTGTGATGTCTTTGGGTTACAGCTTTGTTTTTCAGATGAGTCGTTTTTGAATCTTTGGTAAGCTTGAAAAAGATGATAAATTAGTTACAGTTCTACTGAATAGCTTGAGTTATTAAAAAGGTGTCATATATACACTATTAATCAAATTGTTCCCCATAAATATATAATAAAACCTCAGAGTCACAGTACCATAACCCAATTCAAGTCACCATTGACTCCCTTGTAAAATGAACTAGGCTATTAAGATCTTGACAAAGTAGCTCTTTGCTATTAAATTTTCATATCAATGTAGGCAGCTGATGTAGATAAGAAATGTAAGTTTTAAATCAACAGGTATAATGATATTACAATAAGCAATGTAATTCTGAATATTCACTAAGATGATTGTTTTATATGCAGATTAATTTATAACTTTCTTGAGATGCACATGGATGTTGATTTAAAAGGTGATATTAAAATGAAATACGTTCACTGAAGCATATCAAGGACATCATGGAATCATAGAATCATCTGAGTTGGAAGGGGCCCTTAAAGGTCATCTAGTCCAACTCCCCACAATGAAGAGGGACAGCTACAGCTAGATCAGGTTGATCAGAGTCCTGTTCAGCCTGACCTTGAGTGTCACCAAGGTCAAGTCATCCACCTCAGTTCTGGTCAATGTGTTCCAGGTCCTCAGCACCCTTATTGTGAAAAATTTATTCATTATATACAATCTTATCTCCCCTATTAAAGTTTGAAATCATTTCCCCTTGTCCTATCATAGCAGACTCTACTAAAGAGTTTTCCCTTTCTTCCTAGACCTCCTTTTGGTACTGAAAGGAAGCTCTCAGGCCTCCCTGGAGCTTTTTCTTCTGCAGGCTGAAGAGCCACAGCTTTCTCAGTTTATCCTCATAGTGGAGGTATTCCATCCCTTGGCTCATTTTTGTGGTCTTCCTCTGGATGTGCTCCAACAAGTTCATGACTCTCCTGTGCTGAGGATTCTATATCTGGACACAGTACTCCAGAGCAGAATAGATGGGCAGGATCACTTCCTTTGATCTGATGATCATGCTTCTTTTGATACAGCCCAGGAAACAGTTGTCTTTCTGGGCTGCATTAGCATGTTAGTTGCTCACGTCTAGCTTGTCATTCACAGGTACCCATAGGTCCTTTTCAGTAGGACTTCACTCCATCCTTATATCCTCCAGATTATACTGACAGTGTGAGTTGCTGCAACCCTGCACTTGGATGTGTTGAACCTCATGAGGTTCACCTCGACCCACTGCTTAAGCCTATCTAGGTCTCTCTGTATGGCACCCCATCCCTTGCATGTATTGACCACACCATGCAGCTTGGTATCATCTGCAAATGTGCTGAGGGTGCAGTCAGTACCACTAGTATTAAGCAGCACTGGTCACAGTACTGACTCCTAAGGGACACCACTCCTCACTGACCTTCACACAAACATTGAGTCACTGACAACCACTAGATGGGTATGATCTTGCAACTAGTTTTTGTCCCTTGAAGAATCTGTTTGTCAAATCCATTTCTTTCCAATTTGGAGAGAAGAGTGTTATGTGGGGACCATGTGAAAGACCTCACTAAAGTCCAGAGAGATTATATCAGTAGCTCTTTCCTTGTTCACTGACACTGTTACATCATCATAAGAAGTTGCAGGGTTGGTCAGGCAGACATGCCCTTGGTGAAGCCATGCTGGCTCTCCTGTATCACCTCCTTGTCTTCCATGTACCTTAGCATAGCTTCCATGAGGATTTGCTCCATTATGTTTCTCAGCACAGAAGTGAGGCTAACAGGTCAATATTTCCCTGGTTTGTCCTTTCTACATCTTAAATCATCATCTTAAATATGGTTGTGAAGCGTCCTTTTTTTCCCCAGTCACCAGAGAATTAACCTGGTCCCCATGACTTTTCAAATATTTGAGAGTGGCTTGGCAATTACATCAGCCAGTTCCCTCAGGACTCTGAATTGTATCTCATCAAGACCCATAGGCTTATGGACATTTAAGTTCCTCAGATGCATGTGAATCTGATCTTTGCTTACAGTAGGAGAGACATTGCTCCCTAGTTCTCACCTTCTGAACAGTCTGATGGCTGTGTGAAAAGCAGGTGCCAGCAATGACTGAGGCAAAAATGATGTATGCTATCTCAACCTTCTTGTCCATTGCTATCAGCCTGCCCGTATTTTTTTATGCCCTCCTAGACTTTCCTTATCCAGTTGACATTCCCTTAGAAGCCTTTCTTATCCTTCCTTATGCCCCTTGCCATTTCCAATTGATTCTTGGCCTTTCTGATCCCATTCCTACAACACTTAGCAGAATCCCTATAGTACTCCCAGGGTATCTTCCTTTGCCTTTTTATTTTCTTCTTGCACTCCAGTTTGACCAGAAGTTTTAGTTGATCCCAGTTCATCTGTACCAGTTTCCTGCTTGACCCTAGTTCAGCCATGCCAGTCTCTTGCCTTCCTTTCATGACTTCCAATACCTGAGGATTAAGAGCTCTTGTGACCTAAGGAAAGCTTCCTTAAATACCTGCAATCTCTGCTCAACTCACTTGCCCTTGAGGGCAGACTCCCAGGGAGGTTTTTGGTTTGTTTGTTTTTTTTTTCCCCCTAACTCCCTGAAGAGCTGGAAATTGGTTTTCCAAGCTGCTAGTATTTGAATTTACTCGTTGCCTAACAGATACCCCTCAGGACAGTGAACTGCACCATTGTAACTACAGCCCATGCAGCCACCAATCCTGATGTCACCAATCAGTTCACTAGCTTGATAAGCAACAGCTGCAGCATATCACCCCACATGGAGCTGTCTATTACCTGGCTTGGGAAGTTATCCTGAACATATTCCAGGAGCCTCCTCTATAGTCTGAAGCTCAGCATGCTACTTTTCCAGTAGGTGTCAGAGTAGTTCAAGTCACCCAGCAGCATGAGAGCCTGAGAAGACAACACCTGTAGCTGGAGGACAAAGGCTTCATCATCAGGCTTCACTTGATCAGAAGACCTGTAGCAGACCCCAACCACAAGGCTCCTTTTGTTGCCTTGATCTCTAACTCTCACCTGGAAGCTTTGGAGTTGTTCACAGCCATTCTTCAGGATACAGCTCTTTACACTCTATTGTTTTCTTGATGTAGAGGGCAAAACCTCCTCCCTTTCTTTCTCTTCCTTCTTGTCATGGTTTAATACTTTTGTAATTTTGCTATCAGTATTCCACATCATAACATCATGTAAAGTATGGATAATTCACAGAGGTTCAGCTCGCAGAAGACGACTACGTTTCCCAGAGGACATCACGGGCATGAGGTAAGTCACGGGACAAGGACAGTATATAATCTCACTCCCGTGACTGAAATCTCACACTCTCTCGGATCCTCGGAGCGTGGGGTGCATTCCAGCCGTTTCGCCTAGAGCTTACAGTAGGCCTTTCGGTTTTTGGGACTCACTCTCTCTCTCTCTCTTTTGCTTAATTACAATTATATTGTATTATATTGTATTATCCTGTATTCTGATATAGTATTTAGTAAATAAGTGTGCCTCCTTAGATCGCTGCCGCTGTTTTCTTTTCCCATTCCCTTTTCCCCTTCCCTTTTTGGGCCAGCGGCCCTTTTGGTCCAGCTGCCCCCCTGTCACGGGCACAGGTAGATCTTGCTTAACCCGCGACACTTCTGAACAGGTTTGTAGTCATTAATAGGACAAAGCTTTACAATTTTAGCACTTTTGCTGACAGTATCTCCCTGATATTTCAATACTAATTCCTTTAATTTTCTAACAAACAATGTAAGGAAAATTTAATATGAATTATTGTTATGAAAGTATGATGACATTCAGGAAAGTATTTTACTGAGTTTATGCTCCCCACTGTGAAGAAGGAAAACATTTACATTTTTTCATCCATTAAATTGGTCCACTGAAATTAGCCTGATTATATATATTGATCATTCTTCAAAGATTTAAATGTCTGCATGTATTAATACCAAAAGGTGAAACTAAAAATACAGTAAATTAAGGCAGACTTCTCTAAATCAATTGCTAAACAGCTTTTATTTCATTAGTATTAAATCTTAGCACACCTCACTGAAAGTCCATTTGCTTTTGAAATTTTGCCCTCACCTTTTCTTATTATATCATTTATTTAAAAAATAGTAAAATATAGTAAATTATATATAAATATTATTCTGGATGGGAACTGAATACAGGTATGAAATAGCGCACTGTCTAGCTGTGGGAAGCAGGCTTAAAAGCCCATTCAGGCATTTTTGTTGAAGTTAACTCTTAGAAATTGTTTGCATAATCATTTTTTACTCCAGTAAACAACAAAGCTCCAAAATATTTAGTAGAATAATTATTCTTTTGCCTACAGTAGTTTTCTTCACATACAAAGTTTTCTTAACACCTTCAGGTTTATTGCTGTTGTTGTCACCTAATAAAAAGTAATAAAAAAAAAATCATCCATCACTTAAATTGCTTAAATTCATAAGTTTGATTGATGAAGGAGAATATATTTCTATACTAAAAACTAAATATATTAGCTGTGTTAATGAAGTTGCATGACTCATTATATTATGTAATTTATTCCATAAAATAATGAAAAATTTTAAAATACAGTTAGAAATTAAACCATCAATATTTTTCCATCAAATAAATTTGAAGTGTAAATATATTTAATTATACAGAACATTCTTACTCCAAATGGTTGCTCAGGAGGAAATTCAGTGCTTTGTTGAAGCTCAGGTCTTGGATGCTAAGATGCTGCATAATCAAAAGGTATAATCAAAGTATAATAATGAAGTAAACAATAGAGTTATGCAAAGCAAGGACAAAAAAAGAACAGATAAGGTGCTTACCCATATCATGGGCTCACTCAGGAAACTCCAGAGGAGTGGATCTCCAGAAGAGAGATCCTTCCCCACTGGTAGTCAGCTCTTAAATGGGTCTAGGATAGGTGGAGCCTGGCTCCACCCCTTCCCGCAGCACAGGCGAATCGCTTTCACCAGTGCTTCCAGGGCTGACCCATTGCTCACCTCAGGTGACTAATCAGAGGTTCAGGCCATGACTCAGCAGTTCCCATACAGATGCATTTAACATAATCACATAAGGAATAGACAGGATGATTGCAGTCAGTGTTTTGATGCCTGGGTGGAGACTAGTGATAAGTGGTGTCCTTCATGGGTCTGTATTGGGACCAGCAATATTTAGCATTTTTATTAACTAAAACCAAGAAATATTTGGGATTGCCTGGAATTAGATCATTTTTCTCTCATACCATAGACTAATCCCTGTTTTGGTTATGCTAGATTTCTTGGTTTTTTTAAGAATTTTCTTCAATTGCAATAATGGAATACATAGCAAGGAATAGATGTAAATATATATATTTATGTGTCTTACATGTCTGTAGGAAGAGTATTCATTATCTTTAAAATAATTTTAGTACCACTATTTTTTTATTATTATTTTTTAGATACTATGAATGGTTTTTGTGGTGAAAGTATTCTACTTCTACAGAAGTATTCTAATTTCAGTGTCCTACAGTTATTTGCTGTTCAGGTCTTACATACTTTACAGAGATACTAAATGTCCTCATGACACGTCAATGTCATATGGTCTGCCTGGCCAACCTTGCAATGTCATGACGATGAAGAATAATTTTTTTTTATGACCCCTAATATACCCAGTCTGAGAATAGATTAAGGCTTGAAACACACTTTTCACGTGGGGCATGCATCTAGCCAAGCATTGAGTCACTTACTGTATCCATCATCTGACATTAATGATAATCAAGAAGAAATTAAATACATATTACAAAAGCAAACTTCTTTAAAAGTTTGTATTAATAACATCATCCAAAGAATACAGATTACATAGAGCTATGAATTTATTGCAGAATATATTTTCCTCCCACCATTCATGACAGCCTACAGATCACACTGTTTCCCCAAAGAAAAATTCCATCACCATTCACAGCCCTCATTCTAAACTCGTGACAACTCTCATGTATGCCTTAGATACGAAATCATTCTATGTAACTGTTACATACCCAAGGTCATAACTGGTGTTTAGTTTTAACATTTTTTGTTTTAGTTTCAGATCAAAAAGATCAGGTACGTCCAAAAATATTTCTACACTTTCCACTAGAATAATGTCTTCAATAACAGAGATAATCTAAAAGCTTCCTTCAAGCCTTCAACAGTTATGCTGATACATTTTCATTATCTGCATGTGAACATATGGGTGCCTGCTAATATTTCTCAGTCTGAAAATGCTATCAGATATTTTGTAGTTGTTGTTCTGCTCAGTTCAGTCAAAGCACAAGTCATTCTAATCTGCATATAATTCATGCCAAAGTACTTAGAAATTATTTTTTGGGTGAGTTACATAAGAACATGGAATGTGGATAAGTTTATCATGGATAAATGTGGCTATACATGGATTTTGTATCTGAGGTATTTTCTGCAGTAATTTTAGTCATGAAGTAGACGTGCACAATGCTGAGAAAATGGAAATATTGTCATCCGTAATTATGATTTTGTACTCACCTGTGGATTATCTCTTCTCTTTTTTTTTTTTTAATAATTACTGAGAGAAAAAGTTTCCAAAAATAATAATTTAATAATGCAGAAAAATATTTAACATTTAAATATTATATATTATTTGATCATTAATTCATTGTATACCAATTTTTTTTTCTATCTTCTGCCCTCAGGAGATATGAAAAATCTAAATAGGTCAATTCCAGCGTTACTTGGTAAAGACTTATTTTATCTTCCATTCTCAATCTGCAGCAAGATATCTCAAACTTCTTCTGTCTGTATTGTTTATGAAATGCAATGAAGTATATGTTGGTTTTTACAGGACTGACACTTGTATTCAAAGGTGGAAAACATGTGAATCTAAGATTTCCATGAATTTCTCAATTTTTTATTCCCTTATACAATGACACTTGACATTTTATGTTAGTCACAACACTTGTGTGATAAGAAAATTAAGATTTAAATCACATAGAACTTATCAACAGATCTTATAAGTTCCCTTAGGCCAATATTTTATTCCATTTTCAATAATCAGGAATCTGAGCTATATAAAAACATGCAGTCTGATTTCAGAAGACAATATTTATGTTTTTTATGGATTGATGCTGTGTAAGAGAAATTTCAGACCGCCATTAGAAAGGTTCAAATCCTCCAAGACTAGATATATTTAACCAATAATTTTAAGCCTATGTGTATGTATATCTTCATGATCATAACTGCTATAATGAATTCACAGTACTTTACATTATTCCATTTATAAATTTAGCTCTGTTAAATAATATTAATATGAAAGATAACCTAGTTATACTGTTGTTTTTTCTCTAATGCTTCCTCAATCTTTTAGAATAATTCCCTGCATGGAATCTGCTACTTAAACTTCCAAATTATTGAAATTATTGAAAATATTTGAAAATAATAGACAAGTTCTGTTCTTCTACGTATAAAGCTGTTACAGAAGGAAATATCCAAGTTTTGGCACTCAGTGTCTCAGGGAGAAGAGGAAGAATAGTTTTCTATAAGGTACTTAATCTGCATATAGATAAGCTTCTTCACTCTGTGAATCATAGATATCAATCATTCATGTTCATCAGTGTCTCATACATATTCATTACAACAGAGTGTTATGCATGATTAAAGCTGTTAAAAAAAATGACAATACTCTGTTTTGTTTTTATCTCAGGTCTCTGGGTCTTGAAAACTCCACTGAATATTTCCATCCCATAGTCTGTCAACACCTTTTGCTATCTACAAAGAACCAAAACTCCATCTGAGTTTGCGTGGGTTTACAGTCTGCATCCAAACCATTAGGCACTTTTTAGGCTATTAGAATCTTGAAGACTTTCTGTCATCTTAGCTAAGATTTTCACAATGTTCCAGAATGATTTTCAAAAATAGGAATTAAAAAGAAAGAAGTGCATTTAAAGTGTTAGCATTTGAGTACCAGGAGGAATATTGCTTTGCGGAAAAGTGAAGGTACATATTCATATTTCCCATAAGTGTGTTATCAATCAGATACAATCATTGTAGCTGTCCAAATTCTTTCTGAGTGTCCACTTAGACTTGCACGCTCTGTAACACTGGATTTGATACACACAAAAACTAGCTCCTATCTATCATAAACTCTTACATATTATAAACCTTGGATTGTCTTTTCTTCTCTGTGAATGTGTATAATATGAAACCTCAATGACTGTACTATAATTACAGATAGAAAAGACAAGTGAAAAGCACACATGAATTACATTTGTAAAGCATTCAAAATATATTGTACATCTAAGCTTGATCTTGGAAGATTAAAAGTGTTTGTTTAGTACCCAGATTTTCTCTGCAATAGTGTTTCTTCCAAAGATCTTGATACTTTTGTTGTCCTCTGAAAACAGTAAGCAACTCAACTTTTCGCCTGCAGGCAAATGTTTTAGAGAATCTGTCAGCTCTAAATATTCCCAAGCAAAAGAACTGAAAATCCAGATTAAATTGGACTGATGAGAAGGTTTTCATTATTTCACTTAAGTGAATGAAGAATGAGGAATACATCAACGAGTGCTTGGTATTTCCTTGAGGGGAAAAAAAAAAATGAAAAAAAAATCTAGCTTTTGACATTGAACTCTCATTTTAATGACCATTTTTCATCTAACAATAGTGACAGCTTGCTCAGTGAGTTTATAGAGTCTGTCTTTCACTAAACTGAACCCCTGACCAGGAATATGTTTTTTGGTAACCCAGAATTAAATTGAAAAAATATGCCTTACTATAATTTTTACTGAAAGTAAAAGTAGAGCATAAGTAGAAAAAATATGAGAGGTCTAAAGAATATTGTGGGAAGAGAGTGAATTTGTCAAGGAAACATCCTGTGATAGTATCAGGCTGTTGTTTATACTTTCTACTTTGCCTAAAGAATAGTAGTCAGGGCTTATCCAACCTTGCAGTTCAAAAGTATTTTCTGATATCTAATTTTCCTTGGCTACAATTTAAGGCCATAGTTTCTTGAACTATCAGTTAACCACATGAAGTAGAATTTGTGACCTACAACTAAAGGCCTCAGTTTACTCACACTAGACTTAAGAAGTTAAATTTCTTCAGGCCTTCCTTAGGCCTATTGTAACAAGCTTGCGATAACTTTTCTCACTGTGCTTGCAACCTTCCTGGAAAGCTGACACCTTGAACTGGTCACAGTATTCCAATTCCTTCTTTACTTCTGAAGAACAATATTTTAGGACTATTTTGCAAGTTTTACATATATAGAACCATTCTGTATGTCTTAGTATCTTGTTTGTCTTCCTCATAACAGAAGAATCTCTCATACTACCTCTCATGCAAAATTTGAATCTAATTCTCTGGAAAACTGTTAAGTTGGTCATATTACGTCTTGAATTTAAGTAAACTTGTATATTAAGTGTAGGAAACTGAATCTTATTTAAATTATATTTTCTATATTATTTTTCCAAATTATAGTTATGATGCCTAGTCCTCTTTGCCACTAGAGCAGAATTTACTTTCATCTGTAGACTTAATATACATTCTACCAATTCATAAAAAAACTGTTTTGATATTTTGACTGATATCAAATTTAGAATAAAAAAATTCTACCTCTGGTGTCCTCCCAGTTTGTCAGACCAAAATGATGGTAACTATTCAGGACTTTTTTTTCAAATTTCTTCCTATTTTAAGTAATAGCTTCAAATAGTCCTCTGAAATGTATGTGGAATCACAGGCTAATTTCAAAATATTATCGTGGAAACCATATCTATGACTAAATTATCAATATATAACACTATAGTTCTGTCTTATCCACAGAAGCTTTTAACCTCTTATTATAAGAAACAAAATTACTCTGAAATGATTTGTCCTTTCACATATCTCATTGCTTCCTTCTAGATATCTCTAAACTATTTTTTTCAACACTGACAAAATTAAATTTTAGGGTTATAGATCTACAGTATTTCTCTTTTTAAGATTAAGATCTGTGCTTTTCCAAAGACGTGAATCTTCAGCTCTCGTCACCATATTCTCAAAGATAAAGTAAAAAGCTATAAGGTTAACTCAGCTTCTTCATCTCCCTGACTACTTTAAATCAAATTTGTCAGAGCATGTCAGATATCAAAAATTATATACGAACAGTATTTAATCTTTTTCTTTAGTCTAGTCTAATAGTCTAATATTCTATTTTAATATAGGACATTAATTATACATGCCCAAATTAAGATAACACTTTTATAATGAAGACTGAAGCAAAATGGAGTTTAATATTTCTGCTTATTTGTTTATATCTCAGAATTATATGCATCCTTCTATTTGCACAATGCTATAAATTTGTGCTTATTCTATCTATGTTATGTTTGAGGGAAATAGTGTATTGTCAGCAGGTATAGTTCAATTTGTTCACAAAGTTTTAAACACAAATTAAAAACAAAAGATGTAATTTTGTTGCAGAATTTGGAACCCAAAACATGCCAGTAGCTAATACCATGATTCAGGAGTTTGATTCTTTTCATACATAGGAAAGGCTACTAGAGCAGATGGGTGAACTTAAAAGAGATTTGAAAAACAAATTGAAACACAGTTGAATCTGAGTATTTCTATTGAGGGGAAATTTCAGTCCTCATCAATTTTCTATCCATTCCCTTCAGTTAAACCCAGTCAAGTCTTTCTATATAAAGGCACTCAAAAGGTCTTTTTAGTTCCTTCTTATACTTTGCCTGGCTGAAACAAAATTATTCAGAACATATAAAATGTGTGGCTGTAATTGGTTGGCTGCATTCCTAGAATGGGTGACTCACAGAATGAATCCATATTTTCAGAAAAATTCCTATTTATTGCAGGAACTAGTGAATTTTGTCTGCTCCACTCCAGAAGTGAGATACATCATGAAAATGCAAGTCATTGGAGATTTAGGACACTAGACTCTCTTTCTTAAGTACAGGCATTGAAAGTTATTCCTCATTTTCTCAGAAATTGTTTGAAAAGCTATGGTATTCAGTAGTTATAGTGACACCCATCTCCTGTGAAGTTAT
>JAPSGF010000018.1:8378966-8389832 GCA_035772895.1 Perdix hodgsoniae | reverse complement strand
AAAAAAAGAAGCACAGTCTGCTCTAGACAAATACTAGCATGGCTCTGAGCAACTCAGTGCCAGGGAATGATAAGATTAATCAGTGATCAATTAATTAGAGGTGAATAAATCAAGCAATTAATGGTATAAACACAATTAATTAAGTGAGAAAATCATGTAGGTGCAGAGTCAATTATGTTGTAAACCTCATTATAAGTAAAATACACAGGCAAAAGAGAGGAGATAAAGAGGCAAAGTTTAAGGATTAATAATCAGTTGAGCAAATAAAATCAGTAAGTGGACTATCAATAGAGCAGAGAATCAGCTCAGCAGGATGAAAGGTAATTGTATTAGTAAAGAAGACATCAATGAATCAATCAATTAATTCTTCAGGGAGTGATGTGATCAGCAAATAATGACAAACAGTCCAGTCATTAATGGTAGGCAGTCAACTAAGCATGAGAACAGCTATCTGGAGAAGGTTTAGCAGCTGTTCTAGGTACTAGCAGCAGCAACGCTTTAGTGTTAAGTTTAGCAGATTTCAGAAATATTTTTTCTTTATTGTATTTGCCACTACATTGTGCCACTACACTGTACTATGTGTATGTTATATTTTATTTGTGGAAATAATTGCTATTTTAGAGGAAAAGGTGTAAGTAAGACTTGAATATTAATAGCTCGTTGCTATTACAACATCCCTTATTTTGAAATTAATATATTTAACTCACAGTGAAGTTAAAATGCCAGTTTTACTTAGTTGATAAAATCAGTGATGAAATTCATTATTTTTTTAAAGAATATTTCCCTTTTTAAGAAGCCTTCCTTTCCTTTACATTTTCAACTCTTTTTATTAAAAAATCAGGTTTACTACTTGCATTATGTTAGTTGTAAACAGAATGTCTCTTATAGTTATATTTGTGCATATGAAAATCATAGTAAAAGATTTTATAGTAAGGCTATAGTTATTTTTACATGAGTACAATTATTTCAATTTTTTTTAAATGTTAATTTTTACAAGGCTGGCCCTATCAGTAGAGGAATATAAGTTTCATGTTTTAAATGAGCTATTCTGCATTTTGTCTTTGTGTAAAAAGTATGCAAGATTTTGAAGTAAGCTAATTACACCACATTTTTTTTATGATACTGCTAAGCAGCAATTCAAAAATTTCCAGTGATACAGATCTGTGTGAAGACCTTGTAGCAAACATTAATTGCAAAAATCCTTCTATATTTTCATCAAGTGCACCCTCAGCAAGTTTGCTGATGACACCAAGCTGAGTAGCGCGGTCAACACAGTTGAAGGAAGGGATGCTATTCAGAGGGACCTCAAGAGGCTAGAAAGGTGGGCATGGGTGAACCTGATGAGGTTCAACACAGCAAAGTGCAGAGTTTTGCACTTGGGTCAGAGGAATCCCAGGCATCCATACAGACTGGAAGGAGCGGTCCTCAAGAGCAGTGCTGTGGAGAAGGACCTGGAGGTCTTGACTGATGAAAAACGTCATATGAGCCAGCAGTGTGCCCTTGCAGCTCAGAAGGCAAATAATATCCTGAGCTCCATCAAAAGAGGGGTGGCCAGCAGGGACAGGGAAGCTATTGTTCCCCTCTACTCTGCTCTTATGAGGCCCCATCTGAAATACTGTGTCCAAGTGTGGAGCCCCCAGTACAAAAAAGACAGGTAACTGTTAGAGAGGGTCCAGAGAAGGGCCACAAAGATGATCAGGGGACTGGAGCACCTCCCCTATTAAGACAGGCCGAGTGAGCTGGGCTTGTTCAGCCTGGAGAAAAGAAGGCTGCGGGGTGACCTCATTGCAGCTACCTAAAGGGAGCCTACAGAGGGGAGGGGAATCAACTCTTTGAAAGGGTAGATAAGTGCAGGATGAGGGGAAATGGTTTTAAGTTGAAGGGGGAGGGGGGGGGAGATTTAGGTTGGATGTCAGGGGGAAATTCTTTACAGAGAGAGTGGTGAGGTACCGGAACAGGCTGCCCAGAGAGGTTGTGGATGCCCCATCCCTGGAAGCGTTCAAAGCTAGACTGGATGGGGTCTTGGCAGCCTGGTCTAGCATTAAATGTGGAAGTTGGTGGCCCTGCATGTGGCAGGGGGGGTGGAGATTCATGATCCTTGAGGTCCCTTCCAACCCTGGTCATTCTGTGATTTTGTGATTCATTTGAAAAGCAGTTTTGGAACTGAGCTACTTTCTAAGGAAGTAAGGAACTACAGCATGGCTATTCTGGCTTCAGCTGGGACAGAGCTTTTCTTTCCTACATAGTGTTTGGTATGATGCTATGTTTTGGCCTAAAGAGAAAAATCACAGAATCACAGAATCACAGAATTATCAAGGTTGGAAAAGACCTAGAAGATCATCTAGTCCAACCATTACCAATACTTCCCAGCTAAACCATATTCCTCAACACAACATCCAAACGTTTCTTGAACACTCCCATGGTCGGTGACTCCACCACCTCCCTGGGCAGTGCATTCCAGTGCCTGACCATCCTTTCCGAGAAGTAATATTTCCTAATGTCCAGCCTGAATCTCCCCTGGCGCAGCTTAAATCCATTCCCTCTAGTTCTATCACCAATTATACGAGAGAAGAGGCCGGCCCCCAGCTCACTACAACCTCCCTTCAGGAAGTTATAGAGAGCAATGAGGTCTCCCCTGAGCCTCCTCTTTTCCAGGATGAACAATCCCAGCTCCCTCAGCCGCTCCTCATAAGGCCTGTGCTCCAGACCCCTCACCAGCTTCGTAGCCCTCCTCTGAACACGTTCCAGGGCCTCAATGTCTTTCTTGCAGTGAGGGGCCCAAAACTGAACACAGTACTAGAGGTGCGGCCTCACCAGTGCAGAGTACAGGGGGACAATGACCTCCCTGTTCCTTCTAGTAACGCTGTTTTTGATGCAAGCCAGAATGCCATTGGCCTTCTTGGCCATCCGGGCACACTGTTGGCTCATGTTCAGCCAAGCATCAATCAGTACCCCCAGGTCTGTTTCCTCAACACAGTCCTCCAGTCACTCTGCCCCAAGCCTATAGCGCTGCCTGGGGGTAGCACACTGATGTTTTAGTCAGAGCTGAGCAGCACTGTATGGAGCCAAGGACATTTCAGTTTCTCAGCATCACATACTGTCCTGCCAGTCAGGGGGACAGAGGACACAAGGGGATCAGGGGGGACAGAACCAAGACAACTGACCTATACTGGCCAAAGGGATATTCCATATCATGTGGCATAAAACAAACCAAACCAACCAAACAAACAAACAGAAACACTTGAGAAACAGTGGGGATTTGGCTGGGGAGAGCTTCTGCTTGGGGACTGGCTGGACATCAGTCAGCAAATGGTGAGCCATTGTGAATCACTTGTTTTGTGTATATATACACTCAAGTGTTTTTTTTATTCTCTCCTCCATTCTGCTGGGAGAAGTGAATAGTTAGGGAATGACTGTGATAATTAGCTTCCTGCTAGGTTAAATCACAGCAGTTATTATGTATTGCAGTTCACATAATTTCAAAGCTTGGAAATGCTATTAATAGGGAATTAAGTCCAGGAGTATGTACCAAAAGTTTAGATTTAGAAATATTGCAAGATTTTAATATGGTTCAAAAAAAAAGCTTTGAGAAACTGTGAAATTTAGAGTAAACTTTAAAGTGAAAAATAATACAACAGCATTTGTGAATAGGAATGTTGAGCTAAAGAACTCAGTGTAATTTTTGCCTTGCAATGATACTCAATCAGATGCAGGTCAAAATATGTATAAGAAAATCTTCTGGCTTTACACGGGATCACTATAGAACCACTAGCTTGCTTCATAGGTATTTAAAAAAAAAAAAAAAAAAAAAAAAAGTGAAAACGCTAACATATTGCCCCAAACGTGTGAGTAAGGCATCAGAGTAAGTAAGTAGGAGTGTATGTAACAGCACATTTCTGATAGACTTATTTTTAGGAAACTTTCATTTGAAAAGTTTTTTTATTGATTCTAAAATGTTAAAACACTTCATGTTTAAACTTTCTCTGTAATCAAAACAGGTTTTATGTGTCAAGAAAGTTGTGACTCTTTGAGCTGCTTATGATACAGATGAGTTTCTAGGACAGTCCAAGTCTGACCTGCCAAAATGCAAAAAAACAGAATCACAGAATCATGGAATATCCCAAGTTGGAAGGGATCCATAACGACCATTGAGTCTAACTCCTAGTTCTACACAGGACCTCACATAAATCGGATCATAACACTGAAAGTGATGTCCAGGCGTTTCTTGAACTCTGGCAAGTATGTTACCATGACCACTGCCCTGGGGAGGCTGTTTCAGTGTCCAACCACACTCTGGTGAAGAACATTTTCCTAATATCCAATACAAACTTTGTCTATAAGGTAATCCAGAGGTTACTTTCCAGAAACGCTTGTTTCACTGTAATTATTAGACAGTGTATTTTAAAAAGTAGTATCTGTGACTGAGTCAGAAGTGACTGAATACAAAACTGTCATATGCATGCTTATGTAAAAATATGTATGTGTATGCCTATGGAAAACTTTTGGAATATATCAGTTTTTCAAAAGAGCTAAAAGATTATGTAAATCAGTTCTGCAGATGTCTGAATAACAATAGCTCAAAGTTTTGATATGAATTGTGGGAAATGTAATTCAAACCTTCACTATAAGCCACAGAGAATGTACATAATTTTTTTAATATTTTAGGTGTCCATGGGTAATTTTAATGATAGTGATTTTTAGAAGTTCTGAGACAATTAGAGCTGCATCAGCTGGTGTTTGGGATATTAAATTCTAATTTTCATTCCACAATATTATTAATTATGAATCACACACAGCTTGAAAATTACATGCAATATGTTTCAGTATATTGTTACTCTAATTATGGATTGAAACAATAATAAAGAAGTAAAAATTAAGTGGAAACCACCTGAATCCCATCTAGATTTCATATGTCACTTTTCTTTGTTGTCAGCAAGTATTGCATGTCACGCACCGCTTGACATCTTTAAAACCGCTTGACCGCTTTAAAATCATTGGCATTTGTAACTTCATATCTGTTCATTCTGTCAGTTACCAGCTCCACCTTTTGGGTCTGTCATTCAGTTACTGAGGTGGGTTAATAAACACTTTAGTCCATGGCAGTGCTTTCAAGTTTTGTGTTTGGAATCATTTATGAAATTTTAGAAGTCAGTAAAAGTATAAATTTGGTCTAAAAATGTTACTGTTATGTGCGTTTAATATTATCGAAGAAAACAAAGTAAAAAATGGTGCATTGAAAGATATTACACGAATTAAAGAATTTGGAATAGAAGACTGGTCTCAATGGAATCCTGTTACGTGTATATGTAAAAATATGTGTGTAGAGCTAGATATTTAAACACCATCAATTTACTTTCTCAAGTAAAGACACTATGCAACCAAACAGCAATGCTAACGCCAAAAGCCAGATTCTCAGTTTGTATAAGATGCCCCAAGTAACTTTCTTCAGCTTTCTACCAACTTTCTACCAGTGTGTACCAGAAGGTTCAATTAACACTTAGACATTACTTACCTCTGTACTTATTTAATGACTGAATATATCGTGGTCTTTGTATGTGATGTTATATACAATTACGTGTATCATTTTCTAGTTGTAATATATGGTTGATTGAGCTAGATGAAAAAATATATATATAAAAAAATAAATCTGTCTATAAACACGAAGATAAATCTGTGTACAAATGAAAAAGTCAGGAATGGAAAGCTTCATACTAATCATCTTAATTTATTTTTTTCTTATGGAACAGAAAGCGTACACTAATTAGCTCAATTATTTAGGTTTTTCCATCTTTATTCTGGTACAAAAGTAATTAAAAATGACTTATTATTTTGGATTGGATGTCACAATTTGCATTAAATGGAAACCAACCATTTAGGGAGGTTAAATTGATTTGATTAATGCTTTGAGATGTATTAATTATTTTGTTTTCAGACTGCATTCTGTCAAAGTATTTGGACACAATTCTACAACCACATGTTAGAATATGAATATTTGAAGTTGCTGTGCACCAGTACTAAGAAAGATAACTTTTCTTGTGTACATAAATCTGAAAAGTTAAAACTAAAAGTATAAGATATTTACTTATTTAACACAGTTTACAAGTATACTGTAAAGGAGTCTTTGCTCTTAGAAGTATGCATTTGTATACTTAAAAATATATCAAAAAAACCTTACGAAATGATCATTCAATTTGTCACTGAGGACTTTATGCTTATTCTGTTTCCTGTGATGCATCACAATTCTCAGTTTTTTTCTTTTCATCCATGTCATACAAAATTATTTAAACGTATCCTTCTTTCCCCTCTTGTGCATACTTTTGTAATAAGACTGAAGTGTAGTTATGGGCTTGTGTCAATTATGAGAAAAATACCGTTCAACACATAATTATTTTACATTTAAAGTTCACTGACTTGGATTGTATCACAAAAAATTTAAATTCTATTTCTTGTGTAAATAGTGCAGCTAGGCTCTAGAACGTATTAGTTACAGATTTGCAGACGGAACCATCAGGGCAAGTCATTACATTTTGTTACACAAAATACAGGAAATTTATCATATCATTAGGATATGCAAATATAAGTGTTCAATATCAAAATTTCTCCTAGTCCTGCAGAAGTTTCTGTCAAAAGCCATATTCTTCTGATTGTTTCCAAAGAAATCAATGCAAGTGCAAATAATGAACATCAAATTTAAAAAGCTGCAGCTAACATTTTAAATTAGATAGTGTAACTGAGACAAGCCAGAGCGTAAAATCTAAGGAGGACACACATAAACATTCTTCCTTGGCATAACACTGAATATCTGGGGGTGATGTGAAATGTGAGATGCATCAGGTTCCACAGGATGGTCAAATGCTCGCCTACATCAATTTAACAAAAAACTATTTCTGTTGCAATAGGAACTCTATTTGGATGACTGAAAAAGTAAGTTATTGAAACATAAAACATGACAGGAGATGTGAAGAAATGGAAATTCTTTTTCTTCACCTAATAATATTTTATTTCAAAACTGAACAAAATTTAAATTTTATTTCTTCATTTATTCAAGTAGGAATATACCTAGAGCCGTCCAAATTTCAAATACTAACCACATAATTTTGATTTGATGACATTGCTTTTGACATGTAATGTGCCAGTTTCTTTAAGCTGAAAGTGGGCATAATTTAAAAAGAAATAAACAACAACAACAACAAAAAAATAGCACTGATTTAAATACAGAAACATAGCATACTTTCTGCTACCTAGCATTGATCTAGCAGAAGTTTATCATGAAAGTATTTGATTTGTTCACTAAGTCAGAAATAAATGTTCTTTGGTCAAATTATTCAATTACATATCTCTGATAGCATGATAACGTTTTATTTTAAAATATTTAACTAGACATATAATGTCAGTAGAAGATGTTCAGTCTTGATAGAATAGTTGTGCACAGTGCAGTCTAATATTTTAAAACTTCTCAATTACTTAGTGTTCTTTTTATATTCCTGCTTTAAATTTTACCCGTACAAAATATTTATTCTGACATTATTGTTATGACCTGTTAAATTTGACAATACTGTATAAAACATGATAGGTAAAGCATGCCTTCATAAAACAAAGTAATGTACTATTCCCTCAGTTTTAAATAGCTGTTTGAGAAGACAGGAAATTACTCAAAATATTCAAAAATACATTGGGTAAATGTGTCAAGAATTAACTGACATGAAGATGAGATACATGGACACTGTAGGTGTTTAAAATAATTTCAGATCTATTAATCTGCAGTTCTGAATGCTGTTGTAACACAGACTGTACCTAAAGAACATACAAACAACTACAGAAATAAAAATCACATTACGCATTATATGTACACATGTGCCATAAATGATGCATTATTTCTTTTGAAATGTAATCTAACAGCTCTAATCTCTGAATAAAATAACTTATACTAAAGCATATTTTTATATGGACAGAAATCATTCTCTGAAAGTAATCAGTAACATGAGCCACAAAAAAACACCTTCAAAGTCTGAGAACACTTGTTCTGATCACTGAAGTATAAGTGAGTCCCCAAGTACTGCATATAGCAGTGAACTAAACGCCATTAGGTTAACTTAACTTCTTGCTATCAGCCATTCAGATATAATATACATGCATGTGAAGAAATTTGAATCCTTTTAATTGAGAGGATGCCACTTTCCCAAGTCAGAATCATTTCAGAATGCAGTCTCTGAGCATAGGAGAGCAGACAAGAAGTGCCTCATTCAATTACTCCTGACTTCATCAATTCTTTACAACAAAGCTGTTGTTGGATGCTACCAAAAGACATCCAGTGGGGTCCAAGGCACAGACTGTGCCACTGAGCTGTTATTCCCTGCACACCGAACAACACACCCAATTAAGGTTCACAAAGGAAGATCTAGGAAGAACAATCTCTTTTCTGTAAATAAGACTGTGGTATAATAAAAAAAGATGATTACTAGAGTATAGACATTGCACTTAAAAGCCTTTAGAATAAAACTTTTATTAGAGTACTAGTGGCTGAAAGGCAGTAAAAGAACTGACTAGTCCATAAAAACACATCAGATTTTGTCTTGGCTATATAAAAACCATCTATTTTATAATTGCATAGACTTTTAAGGCAAGAAAATATTGTCCTGCTTGCATTTAGTTACACTCAGATGTAACTGGTTATGAGTTTTTGCAGCATGACTTAAACAGATATTTATATTATATTGCATTGTATTGTACTGTATTACACTGCATTCTATTTCAGTGCAGTGAAAATTCATTAGACTGTACACAGGAATGTTCTCTGTCTAAAGTAATATCTAATTACTACTTTTTTTTTTTTTTTTCCAACAAATAATGGAAAAAGTTTTGCCCAAAAATCAATTAATGAATATATAGCTTTTCAGCAACACCTAAAAGACTGTACAGAGGGTGATAGTGCAGACTGGTATTTTCTTTAATATCTCATATTTGAGCATTAGATGGACTCAAAAAAATGAGAGATAAGCAGACACATAACATTGAATAATTCTTTATGTCACTGTGGTACAAACCCTTGACCTCAAGCAAAGACATGACACTTGAATTTGACTCTTATTTCCCTTTGATACATTATTTTTTAGCAGAATGACTTGCTTTTCCTCCTTGGTGAGGTGGGGAAAATATGAAGCATAAAATTGGAAACGTTTCAAAAGACTTTGAACTAATATATGGCTGGAGAAAAGTAATAGCCTGACTTTTGACCCTGCAAGATGAAATTCATTCTTTACCACTTTCTTCCTGCAGTAAAAACTTGGCAAAAATGTACTTCATTGTATTCTCAATGTTACTGTCTTTCTTCTTTTTCTAACTTCAAAGATTTTGACCAGATCCTTTTCATGCACTTGAGTTTGTTTTTTATGCACCGAACAGGACTGTGTAGTAAAGCACGTATGTATTCTTGTTCAATTAGTTGGAGAGCACATGATCGCTACACAATTATTTAGTTTTGTTGTACAGCAGATGCTGCACTGCAGTTCTAGTATATGCTGCAAAATATTCCTCATTTTTCTTATTGTTGTCTATTCATCCAAGATTTAAACTTTAAAAAAAAAAAAAAAAAAGGCACAAAAGCAAATAAATGGAGGCCTGGAATCCAGATTCATATCCATGATTGAGAATGCATATTTAGGTAATATACTATTTTTTTTCTTCTTTAAGTAATATAGAAAAAGCTTACCTGATACACTTGTGTTTGCAAAATCAGGTCAATACTCAGGCACAATCACAAAGTAAGAACTGGCATTGCTTAAAGTTCAGAAAGAATTGGCCAGGTTTAGACTTCATTTGCCTGGTGTGAAGTAAAACAATGGATCAAACATGACACAGCTCTTTGAAGGCAGATTAAACACTAGGCATTGGTGCACACAAATACAAAGAGGAAATAAGGGTTTTGTAAAGAAAGATGCAGTTCCATTCCAAAATGCATTTAGGCAGTTCTTTTAATATCCTTTTAATGTAGTCATATTGTTCACAATCATTGAAGCTACAGTATAACAACATTGACTTAATTGCATCTGATTTAATAAAAAGCATAGACTAGCACTTCCAGGTTATCTCACTTTACCTTTCCTCACTGATCAGTACTGTTCACAGAAGCAGGGCCAAGAACTTGAATTTAATCAGAAATTCTGGAAAGGAATGAAAAGGAAGGAAAGAAAAGAAAGTTTAAGTTTAAGGAAAATACATTCTGTTTTTCCTTTTGCTTTTGTTCTCCCCCAGTATGAATCTTTCCAGCTATATTCTTTGGATCTTGATTGATGGGTCAAGTGTCACAAGTATGATTAAACTGATATATTGTGTGATGTGTGATGGACAGAGATGAGAAGGAATTTTCTAAAATTACATAAGGATAAGGTCCAAGGTTAAGTAAATGACCACTGTGACATTACTTCTAACTAAAAATTAATTTTTGCAATACCAAAGACAATATGTTGCCTTTTTTCTGCCCCATTTTATTTCTATTTTTACAGTAAACTTAACTCAGGACTATTAACTTTTTCACTTCTGCAAAAATTCAAAATCATTATTAAATATGAAAAGTAGTGAAGTATTGTCACACAGATTTTATACTAACAAAAATATGAAGGATTCGAAACATTCTCTTGCAGTTATAGCAAAAAGAATTTGCTTCTGTGTTCTTGATCTGTATTCTTCCAGATTATTCCTATTATCTTCTGAAGACAGTTTAAAAATGTCATTTTCCATTAGCTTAAATTAATATGTATTTTACATTTATATATTCTGTCTTCATAACAAATCACATCCTGAGAATGAAAAAAAAATGAAAGAAAGAAAGAAAGAAAGAAAGAAAGAAAGAAAGAAAGAAAGAAAGAA
>JAPSGF010000018.1:8357451-8378956 GCA_035772895.1 Perdix hodgsoniae | reverse complement strand
GAAAGAAAGAAAGAAAGAAAGAAAGAAAGAAAGAAAGAAAGAAAGAAGCATATATTATGGTTGTTTAACTGACTGTTCTTTCCCACAGGCTGCTGTGTACTGGTACTTGTAACATTAAGTTAAGAGAGTGATTTTTGCTTCCACTCCAAGTGGATCACCACTTTATCACAAACTGTAAGCAAACTTTAGGAACATATGCTTTCTGAAGGTTATTTTTGCTCTGCCTTTTGATGTTGGAGTTATCAAAATGATAATGTGTAGCCTCAATTTTAATTTGTCGTTTATCTTATTATTTAAATCTGAAGTGATTTTCACATGAATACTAAAGTCAGACACTTGTGCCTTTGTTATCAGTTTCAATGGTACCTGACATTCTTGATACAAAAGTATTTTATCATGGCTTTTATAGTGATTAATTAGTTCAGACTTCAATTTCAAGTATATTTTCAACTAGATGTAAATTCCCACTCTTTTTGTCTTGGATTTTCTTTGACCGTATTCTATACATCATTGGAGATTCTGCTAACCAGCATTACACTTGATCCCTCCTCCCCTTCATAATATTGACACCAAAGGAAATAGTATTCTCCAAAGCCAATATTTTTGTTGAAATGAAAAATGACAGAAAACTCAGATGTTACTTATAGTTCTATTTGTGTTTGGGGTTGATATTATTCATGGTCTCTGACTGTAAAGGAGAATCAAGAAGCAGAAATATTTTGTCCTTACTACTTTAATTCATGAAGTACTTGTTCAAAATTTGCCCATAATTCTCAGTGACACTTTTGTAATTAAGCACTATTAAAAATATTTCTTACAGTAATCTCTCACAATGTTTCATATTCATCTTTTAGAAAAAAAACTTCATATCTGGTCTATTTTTTTTTTATTTTTTTATTTTTTTCAGTGGCCTATAGTGGATATTCATACGGTATAGAAAGCTTGATCTTTTCCTCTCTAGGATAAGTCAAATATGAAAATAAATAACTATAATGTACCATAAATTTAAATGTAGAAGTACTACTATTGGCTGTTTTAGTTGAAATAGTACAGAAGTCCCACTACACGCACTAAGGAAATCTACCATAAAAGCAATTCTGTATAGGGAAAAGTGCTGATGCTTCAAAATTTGTTTGATTACCAATCCTACTGCTAATTAGAGGGACCAAAGTTTAGCCTGGCTAAGCCAGAAGTAATCTTCAATCATATTTCTACCCATTAGAACAGAGACAGAGAGGTCATCAGAAAACAAACTATCTCCAGGAAAGGAAAATTCAAAATGCAATGATAATTCCAAATGTAACCTGTAACTACTTATTACTCTGCTGTCCAGTAAAGACCACAGCCAGAGTGATCTGCTTCTGCCTCTGATATCTACACATACTAAGATGTGCTAGTGGCAGTGTATTAATTCTGAGAAGTGAATTTTTGATTAAAACCAAAAAGAAAGATGTAGAAACAGGAACACTAGTCTCTTCCTCATGTATTCCAGAATCAACCATTTAATATCTCAATAATAAGCAATAAAGGACATTTATATGCAATACATCAATTGGCTTATCCATTTCCTTTTTATTTCTTTATCTCAGAACTATGTATTTATAGTTTATACATTGTTGTTTCTGCTTGTTTGGGCTAGGCAACAGATTTTGATCTAAACAAAATTGTTTTGTTAGAGTCATGCTTACAGATTTTATTTATTTATTCATTTATTTTTCCTCATGCATTAGCTTTGTTTATTTTGAGTCATTCACAACAAGTAAAGGTCAGATTTTGAATTTAGAGTCCCAAATTTTTTTAGATCCCTTTGTTATCCCTGTGTTATATATTGATTTGGCTGAACATGTTTCAAAATCTTTCACAAATCTTAAAATTCAGCAAAGCATAATTCATCTTAAAGATTGCAGACTTAAATAGATGACAAGTAATGGGAAAGAATATATCTTTCCTACACCATATACAATAAAACATTTGAGAGAAATAGTAAATATAGTAAGAAATGGGTGGGAAAGGCAGTAAATTTGTAACTTACATTTACCCTTTTCACAGCAGTTTTCAGCCGATGAAACAGTTATTCTCCAAGACACTTTTTGCCTGACTTGGTACATTTTTACTCTTACAAAAAGTCATGACATGACATGGTTGGCATGGACAAATGATACAAAGTTATCATTTAAGGACACAAATTTAAGGACACAAATTCAGTTTAGTTTATAAAAATAGTTTTTTTGAACTACAAAAACATGAATGCTCTTTTCACCAATATGATGACTAAATAGAAATCTAAATATCTTCAGATCTTTCATTTTATTTAATCCCTTGTCAAATCTTTCTGCTGCACTCAGCTTTTAGCTAGAGTTTCTTGTTCCTCAGTATCCCTGGCCATCATTTTCCTTCAAAAGCTAATTTCTGGCTAGTTTGCTATACACGAATCCATCTAAAAGTCTCACATTGTGTTTGGCACATTTCTTAAAGAATGCTCACTCTGATTGCTGATACAGTGAACAAACTAAACAAGATACAGACATCTTGTTTCCACTTACAAGCCCTTTTTTTTTTTTTTTTTTTTTTTTTTTAATACTGATGATGCATCTATACCTTAAGCTCTTTCTGTTTACCTCATCTGCTTAGAGATAGGCAGAGAGGCACCAGGTCTATGTGTCTCCAGGGGCACAATGCCAGATGCTTGAATGATCTCCAGATTATAATTTTTTTTTTTTTTTTTTTTACCCCTCACCTCATTCAGCTGACCTTTGCCCTCATGTCTTCTCTCTACTAAAGAGTACACCGACAGGCAGTGATTCAGCTGAGGACAGCTTCTCCCAGCTTAGCTCCACTCAGTCTCCCTCTATTTATCCCGGCCCAAACCCATCTTTGTCAGCAGATAGTTTCTGTTTCATGGTTAATTTTGAATGTCTAGTTAATGAAAATTCTGATGTGTAACATAAAGTACATTTATGTTACATTACGTGTATCTTTTGCTAGAGATGTATCAAAATTTAGTTTTGCACTTTTCATTTTATACAATCTTGAAAATGTTTTCTTGGAAATGCCAGTATTGCCAATAACATAGCAGGCACAGTTAACCTCTGAGGCTGTCAGGTTGTTGACTGTTGTTTAAATATAACACCATAGCAATTACCATCACACCAGGCACTTGGACTCATAAGAGCAGCGGAAGTGCAGGGCTGAACATTCATGGTCATTTGGCAGGATTCTTTCAGTGAGAGTTGTTAAGTCTGGAATTCATTTCATTTTATGCCTTTCTGATCTTGATGACTACAGGAATAAAATAAACTTCCTCTCTTTCCTTTTTTTTTTTTTTAAACAGATTTTTTATTTTCTTTATTTATTGTGTTACAAAACAGTTCAGACTGAATGAGTGACCACTTTAAAATGAATGTGTACAGGTATATGAGTCTGCATGTATCCCAGGGTCCTGAAGGGGCTGGCTGATGTGCTTGCCAAGCCAGCCTCCAACATACCTTAAAAATCATGGTTGTCAGATGAACTACCCAGTAACTGGAAAAACATCACTTCCATTTTTAAGAAAGGGAGAAAGGAAGACTCAGGGTACTACAGGTCAGTGGGCCTTACATCTGTTTCTGGAATGTTCATGGGGCAGATCATCCTGGAAGATATATTAGTTAAGGCACATGCAAGATGAGGAGGTAATCTGAGACAGCCAGCATGGCTTCATCAGGGACAATTTGTGCCTGACCAAATTAGTGGCTTTCTATGATGAAGTGACATCATAGATGTCAAGGGCAACTGGTATCACCTACCTGGACTTCTCCAAGGCCTTTCGCATGGTTCAGGACTACATCCTTATCTCTAAATTTAAGAGAAATGGATTTGAAAAGTGGAATAGTCAGATAAAGAATCTGTTGGGTGATCACAGACTGAGAGTTGTGGTCAACAGATCTATGTCCAGATGGAAGCCAGTGTGAGAATCCTTTGTTTTTTGGCTCAAAGTTTGCTTCCTGAAGTATTTCTTGTGATAACAATGACTTGTCTAGGAGATGAGTGATGGGTGTTACCATGTGGCAATCAGCATCACTGTGTGAACAATTTTAGCTGTCTGCCTCCGGAAGAGAGTGCTCAGGACAGTTTGCTGGTGGAAGATCTGGCCTGTGATCAAGTAACTCCAGCTTGCTATGGGAAACTGGGGGATGATGCCATTGTATCCTGTGAAGGCAAGGTCCAAGTTGGCAACTCCTTGCTCCCTCTAATCTGCTGGCAAGGCCAGGAAGATAGGAACAAAGGAGTTTCCGCTGAGATCCCAAAGCCAGAAGCTGCCACTCCAAGGAGAGCTGACTCAACCACTTTGGATTTGAGCTGTCACTCCAAAGACAGCTGACTCCACCACTTTGAAAGCATTGAAAAGGGGCCATTATTGCCTTGTTCATGGTAATCGTGGTCGTTGTTGTCAACAGAACAATGCTGGACGACCCACCACTACTGAAGATCAAAGACTGAAATACGAACCACCATGCTGGATCCATGGTGGTGACTATTTCCCTCTTGCTTCCTATAAAAACTCCTTTCTTCTTTCCTATCTTTTCTATTGCCCTCCGTCCCTTCCCCATTACCCTAATTCATAATAGCGCCCGTCCTCCCCTTCCCCATCTCCCTAATTAATATCTGTAATAAACTGGTCAGACCGACATTTGAAAGGTTGTTTCTTAATCTCACAACGGGTATACAGATATTAAAAGAACCTCCCCTCCCTCCTATAAATTGGAGCGAGACAGCCAGTCACAAGTGGCATCCCCCAGGGGTCAATCCTGGGATAAGTTTTTCAATATCTTAATCAATTTCAAAGGTAATGGCAGATCTATTGCACCCTTAGCAAATTTGCTGAAGACACCGAGCTGATTGGTGCAGTTGACACAATGAAGGGATGCCATCTAGAGGGACCTGGACAATCTTGAAAAATGGGTCCACGAGAACTTAATTAGGTTCAACAAGGCCAAATGCAAGGTGTTGCACTTGAGTTGGGGCAATCCAATACTTGGAAAATAACTCATTGAGACAAGTCGTATAGTGTTTCTGTGATTCTGTGAAAATGTCTTGGGGGTCCTGGTAGGTGAAGAGCTGGTCAAGAAGCCAGTAGTGTATACTTGCAGCCTAGATATCCAATTTTACCTTGGGGTGCATCAAAAAGAGCAGTGGCAGAAGGGCGAGGGGGATGATTGTCCCCCTCAACTCTGCCCTCGTGAGACACCATCTGGACTACTTTCTGGGGTTTCCAACACAAGACAGACATAGAGTTGCTGGAGCAGATCCAGAGGAGGGTCACAAGGCCGATCACCAAGGTTGGAAAAAACCTGCAAGATCATCCACTCCAACTGTCCACCTATCACCAATATTTCCCATGAATCCACGTCCCTCAGTACAACATCTGAATATTTCTTCAGCACCTCCAGAACCTGTGACTTCATTACCTTCCTGGGCACCCCATTCCAGCATGACTACACTTTTAGAAAAGAAGTATTTCCTAAAGTCCAACATGAATCTCCACTGGTGCAACCTGAGGCCATCCCCTCTAGTCTTATTGCTAGTTACATGGGAGAAGTGGCTGTCTCTCACCTCTCCACAACCTCTCCTCAGTTAGTTGTAGAGAGCGATAAGGTCTCCCCTGAACCTTCTCTTCCCCAGACAATAATCTCATCCTTCAGCTGCTTCTCATAAGGTTTGCTCTCCAGACCCCTCACAGCTTTGTTCCCCTTCCATGGATGTGTTCTAGGGCCTCAATATCTTTCTTGTAGTGAGGGGCCCAAAACTGAACACAGTAGTCGAGATGCAGCCAACATCAGTGCTGAGTACAGAGGGATGATCAGTTCCCTGCTCCTGCTGGCAACATCGATACAAACCACGATGCTACTGGCCTTCTCAGCCACCTAGGCAGATTGCTGACTCATGTTTACCTGAGTATCAACCAAAATCCCCAGGTCCACTACCTGATTCTTCTAGCCACTCTGCCTGAAGCCTATAACATTGCCTGGTGCTGTTGTACTGAATCCAGTACTTTATTTTGCTGAACTTATCTCACTTGCCTCAGTCCAACTATCCAGTCTGTCCAGATTCCTCTGTAGGTCCTTTCTACACCTAAGGACTTCCTATCAACTTGGTAGCATCTGCAAACTTACTGAGGGTGCACTCAATGCCCTCATTCAGGTCATCAATAAAGATATTAAACAGGACAGGCCCCAGTACAGACCTCTGGAGAGCACCACTTGTGATCAGTCACCAGCTGGATTTAATTCCATTCACTACCACTCTCTGGGCCCAGCTCTTCAGCCAGTTCTTTATTCAGCAAAGTGTGCACCTGTCTAAGTCACAGGCTGCTAAATTCTCCAGGAAAATACTGTGGGAGAGTATCAAAGGTTTTGCTGAAGTCTAGGTAGACTATGTCAGCAGCCTTTCTCTCTTCCACAAGGCAGGTCACATGATCATAGGAGATCAGGCTGATCAAGCAGGACCTGGTTTTCATGAATGCTAGCTAGGCCTGACCCCCCCCCCCAAGTGTCTTGCACATGCCATGTGATCGCCCTCATGATGATCTGCTCCATAACCTTACCTCACACCATGGTCAGGTCTATCATTCCCCAGGTCCTCTTTATAACCCTTCTTGTAGATGGGAGTCATGACAATCCTCCAATCCTCTGGGACCTCTCCATTTCATCAGGAATGCAAACAGACAATGGAAAGTGACTTGGCTATCACCACTGCTAGCTTCCTTGGCACCTTCAGGTGAATCCCATCTGAATCCATGGACTTAAGGGAGTCCAGGTGGGGTAGTAGATTGGTTAATGTTTTCACCTGAATTGTGGGGGGTTTATTATGCTCCCCATCCCAGACTTCTAGGTAGGTGATAGAGTACTCCAAGGATAGCTGCTATAACTTTTAAAAGCAGACAGACATAAAGAAGAACTTCAGTCTTCTCCTTATCCTCACTGGTCACATTCCCTGCTGCATCCAGTAAAGGATGGGGATTCTATGGTGATTCTCCTTAGCCCTCCTTTTACTGTTAATGTAGTTGTAAAAATATTTTTGTTCTCCTTTACTCCAACAGCCAAATTGAGCTCCAGCTGGGCTTTTGGCTTCCTAATTTTCTCCATGCGTATCCTAACAACATCTTTGTACTCTCCCTGAGTTGCACATCCTTCTTCCACAGGAGGTAGATTCTCTTTTTCTCCTGGAGCCTCAGGAAATCTTGTTCATCCATGCTAGTCTTCCCCACTGACTCATCTTGTGGCACAGGGGGATAGCCTGCTTCTGCACCTTTATGATATCCTTCTTGAGGAGTGATCAGCCTTCCTGAACTACTTTACCCTTCAGGACTGAATGCCAAGGGATCCTTCCAACTAACATCCATAACAGCTCAAAATCTACCCTCAGGAAGTTCAAGGTAGCAGGTTTTTTGCTGTCCCTTTTTCTGAATTCATGAAGAATCAAGAGCTCTACCATTTTCTGGTCACTGTCTATGACAGCTCCTGACATATCTCCCACTAGTACTTCTATGTGAACAGCAGGTTTAGTTGGACACTTCCTTGGTAAGCTCTTTTACCAGTTGTATCAGGAAATTATCTTCCATACACTCAAGAATTCTCCTGGACTTCTTCTTCTGTGCTTTAATGTATTCCCAGCATATACCAGGGAAGTTGACATCCCCCATGAGGACAAGGGCTGTCAATTGCACAATTTCTGCCTGCTGCTCATAGAACACCTCATCTGTCTTCATCCTGGTCTGTAACAAATCCCAACCAGAATGTCTACACTGTTGGCCCTCCATCTGATCATTACCCATGGAGACTCAAATTTAGTTTCCCAGCCCCAAGCTCAACAACATCAAAACACTCTCTAACACAGAGATCAGTGCCACCTCTCATTCCTTTTTCATTCCTTCTGAGGGGCTGATAGCCCCCCATTCCATCACTGCAGCTATGGGAACAATCTCACTACGTTTCCATAATGGAAACTAAGTCATACTACACAATGGATTTCAGCTCTTCCTTCTTGCTGCCCATGCTGCATAGGTTGGCATAAATGCACTTCAGCTATGCCTCATGTCCCCATCCTGCTCCCCCACAGGCTTGATTTTATTCTCTTTCCATTTCATATCTACTTGAAAGCCCTCTCAATCAGTTCTGCTAGATCATAGGCTAGGATTTGTTTCTCCCTTTGAGACAGGTGAGTCCCATCAGCAGACATCAGGCCAGGCACCTGATGTTAGGCATTGGGAAGAAATTCTTTACTCAGAGGGTGGTGAGGAGCTGGCATGGCTACCCAGAGAAGCTGCAGGTACCCCTTTCCTGTTGATACTCTAGGCTGAGTTGGGTGGAGTCCTGGGCAGTCCGATCTGGTAGGCAGCAACCCTGCCCGTGGTGGGGGTGGGAGGTGGATGGTCTTTAAGGTTTCTTCTAAACTTAGCTATTCTGTAATTCTCTAAGTTAGCTTTATTTTATTATTGTTGTTGTTTTGTATTCTTTTATTTCTGTTGCTTTAAGATAGGGGAAAAATAGAAAAAAACATAATAAAGTAAATGGTCTTCTAAATGTGTCCACATTTTCTAAGCTTCGTCTATTGAAACTGAAATGAAAAGTGACAACGGTTTGTTAATTCTTCCCTCAGGAGAATATTAAATGGGAAAAAAATATGTAATTTTATAATGTTTTCAGTATTGCTGATGAAATGTAGCTTTGCCTCAAAGCTGCTTTTTCTTTTCCTTGCTTTTTTAATTTTTTTTTCCATTTTTTCTTTTTTTTTTTCCTTTTCTTACTCAATCCAGACTACAAAGTTTACTGTCAGGGACATATTTTATTTTAATTGACCATTTTAAATTGATGAAAATAGTTAAAATAGAATCAAAGGCTTAACACTCTGTAATGTCTGATGGAAAGTATTGACAAATTGGGAATCCTGCAAGGGTTTTAAAATGCTTCAAGAACAGACTAATACATGGCAAGCATCAACAAAATCCCAGCTGGTCCTGACTATAATATTCTTGTACATATGTCACAAAATACTTTGGAGGCAACAAAAAGAAAAATCATTTTAAAAAAAAATCTACTTTGTGTTGGAGATAAAATAACTTTTTCACATAAAAGAGTATGAAATCCAGTGAACTGAACACCTTCAAAGCCACTGGCATAATGCATTCAAATATTTAATCGGTAGACTAAAATCTATCTCAAACAGAAGACAGATTCTTGTATGTCCAATAAAAGTAAAATGTATTTCAATAAAGAGATTGTCTTTGAACTGATAGAAATATCCTCCAGACCTAAAATCATAGAATGAGCTCCAGGAAACTGTAAGGAATAAAAGAAAATAAAAGCGTTAGCACTGATCTCATTCCAAGCTCTCCATCATTCAGTTCAGGGAGACACAGCATAGAAACAGCTTCAGTGCCTTAGCTTATTAGAGAGTGTTTGAATCCTTAGCTATTGATTTTTTTTTTTTTAACCTGTAATTCTCATTCAAGTTTTCTTTGAAATGAGAAAATTCTAAAGAAATGGGAGGTGTTCCTCAGCATCCAGAGATACAAGTTTGTCTGGGAGCAAAAGGAAACCTCATAAGGGGAATAACATGCTATTCATTTACACCTGCTTATCTTAACTAGCTGTTAGTTTATTGACTAGAGACTTGAAATTTAACCCTGGAACATAAGATTTAACAAAATATTTTTATTTCTTGAAATTTTAATTGTCTGTGCTTCGTTGTTTTGCTAAGGCTAATGTGAGGTGCAACAGCAGAAATTTGCGCACTGCTCAACTTTTTTTTTTTTTAATTATGACTACTTTTTCTTTAATGGATCTACACAAATTCTAAAATATAAACCATGCTAATTCTAGTAGGATTCTATCCACCACTACTTGTTCCAAATTATTATACAACATCTACAATCATAGAACCATAGAGTGTTTGGGGCTGAAAAGAACCTTAAAGATCATCTTGTTCCATTTCCCTGCAATGGGCAGGGTTGCCACCCATCAAATCAAGCAGCCCAGGGTCCCATCTACAAAAAAGATTATAAGGAGAGGGTAAACCTTTACCTTTTCATATACTTCCACATGCCTAGATAGCTGTCAGAGCATAGTTTTTCAGAGGAGTTCTGTTTTTGGCTGTGGTCATTTTCTTTATGAAGTCTCAGATGATGCTTGGTTTTGAAATTTGGATTGTGATGAAACAGTGTTGATAAATAATCTACATTTTAGCTGTTGCCAAGCATGGGTACAGGTCAAGGATTTTTGGCTTCCCAGTTTTGCCCTTCCACTGAGAAGTCTGGAGGTGCATTTGAGAAGATGGGAGAGGACCGGACCTCAGGACAGATGACACAGACTGACCAAAGGGAAATCCCATACCATGGTGTTCTGTTGAAATTGAGGTTAAAAAAGGTGGAAAGAGTGCAGACATTCAGAGTGGTGGTGTTTGCCTTCCCAAGACATCATTTGCATGATGGGCACTGCTTTCCTAGAAGTGGCTGAAAATCTGCCTGCTGATGGGAAGCAGAGAGAGGATTCTTTGTTTTGCTTTGCTTGTGCATTCACATTTTCTTTATCAATTAACTGCCTACACCTCAACCCCAAGTTTTTCCCTCAGTCCTTCTTGAGAGAGCTGTCTAGCTGATTAAATCACAGGAGTTTAAAAAGGTATTATGCAAGTATATGGACTTTATATGTTTGATATCTCAGCCGCAACAGTCTAAACATAAAGCACAAGCACAGGAAATTACTGACCATTGCTGCTGTAATGAAAATTACACTAGCAGAAATGTTCTCATTTATTATGCTCTTTCCTAAACATCTTGTCCTTGCTGGTATCAGAGAAAATCTTGTGGGATGGATGTGGCTGTCTGGCCCATTTGCCAAGTATTGCAGCCAGTACAAAGCTGTGTGTGTTTGAAACACATTATTAATATATAAATTTAATTAAAAACCCAAACCAAACAACGCAACAGGAAAACATAGAATACAGATTTTGAAGGGCAAGTAACAAAACCTTGTGTTGCAAAAAGTTCTGGTATTTTAGATAATTCTTTGGATAACTTATACTTCCCAAGGTTAGAAAGTATAATTATTCTAGGCAAAAAGAGCTTTAATTGGATAAGAACTCACGTTAAACAGAAATTATTTACACATACTATCGTGGATTGCTTAAATTACAGGGAAGAATAAAATACCATCAAGTAATATAAACAAATACAACAATAAGCAAGTTGTAGTGAAATATATATTCACTTCTGATTTTTTTTTTTTATTTGGCACGTGGATGTACATATCAAGATCTTAGTTTCTGTCTGGGAAACTTCTCAGAATTACACACATCCAATAGAAAAAAGTCAAAATAAAAATAATTTCAAAGAATGTCAAACTTTCCTTGAGCTTCCTGGCAGCACTTGGGTCCTGTTCTGCAACAAGTTCTGTCGTAGAAGCTCCCTACAACTTTTCTTCCACTACTACCTGTTTCAGATTGGCTCTGAGAAAATAGTTATCCCAAACTTCAAAACTTCAACTAGTCCCAAAGAGCTAGCCTAGAGATCAGGTACCTATTGCATTGGGGCTAAGGAAAAAAAAAAAAAGACTGCTTTTCAATTTAAATTATTTGAAGAAATTCAGCCTTTCCTACACTCATGCCCATAGGCATTAATTAATTTGATTATATGCATCAGCATAAATTAAATTTCCAAAGGGCTTTTTCTTTCTTCTGTGTTATGCAGGTGGCTTGAAGTGTGCAAATATCTTCAGTGGCCCTTTTTGATCAGTGTGGAGGAGACCTATACAACCTTGAACCAAACTTACAGAATGCGTAAGATCATCTCTCTGTTTATAGCTGCTAAGAACCAGGGCAAACATTGGAAGCAACAATCCAAACCATCCTGTATATTCTAAAAGATTTGAGGGCACATCTGTTCAAAAAGACTCTGAAAAAAGAAGTCTTCCGTAGTTATGTTTACCATAATAATTATAGTTATGTTTATAAAAACATGGACAGCAAGAAAGTATCCCTCATAAAATGGGTCATCCTGGCTGCAGGTGCAGCTTGTACTGATGAGTGTAGTACTTTTGGACTTATGCATTGATGAAGGTCTGTTATTTTATTAAAGAATCTTTCCGTGTGTAATTTAGTTAACTTTAGTTAGTAAGTTCCTATAAAATTCAAATACTGTGTTTCTACATATTCTGATGACACGGGCATGTTTCTCTATGCATAAAAAGAATTCTAATATCTAGGAAAGGGAACTACTTATTTTTAACATCCATGCAAACTAAACGTATGTATTTATTTTGCAAAGTTTTATGAAATATATTTTGCTTTTGAAATACAAGAGATTTTGTCACTGAAATTGAAGTTCTGGGTGATCAATCTAAACTTTTTGTGTTTTATCTTTTTACTATATTATCATAAGAATATTTTAACCACATCAATTAATTGTCCATGACATAATTCTTTCTGACTGCACAAATCCGTTAGTCAGACTACTTTAGAATTAGCTCTTATTGTCATATGCAGGTTGCCCCAAAAGTAATGCCTCTTAATTATTTCCATGGAAACTAAAGCAGAAAAAAAGAACAAAATAACACTATTTGATAGAGCAGACTCTCAGCTACAAAATGCTACTTTTCAGCATGGTCATCAACATTAGCTGTGCAGTTCTGCCAGTGATGAGCAAAAGCCTGTATACTGTGCTCATAAAAATCTGCATTGCCGTCTGGCAAGTGTCTTGTTTCTCATGTTTCTCATGTCACAGTGCAACTGCTAAAAAGCACCACCTACCACTTCACTCTGCTCACATCCACTGATCTCCATAAATGTTCATCAAACATGGTTGAATGTCTATGGGTGCCATTTTCTTTTCCCCCCAACAGGAATGGAGTTCAGTGACATACCTTTGATTCTTCTGCATTTCCATGTCAGACACCATTCTGTCAGAGTGCCCCTCTGCTGCCATCTGTCTCACAGCAACAACATGTAACAGAACATTGGTAGGA
Organism: Perdix hodgsoniae; assembly: GCA_035772895.1. Taxonomy (NCBI): domain Eukaryota; kingdom Metazoa; phylum Chordata; class Aves; order Galliformes; family Phasianidae; genus Perdix; species Perdix hodgsoniae. The sequence continues at coordinate 8,365,958 of JAPSGF010000018.1, read as the reverse complement.
AGGTTCAACATCTACTGCCATTCCACCAGCATCTGCTTCTGATGTTTTGGGCCAACATAACAAAACAGAGGCAGCCCCCATAGTTCAATTTTGAATTTTCTTTACTAAGTTTAAATCTGTCAAATAAGACGCACTGTGAATTCAGAAAACCACATTGTTCTTCTTCTTGAATAAATCTGTCATAATCACTTTTAGTAAAAGAGCAGCTCTTATATATCTTATTTAATCTACCTCAACTCATTCACAATTTAATTTGCTTACGTCAAATTAAGTTCCAAAAGGAAATTTCCTTACTTCTGTAAACGTTTAAAAAAAAAAAAAAAAAAGAAAAAGAATGATGTCAACAGTACCTTTCAGATATATAGAAAAACTGGCAGCATTGCTGAAGAAAATAAATAAATTAGAGTAGAAGTTAAGTCTGAAATGTTACCTCAGAGGTAGTTGCATAAACAGTCTGGAATCCTTACTGGCTTCACTACAGAATGAAACTGATTTTTTATTGCTGAAAGCAATGTACCCTGCACCCACTGCCAAACTGAAATGGTGTAAGGTTTTAGTTTTATATATATATATATGTATATGTATATATCTTCGTTATGGTTACACTGCTTTGTAGTAATTTTCCACTTAAAACTCGCATAAGAAGTTTCAGAAATTGGTTGAATGAGAACTAGTTTTATAGGCATATGTTATTGTTGTTTAATGTTCTGTTGCAATTAGGGAATGGAAATTCAGTTTCCAGATGACTCTAGGTCCCAAGCATTTTGGAACCAGAAAACAGCAATTTGAGATCGGACATTCTCTGGCCATTACAGCAATTTTCCTCTAGAGAATAATTTTATGTTGAGTAAGTACAAATCTTGGCATCTTTTCTGGTCTGAGCAAATGTTTACCTTCCTAATCAACTGGAAAGCAAGCTTGAATATTTATTATTATTATTATTATTATTATTATTATTATTATTATTATTATTTTATTTTCAAGGTTTCTCACCTCTGTATTAAGGGTTTGTTGTAGTATCTTACTCTCCATGTCTTACTGGTAAGTGTCCTGGTTAATCAGATTTTAAACAAAAGAGTTAAAGAGAAAAAAAACATGATTGCAACTTTTATATTTATTCTTATTTTAATGTTTCAAATGTATTTAGGGCTGTGTAAATATGTAGCAACATGTATAATTATCATTTTATTAGCGTGTTTTATATAATGAATACATTGTCATTTTGAATGTAAAAAACAGATTGCTTATCAGCTTACTTTCTGTGGCCTTTCTTGGCTCCAACTTTATTCAGATTTCACTGAATCCATCTCAGATATTCCATGAATCATACTCCTTTTGCTAACATTAAAGCTAGAAACTTTTGGAAGAAAAAGAAAATCCTACTGTAAAATAGACCCTTCATTTCTGAAGGTAGAGGCACACAGTGTTTCTTGAATTAGACTGAAAATACATACAACAACTCATTTTATGAAGCTTACATCATGGATAATTTCAAATTTAGTGTCTGAGTAAAACACATCCTTCTACTGTTCAAACAAAAAAGTGGATGTTTGCAATTGATCATTTCCAAAAGAATTTGAGCCACACTTGTGCCTGGAAAAATAACTTAAGCAGTCTTTTCTTTTGGTAAATTAAAATGGCCATCAGTTTTAATTTAATATAAGCCAATCAGACATCAGCTGTTCCATTGTTATTAATATGTTAATTAAATTGCCTTACAACAGGTTACAGAATGAATTTTTGGTTGCAGATTCTATTCCTGTGGGAAGCTTGGCTGTCTTGTCTGTGTTACTGACTCCTACAGTGCTTTAGCTGTTAATTTTTATTATGGTTCATTACCTATTTCTGTTCAGAATATGCTGTTTGGTTATGCCAAACATTTTAAAGAAAATATGGCTTTTAATTTTAATGTATATCTTTCTTCAAACATATGGAAGGAATTTATATCTTGATTTGATTGATTGATTAATTGATTGATTTAATAAGTTTGACAGGAAGAGGGACAAGCTCCTAAGGCAAATGGTCCAGAGGGAAGGATGACACTCCTGCTGTCCAACTCTTCCTCAGTTTAGGCAGATAGCCATTATGTCCCTTGTATCTAATAATGCTTTTGCAAGCATCTCATGTTTGTCTATCAGCAACATCGTTCCCATCCTTCTACTAGAATGGGGATACTTCCCCATTCTCTTCTACTAGAACCACAGATTGCCAAACTTGCCAAACTGACCCCTAGATGTGCCACAGTTTTGAGCAGGAAATCACCAGGTCAGAACTCTAAGCATAATACTATGATTCCTAAAATAAAATTCAATTTCTGTATGCAGTTTTACTTCCTAAACACTTATTTTTATTTTATTTAATCTTCTTTTCATTGTAGTTTTGAATTAGTAGACATATTTTCCTTTGGTTCTACAGTGCTCTGGTTTTATTGCTGTTCATTTGGACAGTGATCCTTAGTGGAACTAGTCTGTTTTCATATTTCAAGAGGCCAAAGGCTTGAAACTGTTGATCCACTGCATATATTTCCTGAAGTGCCTCAAGCTGTCAGTTTCCTTAGACTTTGAAAACATGTTGCCTCCTCAGTGCCTTAAGTGTGCAAGAGCTGACATAAAAACTGTAAGCTTTCCTATCAGGAATTGCTGAACAGCTGCTCGATGTAATTGTCAGCATCAACAAAGGGGCACTGTCACAGGTCATATTATCAGGTGGTATGAGAATGAGACAGTGATGGTAAATCTGTTGTATGTACAATATGCAATGTTGCTTGAGATGGATGTTTTCTATCATGACTTGATCAGCACCCATGACAGGAAAAGAACATTCAGCGTTTTCTAGTAACCCTTGACCTGCTTGCTGTTAGGGGGGAAAAAAATATCCATCCCAGGCATAATTAGTTCCTTGTAGTTCCTTGTAAAATGTTATGGCACAGGGGAAAAAAAAAATTAAATTATGACGATAGGGAACATTAATTGAAGGAAATGAAGGAAACTATTCCTAAATCTCTTTATGATTAAAGGAAATAAAAATGGATAAGACCGTGGAGAGAACATTTTCTCTTTATCAGTTATTGAGTTAAACTTTAAAAAAAAAAGGAATGTCAAATCATGTCCAAAGCTGGGATTTCTGGTGAGATTTCTAAACATTTCACAGAAAAGGCCAAATGAATATCACAAGAAGCCACAAATCAGTGTGCTGTAAAACACTACTGCATGATAATATTTTTGTGAAAATTCCGAGAATTAACTATTTTTGAAATAGTATGCAGCATTTATATTTTTTTTTCCTCAAATTTCCAGACAGTTCTCTATTCCTTTCCCTTTCCCCTTCCCCTTTTCTTTTGTGTTTTCTCTGGTAAATGGAGATAATGAAAAAGGTAGTTCACATTTACAAATAAACTTTTGTTAAAAAGGGCAATTTCAGTAGTCTGAATAACCAGACAAATCCTTTGCAGGTTTTGTTCCTGAATCTCTGGCATTACGAATCTTCAGCTTATTCCAACTATTTTTATTTCTTTTTTCCCATGTGGATTTTTCTTTCATTTTCATTCTCAGTGTAGAGTAACTCAGGAGGTACTAGTACTGCTAGTTTTGTACTCTTAGGATTGAGGATAAGGTTATTTTCCTTCATCAAATTCATCTTCTGCTAAGACTTAGTGCTACTTTAGTTTGATTTTGGATAGTACTTCCAGGAAAATGAATAGCATATTCCATCAAACAGGTGAAAAATTATTACATTGGGTTTTAGGTTAAGTAGCAAAACTCTATTTTGTTAAATCTTTTGCTTAAACAATGAAGGGAATACCAATTTCCTCAAATATGTTTTTTAGTGAAAAACATTAAGATTTTCTGATTCACTTGGAAGGAAACAGTGATCTTCTCTCCATTGGGTACATCCCTTCGAGAGCTTTTTGGTTAGGTTTGGTCGTTTGTTTTGTTTGTCTGTTTATTTGTTTGTTCTCCGAGCCTTGTTCTGAGTATGAGAAAATAAAATTAAAAAAATTATTATGTTTTTTCCGGATCTGCTGGAATGCCTTCTTGTGTTGTCTGAGACAATTTTCCAGAGGTACTTCTACTCAGATGTCCACAAAAATTATTTTATTTTTCTCAATTAAAAAAGGCAGTACTACCTGTTACTACCTGGAGAATACATTATGGAGGGAATAGTTCAAACAGAACATTTATTTTCTACTATACCTAAATTTGTCTTACTAAAGATTGTTTTTATCTCATTGCTGACTAATTCTTATTGAGACGAAAACAAAATTATATGTAAGTTCAGTTTTCTAAGCCTAAATAACTATCTTTTATAGAACAAATTAAGTCCATCTACACAGAATAATGATTCAAAATTTTTAAGGTGCAACAGAAAGTTTTACTCTGTAGGTTCTTTGAAAAATACCTCCTGGTCATTTGGAATTTGGGCACAGGAAGAAGAAAAGCGTATATGGATTTTTCCAAAATTTTTCAGACTCATAGTCATGATATATCAAGATATATACAGAAAGAGGGCTTTGTTTGTTTGTTTGTTTGTTTGTTTGTTTGTTTTTAGTGTACCAAATACATATAATGCAAGTATTATTCATATTTTAGGTGTGGTTCGTGGATGTTTATCACCACACATACATTATTATGTTGAAATGCATATGGTTTGACAGCAAAAAAACTGTATTCCTGCTCCTGACAGGTTTTCCTTGTACCTTACTTATTTATTAATATTTTCAGCCTGTTCACCCAAAGTATTCTGAAGGCTTTTTTTCAGACTGATTGTTCTAGCACTTAGAAATGATCCACATTCTTATCTTCTGAAGTCTAAAAGTAGTAATACAGTGAAATCTGGTTTAAAACTATGTTACAAAAGCTCCTCTAAGTATGAAGCAAGAACTGAGCATCTTTCTTCCTTTGCCTAATGACTGACTTATTCATCATCAGGTTGAGCCTGATTGAAAATATTAAATTTTTTGCTTTTCCTTTAAAAAGCAAGCAAGTATATAATGTTGATTCTCCAAAAAGTGTAGTATCTAGTAGGTAAAGAACACTTTAACTGAAAGTCCCCACATTCTCCTTATTATCTTTTTAGGTTTGTGCACTTCTTCTTTGTTGCTGTTGTTGATTGTAGAATTTGGTCTTGTTTTTGTGCTTTTTGCTCAAAAATCATGTAACTTTCAGTTTAATTTCTATGACAGATTTTATAACATATCCTTACTGATTACAAAGATTCTAATTGAAGTATTTCTTGTGTGAAACTTGATGATGTCACCTGCTGGCCTTTGGACCTATTTGTCTTCACTGTCCACTGAATTTTCTTGATCTATTTCATTCTCTCTTCTGAATAACTTCAGTTTCTAACCATAGAGTTACTATTTAAGAAAAATCTATGAAAATCCACCTAGTTTTCAAAATCCTATCCTGAATTTATAAATTGAACAATTTTATTTTAATTTTATTTTATTTTTTTTTCTCTGCTTGGATTTCTGCATACTCGTCTCAAAAGAATTCTGGTTAGCTCTGAAGTTGGAACTGATTTTTCCTATTTCTGTTTCTTTCATAGAATCATAGAATAGTTTTTGTTGAAAAAGAAATTATCATAAGATTCCAACCCTCCTGCTGCAGGCAGAGTTGTCAACTGCTAGATCAAGTGCTAGATAAGGTTGCTTAGGGCCACATCCAACCTGGCATTAAACATCTTCAGGGACAGGCTTTCCATAACCTCTCTGGGCAGCCTGTTCCAAAGTCACTAGCCTCTCAGTGAGAAATTCCCTGACATCTAATCTCAGTCTTCCCTCCTTTAGATTCAAATCATATCCCCTTGACCTATTACTATCTACCCGTGTAAAAAGTTGACTTTATTCCTATTTATATTTTCCCCTTAAATACTGGAAAGCCATAATGAAGTCACCCTGCAGTCTCCCCTTTTTCCTTCCTCCTTCCTCCTTATTCATGCACTTCCGAACTGCATGAATAAAAATCTTCAAAGGATAAAAAACCTGTGAATATTATACTGTTATTCAGTTCTCAAGAAATATTAGAACAATGCTGACATGCAGTGACTTCCCATAATACTGATCTATTCTAATTTCCTAAAATATGCTCAAGACTTCATGGATCATAACCAATTATTTTTCTCAGTTCATCTAGATTTCATTTTCTCTTTTTAGTGGTAACTGGAATCTTTCTGACAAGAGGAAATTACTTAATAATCTTAGAATGCTCCAGGTAGGAATAGTTCTTTAATGATGGCTTAGGAACAATGACAAAACATTGCTAAAACTCTGGTGTAGCTCTTTTGACCTTGAGAGAAAGGGGAGAAAAAGAAAGACTGTATGATAACATATATATATATGTATGTTATATATGTTATATGTTATATATTGTCTGCATTATATATCTGCATACATGCACACTAAATATTTCACCTATGTGATATGTATTGATAAACATATGCACATGACACATTATAAAAGAATGATCTTAAAACATTCATAATGCATTTCTCATATTTCTCTTTTTATTTTTATCTTATTAGTGCAGCCGAGTGAAATGTACTTTAATATTAGTCTGACTAGGAAGGATCAAAAGCCTAAACAAGGACAAAAAAGACTTTTTAATGTATGATTTATGTTTCAGCAAAGAGTACGAAGCTGAAATAGATTACTTACTGAACAGTACTAATCTACGACAGAATATCCCCTTCAGTAATTCTCAAGCAACAAGTTAAAAATAAAACATGGTGCACAAAGAGCAGTGCAGAGTTTTACTCCTATAATCTCTCATCTGAAAGCCTGTAGAAATTATTAACAAGCTCAGAACAAATGGCAGTTGGCTGTATTTTGCAAACAGGTTTTAAAATGCTAAAACTATATACCCTAAGGCACCAGCAGCACACTTTTAAAGCATCATGTAGAGTTAGAATAAGTTCAGATTTTTTTATTTTTAATTTTTTCAATTGAGTAGTTTGATTATACATTCAGCTTAAGAACATATTTTTCTAGCAAAGTGTCAATGGTTTACGGGCTGGTTTGGCCCAATTCCATGACTGGCGGGTCAGAGGGATCTGCAGATCCATACCTCCAGAAAAGGGAAACAGGGGACCCCAAAATAATTGAAAACAGCAGCAACAATCTGAGGTGAAACAAACTAATTTACTAAATATAGTATCAGCAAAATATAATGAGAGAGAGAGAGTGTGTGCAAAAGGTGGATAGGCCTCACCACAACGCTGAGGTGAGATGTGCAGTCCAGTTGAGCCAATGAAGAAAAGCAGATGGAGAAGAGCAGGCAAAGAAGAGCGGGTGAAAAAGAGAACTTCAGGTGACCTTGCCAGAAGTTATATCTCCTTGCTGACCACAGAACCCATGAGGAATGTAGTTCTTCTCCTCCAGACAGGCACCTGGAACTTGAGCATCAACAGTCAAACCCCCAGTTCATTATATGAAGTTACGATGTGGATTAGTGATAAAACCACAACATAAAGAGATTGGCCTAAAATTTCCCCCCTATAATTTTAAAAGCGTAAACACTCATTTCAAGACTAATTGAGAACTATTGTTCTTCCTTTTGATCTGGTGTTTCTGCTTTTTGATTTGATTTTGTTTGGTTTTTGTTTTATTTTTGTTATTCATTGTTTTTATTTTCTATTTTTCAGTTCAATATGGTAAATGGAAACTTACTCTTAATTAAATAATAAAGGAGTAACATTATTTTTTTGAAAGAGACAGTTAGAAAAAATGTTTTGTTCTTTCTTTTGAGGAAGTTCCTCAGGCTGGAGAAAGTTGGAGGAGGAAAAAAAAAAATAAAAAATTATAAGATCATATTGTCAGAAACTACAAGTATTCACATACTATATTGAGATTTTGCCCTAACACCTTAAATAGAATGGAGAGAAGAAAAGTATTCAATTGCCTTATTTTCAATCATGTACAGCACAAGTGCAATTATGAAGGTGGAAAGAGAAAATAAAGGAAAAATAATTTCAAAGAACTGGAGCTCAGTTAGTTCATTGGTACCATATGCTTTTATCTGGGAGTAAATCTGCTCATGTTCTTAAGTATTCTCATTACAATATATTAGTCTGGAGAATATTTTATAGTGATGTAACACCTATACATATAAATAGAGGAGTGCTTTTCAGCAATTGTTCAGTTTAAATATATTTAAGCACGGAAAACAAGGTAACTATAATAACAAGTATCTCCTTTCTTTAACATTCTTGCATGCTTTCTTTTTTTTTTTTTTTTTTTTTTTTTTTTTCCTTTTTTCCCTGCAGAAGAGTAGGATTATAATATATTCAACTTCTAGTTTTCCACTTGTATTGTCCTTCAGATCAGGCTAGAAAAGTGAATAGAAAGGACAGAATTAAATGAAAACAAAATACGATCTTCTTTTACTCACTGAAGAAAATAAAAGGAAAGCTGACTGAAATACTGATGAACTTTTCTATCATATATATTTTTATCTGAATCCTACGAAAAGAAAAAAGAAAAGGAGAGGAGAGGAGAGGAGAGGAGAGGA
>JAPSGF010000018.1:8304404-8351279 GCA_035772895.1 Perdix hodgsoniae | reverse complement strand
CCCCCCCCCAATTAGCTGATGATTTTCACAAAGACAAAATAAATATCTTCAGCTACTTTATGAGTGGCTTTGACTTATCTCATAGTTTACAGATATTCACTGCTAGTAAAACCTAGGTTAAAGGAAAATATAATCCTTGTGCATATTTTCTCAATCACTTAGAACTGATAAGTTATAAGACTTTAGTTTTGCTGTTCTGTTTTACTTACTCTGATACATTAAAAATCTAGCACAAATGGGATTTTTGACACCAATTTTTGTGTCTGGAAACCAATGGCTCCCCAGTATTGTCTCTAAAATAAAATCCTAATAGAAATCATTGACAGTTCATTAAGGTCAAATGAGAAGATAGTCTGTTCTGGTCTTGCTTATGTTATAATTATAAAAGGAAGATAGTGACAATTTTTTGCTTAGGAAAAATCCTATTAATTATGAAAGAATTATCTATAAAGACCTGTTCTGAAATAATTTATCTATTCAATCTGATATGATAAGGAGGATTTCCCTGACTCTAATGGAATTATTTTTCAACTAAATATGTTTTATGCTTGTTATGAGTAGTGAATATTTGTTGTAGCCTTTCTTTCACTTGAATTTATTTCAGATATTCTGAAAGATGTGAAGAAAATAACTAGGCATCCCCACTCAAAGAGCAAAGCTATCTTGCAAATCAGTGTAACTAAAGCAACATGCTGTCCTAGGGAGAGCCAGGAGCTGTGGAACTATAATGTGAGTTCACTGTCTTTGGCTTAAGCAGAACATTTCCATCCTGTGTTGGTATGTGGATGTCAACTAATACAGTTAATCATGTATCTGATATGATAAAAGCCTGTGCTGTAAGTGAGCCTGTGTTTTGATCCTTATAGGATATAATGGAGATTGTTCAGCTGCTATTTTTCTTTTCTTTGAAGTTAGTGAATTGAGTGCTATGATAGAGGGTATGATTTACATCAGAATTGGCTCCCAATCTCTCTTGGAAGTACCACAACACCCTCAGTTCAACTTTCCAGGAAGCAGAAGCACAGCTGGCTCCTCTAAATGACCTAGAAGATTTTGTTATAGCAGAGATTCCTTCACCATTCCTTCCAGTGGTGATAGAAGCAGTGATATTCTGTGTCTTCGGGAAGTAGATGTAGGACAGGCTATTTGACTCTTTGCACAGTAGTTGTTCTTTAACAAACACTTTCCATTTTGTGAGGAAAGATGACAATGAGTCCTACAGATTTATGGCACTTTATGATGCACCTCTTACATCACTTTAACTCAGGGTGCAACAGAGGTACATGAAATTTAGTGAAAATGGATTGTTTACTCTTTAAGCAAGCTGAATCCACCCTTCCACATGTTGACTGTTGTTTCTTTTCATTTTACTTCTAATGAAAGTTTTAGGAGGAGAATTAAAATATAAGGGAAAAGCTAAGTAGAAAAATGTATTATAACATGCATGCACTGAAATATCATAGGAACCTAAATGATAGTCCTCACCCAACGTGGAGTTAGCACAGAATCACTGAAGTGTAGGGGCTGTAAGAGACCACTAGAGATCATCTAGGCCAACCCCCCTGCCAAAGCAAGTTCCCTAAACCAGGCTGAAAAGGTACATGTCCAGGCAAGTCTTGAATGTCTCCAGAGAAGGAAACTCCAAAACATCTCTGTGCAGCCTGTTCCAGTGCCCTATCACCATCATTGTGGAGTTCTTATGCACAAACTTCCTATGCTTCAGTTTGTGGTCATTTCCCCTTGTCCTGTTGTCACACACCACTGAAAAGAGTCTGGCCTCATCCCTTTGCATCCTGCACCTTAGATATTTATAGACATTCATAGACATTCATAGAATTACTCAGATTGGAAAAGACCTTAAAGATCATCAAGTCCAATCACAACCTAACCATAGTTCCCTAACTAACCTGTGCTAAATCAGATCCCCTCTGAGTCTTCTTTTATCAAGGCTGAACAGACCCAGGTCACTCAGCCTTTCCTCATAAGAGAGGTGTTCCAGGACCTTTATCATCTTTGTGGCCCTCCACTGGACTCCTTCCAGGAGAAAAACACTGCTAGGCATCATAGAGAAACAGACATGAAAAAAAAAAAAAAAAAAAAAAAAATTAAACATGGATGGACACAACATCCAGCAAAAGTAATGTTAAAATCTTACTAAGTCTGAAAAAATTATTAGCACACCAGTATTCGACTTTTGCAAGAATGGTCAAAAATATCTACAGTGATATAAAAATGTTATAACCAAAACAGTAAATATATATATGTGTATATAAACTATTTTTGGATTTAGCAACAACAACAACAAAAAGAAAGAAAGAAAAAAAAAAGAAACAGAAAAAAAGAAGAGATATTAATTGCAAATTTCCACTAGTACATGTACAAATCAGTGTCAAAGGGTGGTTAGGAAATGATAAAGATCTGTTTATGCAAAGATCATCTCTGTTTGGATCTGGATGACATCAAAGTAGAGAATCTGACAGTTTCCCTTTGTTTGTTGGAGCATAATATCTTCCTTACAGAAACAAAGTGTTGCCTTTACAGAGACTTGGACTTGTAGCATGTGAAGCTGTAGTGTAAAATAAAGATGAAGAAAACCTTGCAAATCCGGAAGACTCTCCATAGTATTTCAATACTGTGTTTGAATTTCAAGCTCCAATACTAATATATTCTGGAGCCAAAACAATCCAGGCTTTGTGGAATCTTCTGAAGAGTTCTGAGCTCTGCCAAAACATTTTGGATAGATAGATCTAAATATCACTGAATTTTATCACCTAATAGGAATGGAATTTGACAAGTTTGTGTTAGGGAGCAGCAGATGATGCAGAGGTTCTCAGATCATGACCATTCAAGCTGGTATGCTCACAGCATATGTGAAGACAGAAGAGCTCAGCTTTAGAAACTTCATAGGGATGTGTTTGCATGGCCCTATGCTTGAGCTAATGAATGCTGGCTCACAAATCTTGTCATCTTGCTCCTCAGAGCTTCTAGTTTTACAGATAGCACAGAAGGGCTCAGACATCCCTGCTGTCATGGTGCAGAAATAACTTAAAAAACATGAAAGGAGGAGAAAAGACAGATCCCAATTCATGTTTAGTTGCAAAGGAGAAAACTGCATAAATCTGTATCCAGAAATAAATAGGAAGTTACTACAGTCTTTGGAACTGATAATATATAGGCTCCATGTAATGATTAGTTGAGAAAACAAATGAAAAAGCGCATGGAGTTGTGTCCACTTTTCAAAGATTAACATAGCATCAAGTAGGATATGAAAACTGTAAATATTATCAAGTAAAGGTCACAATGGCTATAGATATTGAAAGTTTGTGAAAAATATTTAAGTTAGCTTTTTATCTAAGAAAAGATGATTGGAAACAAAACTGGAAAGACAGCTAGGCATAAAGAATGGTACCTTAGATGTATGTTTATCAGATTTTTGTAATTTTTGGATGATGTACACTGCTTTGCCTTCCTTTAAATTTGATATAGATTCCTGATAGTGGACTTCATGACTGCATATGAACAAAGGTTTCACTTTGACATTGACTGTAAAGCCTATATACAGTAAAGAAAAACCTCATCTCAGATGACTAAAACTAAAACTAAAAAAAACTAATCTCAGATTTTCGTTATGACTTTGGAGGGTAGGCAACCAGAAAATAAATAATTGGAATAGATGAGTTGGTGTATTTTCTTGTTTGTTTTCAAAGATGACAATTTTGTTAATGAGTTTATGAATTGCTAGCTTTTCAAATTATTAAAAGGTCAAGACAATTTATTGCAAAATATGCAATGCAGGATTTTGACTTTCTTCTACTTTTCCTCAGTGTTAGCAAGAAGAAGATAGCTGTGTCAACTTCTATGTATGAAAACAAATCTGAGTGTAAAAATATATCTATGTACTTGTTTCCTTATCATTTTAAATATCAACTGTCATAATACGCCTTAAAGTATATGTCATGCTTTGGAGAAATGTTCTGGAATAGTGAAAGCATAACAAGGTGGAGTCTGTGGTGGTTACAGCTTATTTTTAGACAAATGACCTATCAGTAATGACCTTGACTCAGGAACATTTCCGAGGAAATTAATAACTAGGAGGAATAAATGACCTGTAGAATCGCCTTGGGCCACCAGCTGTCCCAGCTGGCCATTAATCCCCCAGAACTGCTGCAGGCCTTATCATTACAGCTTAATTAATGTAATAATATGATGCATAAATGCTGAACTGCATTTTATTTCTGTATAATTAACCTTTTGGGAATATTTTATGAATGGAGAAAGGTAATATATGGTTTCTAGGTAGATGCTGCATTATTACTTTTATTCACAGTAAACAAATAAATTATGGAAAGCTCTTTATGTGTTTGCACATTTCATACTTCTGAGACCTATCAGAAGTGAAGGGCAAGGGTATGATTAGAAAGACTCATTATACACTGGTTTTATTCTTTGTGAATGTGTTTCAGCACTGAGACCAAGTAGCCTATGAATTCTCAGCACAGCAAGCAATACTGAATTTTGCTGCTTCTGCTACAGGACAGTTAAAGTGCACAGAACAAGAAGAGAGCTGAGGATTGCTCTGATCTGGAATCTGGGAAAATATCCCTGGAGTCTCAAGTGTCTCCTGTAGACACTTGGGAATGGATTACTAGGACACTGTCATGGATATCCACAGTGATTGCCATCAGAATGGTGAAATCTGCTACTGATGTTGCCTAAGCACAGCAGATGCTCCTTACTCTTGTTTCTTCAATGGCAACAGCAGGGTTGAGGATGGCTTTCCAGAGCTCTTGAAGGAACAGAGATACACACTTAAAAACAACCTTCATAAATATTAATTTATTGACAGCACTGCAGCACAGTATAGTTGCTAGTGGCCACAACTTAAACGTGTTTGGATCATAAACTTGATCCTGCAATTTCTAAAGCTCATAAGAGTTCTAGTAATTCACCTGTAACTAGGGAGTTTCTGATTGCTTTACTAGCTAGATTTTGAAAATTATATCATTTGGACATATCCAGATTTTTACCAGTTAAGTTGCATTTACACTAAGGATGGCCAAAGATATTTTCTTTCTAGGTGACCATTAAACTAATATTTATGCTCCTGGAAGGATTTGAATAGTATTTTGTCTGTTTTATACCTAGATATTCTCATAAATTTAGGTGAATAACCAGTTGAATTTTGAGTATCCATCTGCCTGTCAAAGTAAAAATATACAAATTTAAGTATAAATCTAATGCACTGTTTACAGATATTTTTACCACTATTAAGAACCCCCTCTCTCATAAATAAATAAATAAATAAATAAATAAATAAATAAATAAATAAGTTCACAGCTTGAAACAAGAAAATTCTTAGTAATAAATTATTTTTTTCATATGTTGTAAAGATTTTCAAGCAGACAGAAATTGATTAGAAGAAACCTTTCTGCCACAAAAATCATTGATTGTGAGTTTAACTTATGTTTATCAGGTTCTTTTTATTTAGGAAAAAAAATTAAAAAAAAATAAAAAAAGAAGCAATCTGAAAATGAAAATGTTGCTTTGCCAGGTAGGTAAAAAGGGACGACATATTCAGTAAGGTCAATGGAAGGGAAGGAGGAAAACTAATTAATTGCTCTTACTTTGATCTGATTTATCTTGTAATATTCTGACTAATTCTGCCTGTTTACTAAATAAAGAAATATACATTAGTCTGTCATTTGTACTCCTGGGTGCAAAAATTGCATGAGAACTTGCAACTGTAAAATATGTGTGCTAATGTATCTGTTATTTGTCACTAAAACCTGTACTCTGAGTAACAGTCTTAATTAAATCACACTTATTCTTCCATTAGATGCTGTGAAGTAGAAAATGATCACCTTGAAATGAGTGAAAGCTAATCTATAACATCTTGGGAAACCTCTCTTTTTCATTTTTGTCTCTTGTATGAAAATGAGAGTATCTTGCAGACATTTTTTTTTTTCCAATATGGGGACCAGCCAGTTTTTATTCTCTTGTACCATCCTTAAACAAAGAAACAAATAAAACCAAATGAAAATGAAACAGATCCCAGCTTTATCCTCACAGCTGTTGAAATTGGTTGACCCTAAACTAATTTGATCTATGGAAAAAGAGTAGTAGTATTAAAAAATAATCTATTGAACTAATGTCATTACATCTCCATTGCATTTAAATGTTGTGAGGTTAAAGTACCTGTAAGATTTTATGCAAATTTGTTTATAACTGCTAAATTTAAACTACTGTACTGAGAGGTTTCTGTATCAGCTGTGTGCATCAGGCTTTTATTGTATATTTTAAGCAAAAACAGTATTTCTTTCTTAAAATAAAAGCAATGTTTTCTTGATATTAAAAAAAAAAAAAGTGAAACTCTATGACTTCCTTTATTTTGAGCAAAGGAAAGAAATTAATCAGAACTGAGACAGTGATACTTTTCCAGTATCAAGAGTGTGTGTGTGTCACTTGGGAGTTACAAGCTTGGGCCAAATCTGTGGAGAGCAGAACCAAAAAATAGCAAAAGAGCACTGTCAAAAAAATTCATTTTTACATATTAAGTTGAAAATGCATCACATTTGGCTTCTCTGGTAGTATGTTGTAACTTAATGTTACAGGAGAGGGAAGTTTGTCAGGCAGAAGTCTGTCTATGGTGCCAAGTAAAAATCAACACTATGAACAGGGAGTTTCTGTCTTCTGCTTAACCTGCACTTCTGCCTGCTGATGCTCTGGTGAGGGGGAGGAAGTGGGTTGGAAATCAGTGAATAGCCTGGGGGGAAAGAAGGAAAGTATAAGGTCAAGGAACAAAAAGCAGATGTTAGGATGTTGGAAAATAGGACCCTTGAGGAACAGGAGACAAAAAGGTTAGGTAAGAGCTATGAAATTGGAATAAAAACTGCTTTATCTCCTCACTGTGCCCCAGCATTGTTTCTCTCTAGTGTAAAGAGGGGGGGGGAAAAAAAAAAAAAAAAAAAAAAAAAAAAAAAGAGAATGATAGAAAGGAAAAAAGAAGTTTCCATGCTAGATGAATTCTTATGAATTCTTATATTACTTTCTTTCTCTTAAAACTGACTGTCTTAGCTGTCATAATTTCTTACCATTTTCCTTATACTGTTTTGCTCTTGCACTTAGTTTTGTTTGAATGCAGCCTCTTACTGGCAGCTCTGAGGCACCCTCTCTGAAGAATGCGGCACACTGAAGAACATTTTAGGCATATGCTACCAAATACATGAACTAGATAGGGTAATTTCAAGGTGAGTGACCTAGGTTAATCAGTCTGTCAGAGAAAACTGTGGCAGGAAAAATGTACAAAAATTTATTTCTGGTGTTTTTTGTCAGAGGTGCTCGTTAAAATAATAATAATAATAATAATAATAATCTCTCTTTTATTGTTGGTAGTGTTTTCCTGGAAGTAATTATTATGGCCTCTTCTAGCTATATTAACGTCTTATCTGCATTGCAGTTTGGAGCAAATGGAGGATGGAGAGAAATGCAACTCTGATTCAAAAAAAAAAAAAAAAAAAAAAAGGAGAGAGAAGGATAGACATGGGGAAATCATAAACTTCATGAAAATTTTTGGACATATCCTTTGATATTCTGATTGGAACAGCAAGAAAATAATCTGTGTAAAATAATTATAAAATTACTGTAAATTGCTGCAATATGCTTGCTGATGGTTTTGCTATGACATCAGGAGAAATCTCTCAAAAGTATAAATATTAAGACAGAAGGGAACTTTCTTTTGAACCCTGATTTAGATATAGTACAAATCCTCTGGAGATGAATCCATTATTTCAATCAGAAGAGAGTGATGAATTTCTGTGTTAAATTAGTAAGTTTCAAATTCCAATTCATAACTGTTGATTAGTTAGTGAATACTTACAGAAAAAAAAAAGCACCTACAACATTATAGACTCCTTCCTCTCTACTCAGCTTTGGAACACTGTCTGTTCTGAGCTCCCCAGTACAAGAGAGGCACAGACACGCCAGAGAGAGTCCATTAAAGGGCCACAAAGGTGAGGAAGGGATTGATGTCCCTCTGCTATGAGGAGAAGCTGAGAGAGCTGGAACTGTTCCAGGAGAAGAGAAAACTTGGAGAGATCACATCAGTATATATAAATACCTATAAATAGGTGAGGGTGTAAAGTGAACACACCCAGGCCCTTGGTGGTGGTGCCTGACAGGACAAGAGGCCACAGACAAAAACTGGAGCACAAGACATTCCCCATCTGAACAGGCAACACTCCTGTGTTGTGCAGGTGATGGAGCACTGGCCCAAGCTGCCCAGAGGCTGTGGGGGTCTCCTCCTTGGAGATCTTCAGAAGCTTTCTGGGCATCCTGCTTTAAGTGCCCCTGTTTAAGCAGGGAGGTTGAACCAGGTGGACAAAGAAGTCCCTTCCACCCTTAAGCACTCAGTGTTAACTGGGGATTACAAATTGAAACAACCTGAATAATTCATTCTAATTTGCCTTTGTAACATTATAGAAAACATTGTTTCCTTTCAGCTTCTTTCCATTCCAGAAGAATATGCTACCTCACTTTCCCTTCCCTGAGTGGCACTCAACTTGAAAGTGATGCTAGCAGAAAACTACTTTTGAAGAAGCTGTGGGCTAGAACTAGCATTTGCCTTTCTTCTCAGTTTCAAAAAATCCACATCTAATACAGATTTGTCACCTACACAGTCATGAACAAAACAGTATTTTGTAGTTAAAGTAATCAACTGATATAGATTAAGTTATTCAGGTTTGTTGTATAGCATTTTTAATCTATTTTCTCTTACAGCTAGGCATTTCTTTTAATTAATGAATCTTTTTCAACTTTTCTGTCCTCTCTGTCTTGCTTTTCTCTGCTGCCTATTTCCCACGTGTATTTATAGAGTTGTCAACAGCAGATACATAACAAAAGGTTTTCACAGCCCCAAATAAAGTTGAGTTTGAAATGATGATGTTATTTGTCATACATTATTTCATCACAATTCTTAGACTGCAGCACAGTGTTATTGTTGTGGTGAAAATAAAAAACTTTATAGAGGGATATTTCTTTTGATGCATCATTTTTAGAATAAATTTGCAGAAGCATTTCAAGAAAGCCTATAAATTATTGCAGTGTATGGATGATGCACCACTTATTTCAACAAATCTTTGATGCTGTACAAGTCTCACTGTTATGAGCTTGCTTGTATCTCTTGCACAAATGCTCTTAAAGGATATTTTGTTCATCACAGATTGCAGTATTATAAGACATAAACAGGCATTAATTTGCTTTACTGTTAATGATATAAAGGTTAATTTAATGTTTGAGAAGCAGTCAGTACACTCCTCTTAACTTTACATAGTTCTGGACTCGATATCAGACATTGGATTCACCTCTGTCTGCAATGACATATCTAAAACAGTCACCTGCATCTTTGACTTATTATTTAGACTTCTGTAGCTGGGAGACAAACAAGTGTAAACACAGTTTAACTTATTCTAAAGACTTAGGGTATGTATGTAACATTAAATGAAAAGATCAAATGAGTTCTCTCTGAGACTTCCCCATTCCAGAAGGCTGGAGGGTAAGCAGCCCATTTCTTTTGTAAATCATCATCACACTTGAAAGGAAATATTTCAGTAGTTTAATATCTGAAGTATTTTTTAGCTTTTGATACTTCAAACTTTAGTTTTTTTCTGTTGATTGTTGTTCTATATTTTAACATATGAAAGCAAATCTTTTGATTTTTAATTATCTTAGTAACAGATGTTTTCATTCTGGAAATAAATAAATGATCTCAACTTTTTTTGATACAAAATGCTGATTTAGAACCGGATTACTTATTTATTTGTTTGTTTATTGTATTTTTTTTTTTTTTCTGTGATATTGGAGGTCAAGAGACATCTACTTGGAAATTGTGAGGCACATTGCTTCTCAGTGATGAACAACCAAGGTTAGTTGACCAGAAATTTACTCTGTTATTTTCATTGCTTCAAGAGATTTCCTGTGTTTGTCTGGAAAGTTTTGATCCCATCAATCTCCATCCTGTTTAATATCTTTATTGATTATCTGGATGAGGGGATTGAGTGCACCCTCAGAAAGTTTGCAAATGACATCAAGTTGGGAGAAAGTGTTAATCTCTCTGAGGGTAGAAAAGCCTTACAGAAGGATCTGGACAAGCTGGATACTTGGACTGAGGCCAGTGCAATAAATTTCAACAAGACTAAGTGGCAGGTCCTGCACTTTGGTCAAAACAACTTCTTGCAGAGTTGCAGGCTTGGGGTAAAACGTTCAAAGGAAAAGAACCTGGGGGTGTTGGTTGATGCTCAGCTGATCGTAAGTCAGCAGTGTGCCCAGGTGGCCAAAAAGGCCAATGACATCCTGGCTTGTATCGGAAATAATGTAGCTAACAGGACCAAGGAGGTGATTGTTCCCCTGTGCTCATCTCTGGTGAGGCTGCAATTTGAGTACTGTGTTCAGTTTTGGGCCCCTAAATACAAGAAAGACATCAAGGCCCTGGACTATGTCCAGAGAAGGGCAATGAAGTTGGTGAGGGGTCTGGAGCACAAGTCATATGAGGAGAGGCTAAGGAAACTGAGATTGATCAATCTGGGGAAGAACAGGCTTAAAAGATATCTTATTGACTTTACAACTACCTGAAAAGAGGTTGTGGTGAGGTGAGTGTCAGTCTCTTCTCCCATCTAACTATTGATAGAACAAGAGGAAATGGCTTCAATACGTTCCAAGGAAGGCTTAGGTTGGATATTAGGAAAAACTTCTGCAAAAGAGTGGTTATGCCCTGAAACAGGCTGCCCAGGGAAGTGGTTGAGTCTCCATCCTTAGGGATGTTCAAAAATCTGGAAATGTGATACTAAGGAAAATATTTTAGTGGGTAACATTGGTTATATGTGGACAGTTGGAATGGATGATCATAGAGAACTTATCCAACCTTAATGAGTCTACAATTCTATGATTCTATGATATAAATAAAACACTTTTACAAAGAATTGTCAGGAAAAAAAAAAAAAAAGAAAAAAGAAAAAGAAAGAAGAAGAAGAGGGGGAAAAAAAAACTTCTGAATAATTCTCTGCAATTTCTTTGTTACTTTTAACAGCAGTGCATATCTCTTATGATTCTAATGAGCTCTTGGCTAACTGGAACCTGACTAGTTTTCTGGTTATATTGCAAAACTATGTAGATTTGAGAGAACGAAGAAGGGGTGCAGAGCTTACTAGCAACAATGTTCTGCCTTCTTGGCTGCCAGATGTAATTCCATGTTTGTAGGACTGGCATGGCTCTTTTTTTTGTATTTGTCTGCTGCTGCTGTCATGTGAATACCTTGCAAAGGATCTAGTGATGGAGACAGATTTATTTTTTTGTGGTAAAAAATTCTAAACCAAAAGTCCCATGTTAGTTGACAATTTGAAAATACATCTATCAGTTGCCATGTTTTCTGGAAAAGTATCAGAAATACATTAACTGCATAAATGTTCTCTGAAGCATTTGTTGCAGCATGACTCTCATGTTAAATGGATGAATATTTTTGTTCTTACATCTATTACCATTCAGTAGTACCATACAGAAAGCTCACTTGAGTGAATTTATTTTTCTGTGAATGCATTAATCCTATGAATCAAAATGACACTTTTTATGTATGCCAAGGATATCCATTGTATTTAACTGTATATGAAAGAAATATATTTACCTTTTGAATTACAACACCTCCGTATATTTATCTGTTACTTCTTAAAACCACATAAGCAAATCAAAGTTTTTATACTGTATTTGAACTGTTGATTTTAAAATGGCCTTGTAATGGTTACTCAGGTGGAATTCTGAATCGTCCACAATAGTTAAATGAATCACTAGTCTACTCAGAGCTAACTCCAGGCGTAGGCAGAAGAAGCAGTTGCCTAGGTAGCGAACTACAACAGACAGCTTAATTATACTCCCCTAGCTATGCCATGTTGCTGGAAAGCCACTCTGACTGGCTAAAATTGGTGAAAAGGTCAGGGAACATGGGCTAGAAGTTACTGCTGTGTGGAAACTGGGGAAAAGGAAAAAGGCAGTAAGTCTGATGTGAAATTCTGCTGTCCTAGTTCAGCCCTACCTCATCTCCCTGTGGTTTATTGTTGAAGGAACAGCCTTATCTCCCTGGGCTTAGAACGGCAACATTCACTTTTGACTATGTGGTGAGAGGTCTTGAGCTGGTTCCAAAAGCTGTTATGTTAGCAGAACAGAAAGCAATTTAACTGCCATTATAAGAAGCCTATTTACATGACCTTTATAAATGTCCATTGTATTTTTCCACTTTCCCAGATGACTGAATGCCATGTCTGATGTGATGAAAAATTCAGAGAGTTTAAGGCTTTTGAATTTCTCTTGTTCATTCCTATATTACCAAGTTTGACAATGTCTTTTGAGAGGTACATCCAGTCTTAATTAAATACTTCAAATTAGAGAGAATCCATCATAATATTTGAAAAGCTCTTCCAGTCTTAATTATTACCAGTGTTAATAATGTATAACGTAACATCATTAAATGTTGAGCTTCAGGTTCCAACTATTTGACCATCCTATACCTCATGCTATTAATTTAAAAACCCTCCAATATAACTTCTCTGTATAGTGATCTACAGACTGATCAACTTGCATCATAATTTTAGCTTTCCAAAATTTAAATAGAGCCTTCACTTCAACATGGGTCAGCTAAGAACTGACTGCTGCCCTGAAGCACTATTCAAACTCATTTTGAATGTATTAGCTTAGGTTTCAGAAGAAGTTGTTTCATTTATACAGCATGTTATCTATTCCAGTCAGCTAAGGTTGTTACAGCTACCATGTGGTGCTACACTGTGTTGTACAGACATAACCAATCTCTCTGGCAACATTTACAGCTGAAAGATAATGACAGCTAAGGCACTCAGAATAACAAAGTACAGATGGAGAAGACACTTTAATTATCAGGCAAAACTGTAATAAAAGTGGAACCTTCCCAAAATTTAGCTTTTAGAAAAACCTGGGTTAAATCCAAAAGAACTGAATACTAACTCCAAAGGAAAAAAAAAAAAACAACCAACCAAACAAAAAAGAACAAGCAAACAAACAAAAAACAGAGTTCACTGTATTGCCTATAATGCAGACTAAGTAATTAAAATTCACTAATCTATTGTTAGGACCTTAATATTTCTACATCACTTTTTTCACATGAATTAACAGAGGCCAGTGACAACATGTTCAACATTTAGCAAATTAAATATTAAATAAAATTTAAATATAAAATTAAATAAAATTTAAAAATAAAAATTAAATATTAAAATTGACCTGCTTGGAAATGTTTTAAAATGTAACTTTGACAAATACTGGCAATAGCGAACTGTTACTTTAAAAGTCTCAATAGTTTCAAAATTTCTAGGTTCCCTGTTCTCAAATTCTCAAATTGTTACAGTTTTATAAAATGGTTTAAATATTTGGGATTTAAAACTTATTTAGAAAAAAAACCAAACCAAACCAAAACAAAAAAAAACAACAATTAGGTATGGAAGGATTCAGTCAGCTTCACAAAGGCTGATAATGTTGAAGTAGTCTCAAAAAGAAGTGCTTTTTGTTAATTCCTGCTTCCAGATATTTCAGGTGAACTAAACTAACTGGCACATAATCTTCATTTTGCCAGCTGAGATGTTTGTCAGTTGCGATAAACCCTTATCCTGGGGAAAAAAAAACAAAAACATTTAGGAACATTTAGGTAGAATGGGTTTAGTATTATGTAAATTCAAAGCACTGTGCTGCAAATTGTGATGTTCCATTTTAACTTGAGAGTTTACCCATTTCACTGCGATAAAGAGTGAACTAATACATGCTACTCCGACCCACACTCTTTTTAATGCAGTATTTTTTATTCAAATAAGTGCAGTGTTTGAATTCTTTGTAATCTAAATCATCTACATGGCTGTCTTAAATATTTTTTGGTTTACAAAAAGCAAAACCAGACTATTAATCACTACTGCCAACCTCAGCATACCCATATGGGCTGTAATCTGAAGCTTTACAGTTTTTTTTTAATACTTCTAAAACTGCTAAATATAAGCTTGTACATTAGTATAATGAATAGAACTACAACAGTTATGCTTAGTTAAGATTTGTAGTAGTATTCTCTCACTATAATGACTAATTTAGTATCTCCTTAATCATATAATTTGGAGACAAATATGTAGATCATTATAGTTTTTATATTCAGTCTTATGATTTAATTGCTACCCTGTAGGTTCTGCTTGTCCAGCACAAACATTTTTCAAATATATTCCTCGTGGGGTGGGCCATATATTTAAAAATCTCTTTAAGCTAATTCTAATTTACGGGTGCTAACAAATAAACATACTACATCCTGCTAGATGAAGGTGACCAGTGAACGGGTACTGTTATTTAGGCCCAGATCAAAAGCTTACAAAGACAGAAGAAAGAAAAAAAAAAAAGCTATGTGCATCACTGAATTTTCAGCAGTGACTGACAATTACAAAGTTACAGCTGATAAATCTCTGCTAAAATAAAAAATCTTGGATTTATTATATCAAAACCAAAGGATAGGTAAGTCCCCATGCACTGATTCTCCATGCGTGATTTCTATTTGTAATCCATGTGTAAAACATCATAGCAATATTATATAAAACTTATTTGTCTCACCAAATTCTGATATTAAGCTCTCTGCACTAGAGAAATATATTTGATCATTCACATGTCTGGTGAATATATCACATTGCTTCAAAGCCCAGTGCCAAGCGAAATATGCTTTTATTTTATTATGTTTGTTTGTTTGAGGGGGTGGCAAGAATTTATTTAATTTTAAGAGTTTCTGAAATGTCCATACACTGGGGCAAGGAAAAGACAAGTCCTTCCTCCTTCAGTCTTTTGGTTCTGTTATCGTTAATTTGCCAATCTACTCTATTTAAATAAAACATCATTTAAGGATTACAAAACAGCCAAAATACAATCATTGAACACTCCAATGATTCTATAAATACAACATTGTTGGCAATAATTTCTACAGTTGATGACAAGTTTCCATGGTGAAAAATGTGCACCAGTCTAGCTCTGCACAGATGTTGTTCCAGTGAATGTAATATCCTTGAAATTTTGTACTGCAATGTGCTGATCTGCTGTTGGGAATCATCCTGAGGTCTCACTGCTGTATATAATGCCATTCTTCACATATTTAAACCACTTCCACTAAAGACTGTTTGATAAAAAACATCACTAAAGTAAGTATAAACAGTTTCATTTACTTCTAATGCAGTGTCTGAGATAGTTATGAATGGGCTTAAAATTACTCCTCTAAATATTTGGCATTTGTAAAATGCAGTTTCACAATCTACTTAAGCTGGCCTAGAACAGCACAGCTCTGTTGTGTCTGTATGAGCAATAATGTAGCAAGGAGGCTGCCAACTCCTGGAACACAAACGGGCTGGCAGGAGCACGCAGCTGGGACAGAGAAAGAGTGCAGAACTTTTGGCAGTAGCACCGTCCTGCATCTCTTTGCTGTCAGTGACACCAGGCTGGAGTGACACTCTGTCTTTTTAGTGCTGGAGAATTCCAACTGAAAGAAGATGCTGCAATACAGAAAAACAACAAACCCAACACCACCATCAAAAATGACAACATTCCTTCTTTCTGTTCTGCTTGTTAATAATAAGCATAGCTATGGTATTTTTTAGTTTTGATAAAATTAGGATATTTGTGGGCATATTTATTTATTTATTTACTTACTTACTTACTTACTGCTTGTGTTTTTTTGTTGTTGCTTTTGCTTAGTAACAACCATTAAGTAAACATGAAAAGCTGGACATGAGCCATCAGAGGGCATTTGCATCCTGAACTGCATCAAAAGAGGGGTGGCCAGAATGGGGAGGGAGGTGATTATTCTCCCTACTCTTCCCTCATGAGGTCCATCTGGAGTACTGCATCCAGGCCTGGGGCATTCAGCACAGGAAGGGTGTGGAACTGTTGGAGCAGATCCAAAGGGCCACAAAGATTATGAGAGGTCCGGAGCATCTCTACTATGAAGAAAGGTTGAGGGAGTAGGGCTTGTTTAGCTTAACCAAGGCTCCAGGGAGATCTCACTGTGACCTTCCACTATTTGAAAGGAGCTTGTATGTGGGAGGGGGACCAGATTTTCACATGGTCTGATAGTGATAGAACAAGGAGGAGACAACAGAGATAGAACAGGATTAATAACAGAACTAATAGAGAGGAGATTATAGTCAGACATCAGGATAGGTTTTTTACTCAGAGGGTGGTGAGGCACTGGCACAGGCCGTCCAGAGAAGCTGTGAATGTCTGTTCCTTTGAGGCACTCAAGATCAGGTTGGATGGGTCCCTGGGCAACCTGACCTGATAGGTGGCACCCCTGCCCATGGCAGGAGGATTGGAACTGGATAGTCTTAAAAGTGCCTTCCAATCTAAGCCATTATCTGACTCAGTGACTCTATGAAATGCATTTTAATATAAATAGAAATAAAAATGACCTGTTAGAACAGTACCACCACATGTTGCTTTGCTCTTTTTTGTGTGGTGTGTGTAATCTACAGTTTGTTTCCCCTTTACTCACTCAAATCCCAAAACATTGGAATTTAGATGTGTCAACTGTTTGTACAGTTTACATTCACAAATTTTCATCAGCAACCTCAGATTTCTCCCTCCAAAAATGCCTGGTTAGCTGGTACCATAGCTTTTAAATATGTTTCAGCTATGTGTGGTTACACAGAGAGAAAGTGGACTTGGATTTAGTAAAAGTCAGTGTCACAGGCTGAGACAGACGTGAAGAACCAATCCCTGTCCTGGAAAGGCACTTCATTCCAATATCCATTTGCTGGAGAACATATGAGTTATGGCAGGGAGTTCTACTCCTTTCTAATACAGTCAATACATTTATGCATGTATGTGTCTGTGATTATATTAATGAAAATTAGTATGATTTTGAGTTTAAATTTAGGAGTTTATGTACTTTTGTTACTTGAGCAATTAGGTAGAAGTTTTAAGAGTCCACCATTACCACACATTCTGTTATCTCAGTTCAGATCCAACCTAAACTACTTGGTTCTTTTCATGTATATAACTCAAATTTTCATATTTGATAGCAGCATCTCATTCATTTATAAACTTTTGTATTGTTATTCTGCCCTTTGACAATGCAAAGTATTTAGTTGCAATCCAGCTGGTTATCCTACTCTTCATTCATCTGTTAGTACTTGGCCTGGAGTCAGGCAAGATAACAGTGCTAGCATTTTCAAGATCACTCAGATGGTTGGTTGTGGTATCCATGCAGAATGCAGTCCCTGAATCAGTACACTAGAACATATCTCCAACAATGATCCAGTGTCATATCTAAAACTAGAAATGACTGTAAGGTCAATTCCCCATGTGTCAAAACCAATTTTCTTGGTAGATATTTTATTTTTATTTTTATTTTCATGATAAGAATGACAGTCATTCTTCATAGATGAAGAGTATTCAAAATTTCATGAATATACTGCAAAGAATATACTGCAATTTGGTGCCAGATGCTCAGTGTTTCCACTAAACAACAACAAAGAAGTAATTTGCTTTCACAATTAACAATTGTTCTGAATGTGACCCTGACTTTACTGGTCACTCCTCAAATGGTACTATACAACCAGCTACAGCAGAATGCCTTTTCAGGCTCATTTCATGGAAAAGAAGGTTACAACTCATGGTCACTATTTGTAATTACCTTAAACCAGTTCCTCTGAAGCTTAGACCACTTAATTGTTTCTCTTGGATTCATGAGTTGCTGCTTTATGTTTTTTGTTTTGTTTTGTTTTGTTTTCCCCCTATCTTTCAGTTGTACTGTAGTAATTAGTGTGTCTGCTGTCTATTGGAAATTGTTAACAGAAAAAACAACTTAATATTAGTTGCAACACATTTGTTATTTTCTCATAATATTTCTCTGTTTCTCATTATTTTACCCTCAAAGCACCTGCCCAAAAAGCTGGAAAGTTCTCAGTTGAACATTTCACGAAGTACTTTGTGCCTACGGGAGGCTCTTCATTTACGGTTGCTCCCAAGCCTTCAAGAACATCCTGTAAAAAGGAACAACAGTGAAACCTGAACTTTGAAAATGGAAGCAGTAAAGCCATTTCTGTATATATAAATGATTCTAATTATGTAACAGTCGGAGTCTCCTGCAAGTTTATCAGGCAAGAGTGCTTACCTGGTATCCCAACTAAAGGGGATATCCAACTAAAGGAACTGCTCTTTTTCTTTTGAAAAAGGGAGAAAGTGAGAAGATTCCACTTGATGAAATTATACTTTGTTAATGATATTCTTGCTTTGCCATTTGTTCAGCAGAAAATTAGTCTTAATTATTCTGCCAGTGCAGCACCTCTGATTCTGTGAAAGGGATTCAACAGAAAAAAAAATCACATGCCTTACAAATGCCTTCACTGCCTTTTTAAGAGGACTTTGTCAAAATGGTATTATTTCTGAATATATAGGGCAGACAGTAATTTATTTTTTTTTCATATTTCTCCATAAGTATCACATTGAAATTCAATACTTTTAATGTAAAAATCTCAGCATAGATTCCACAGATAAGGGACCTTAGGAGAGCTTTAGTCTGGCTTTAATCTAAGAAAGTCCTCCACATATTCTGCTCCATGGGATTACTTGACAATTTACAGAAGTCATTCTCTGAGACTTAATGTGTTGCAGAATGGGTCAGCCTTGGAGGGGGAAAAAGAGAAAAAAACAACAAAAATTGTAATAGATACAATGCAAGATATAATGGGAAAAAAGGGAAAAAGGGTTTTGATGTATCCACTTGTAGTGTGTCTCAATGTTTCTACCAACTTAAAGAGGAAAGCCTGCTAATTAGGTTTTCCTTTGCTCTCCTCCCATAATCACTTCCTCAGTAGTTAGCGTGAAATGGCAGAATGTTTGCTGTTTCAAGTTCAGGGAAATACATGCTGATCTTTGGCCATTATGTAAATTCCTTCTGATGGATGGATAAGATCCAGGCAATAATCAGTAGTTTTTCTTCCTAAGCAAAGGTCACGTCTAAAGGATTAGGATGATGCCAGATGTAGTTTATAACCAATGTGCGTAATTTAATAATGCAATCCTTCTAAGATGCTCTCTGTGGCGCAAGGAAACAGAATCAGCATCCAAGATGTATGACCATCATGTATTCATTTCAAAACAGAAAACGCAGTTGCACTTTCAAGTATTCTTTAATTTGCCTAATTTGTAGCTAAGACTTTGCAGGAAGAAAAGTTAAGAATCCAGATTATGTGTCGGAAGAAACGGTGAAGAAGAAGTTCTTGGGTTAATGAAAGCACACATCCTTTGAAGTACAGTTTATAAACCCAGTAACTGGTAACATATTAAACATATCACTTCTCCTAGAAAGTACAACCTACCGGAGCAGGGCTGGCACGGCAAGGTGCGATGACACAGCCCTAAGGCTCGGCAGGCCACCACCAGCAACGCGAGCAGAGCTGCGCGCCCGACACAGGCGTTATCGCTCCGAAGCGCGGGCACCAAGGAGCGCTGCCCAGCAGAACCTGCGGGCCTCGCCCCGCACCGCGAGTTGCGGAGCAAAGGTTTTCTACGTGCCATTTACGGTTTTATGCCGTACTTCAGAAGCCTTCTGCTCAAGCTGAAGGAGAGCCATTTTAGTGTCTCGCACAAAATAAACCGCCTATGCCTGGAGGTACTTGTAAAGAGCGGGACCGCTCCAACAGGCGGATGCCGCGCATCCCCGTGCTTCCCGAGGCACTTTTACGCATTTATTTCTCCCTCATAAAGTTGCGAGCCGCACATCAGACGGATCCCCCCGCCCTCCTACCCACCTGCTCCCCCAACCCGAGCCCTCCCTCCCCGCGGACTCGGGGGAGCCGCTCGGCCCCGCCTCCCCCACCATCCGCCGCTCCCGGGCCCAGCCCCCCCGCTCGGGCCCCAGCCCTGCCCCCGGGCGCGCCCGCCGCGCTCCGCTCCGCCGGCAGCCCGCTGCCGAGGCGTAGGGGCGGCGGTGGCATCGCGGTGGCGCGGGGCTGGGCTGGGCTGGGCTGGGCGCGGCGGCCGCCTCACGCAGTCGCAGGGAAGAGAGCGGCCGGGAGCGCCGGCGGAGCCGGGGGTGCGCTCGCCGCGGAGGGCCGGCGGATTCCTGCTCCGCGGGAGGGCTCCGCCAAGCGCGCCGCCTTTCAACCGCAGCGACATCCCCGCCGCTCCGCTTGTTCGCCGGCAGCCCGCCGCTCGCCGCAGCGCTCCGCGAGACGCCGGAGGAAGGTCAGCCCCGAAGTTGCGGCCAGTCCGGGTGAAAAGTAGCGGCGAGGCGGAACGGGCCGCGGCCGAGCCGAGAAGGGAGCGGTGCAGCGCCTCGCTGCCGCCTGTGCGGTGGTTGGCTGGGCGCCCCGGCCCCCGCCCACACGGACAGCGCCGCGGGTAAGTCGGGCCGAAGCCGCGCGGGGGCAGACTCGAGGAGCCGGGCCGAACGGGGCGCCCGTACCCGCCGCCCAAACTTGCTCAAGTTGTGCGGCCCCGGGGCGGCGGCGCGGCCCGGCCGGCACCGGGCGCCCTCTGCTGGCCACGACGTGACGCAGCGGGCGGCGGCGGGGCTGTGGCGGGCAGTGGCGACCGGCTCCCGGCGGGCATCCCGGCCCCGTAGCGGTTTGCTGGGGAAGCGAGCTCCGCTGGCTTTTGCTGGTGTGTTCTCGGTGTCGTTTATTGGGTAGCTTGTGGCACCGTGACGGGAAAATGTGCCCCGAGTCTTGGGAGTCACGCAGGGAAAGCTGGAATAACGATAGTTGAGGTCACCACTGTGAATTTCCATTTTGACAGAAATGTTGTGAAATTTTGAAAATGCCCCTTTTTAATTAAATTTCTTTGGAAAAAGAGAAAAAATGCATTAACCCTCATCTTCCCCGACAATATTATCGGTTCCTCGTGACTGAATAGTCTGTGTTCTGACACCTGCACAGCCTCAGAGAACTTCTGTTTGTGTTTCCACAGAAAGAACCAACATGCAAAAAGGAAGGAAAACCAAAACTGCTCTTTTAGCAGAAAAGCATTGTCTTTCAGCTCCTTTCATATGTTTTTGTTTTGCATCGTAATGGGAGGAGCAGGATTCTCTGAATCATTGAGGCAAAATTTGGGCAGCATTGGCTGAAGATGAGATGAAAGAAGACTTGAATACATGTCGATACTCCCTGACTGTTAATTCAGACAAACTTTTTACTAATGGAGGGGTATAGTGGTTAAAAGCACCACGAACGCATTTAAAGGAGCTGATGAATGATTTCTGCCTTTTTTTTTTTTCCCCCTTCCCACTCTCCCATGAGTCCTAAGACAGAGATGATAAAGAATGTGTATACAAACTGAGATAAGGGGAAGGCTGAAGAAAGTAGCTTCCATTTTTGAGTCTTTTTCAAGTGCTGTAAATTCCCTAAATAATTAAATTCATCACATTGTTTTGAATAAATTATATATATTTTTTTCTGATCAGTGGTTTTTTTTTTGTTTTGTTTGTTTTGTTTTGTTGTTTTTTTTTTCTTTTTTTTGGTCAGCTCTAGAAGTGGAATTTGACCTGATTGAAAACTTTAACACAGAAAACTTGTGGCTCTGATTCCTGTTTTCAAACTGAGGTTACCAAGGGATAGCGTTCCAGTTTCTTCTTGTGTATTGTCATCCTCTGTTTGTATGCATATCTTGGAGATTTTACTTTTTCCCTGATTTTAGTATACATGCTGTGGTATTGTATTTGAGAAAAGTGTGAACAGAAGGCACCTGAGATTTAATTTCTTGGCAGACTCATTATTGCAGTGTCATAGTTCACATTACAAGTAATCTGAGTAACTGTTAGAATGTGCAGTAAAACTAAGTCTTTTGTCTTAAGAAAAAAAAAATATGCCTTAAGATGTTCATGTTTATACTGACTGGATCAAAGCTTGATGTCTGAATGTTATGTTTTGTTAGGATATGCATGCCGGGGGAAGAGGAGCTGCTTAATGGATCATGGCTCTGATGCTTACAGGGCATACCTTATTTCTAGCATTAATGATGTTTGCTGTCTTCACTTTTGAAGAATCTGTAAGCAATTACTCTGATTGGGTGACTTTTATGGAAAATATAGATCAGTATGAGAAAGAGAAACTTGGTAGTCTTGGTGCTGAGCAGAAGCTGAAAAAAGCAGTTCTTCATCCAAGCTTGTATTTCGATGCTGAAGATGTTCATGTTTTGAGGCAGAAAGCTCACACAAGCCATTCACATATATTCAGAACCATCAGAAGTGCAGTGATGGCTATGTTATCCAACCCATTGTACTACCTACCTCCACCCAAACATGTTGATTTTGCTGCAAAGTGGAATGAGGTTTATGGTAACAATCTGCCACCTCTAGCGTTTTATTGTTTGCTGTGCCCTGAAGATAAAGCTGCATTGGATTTTACTGTGGAGTATATGGACAGAATGGCTGCTTACAAGAACTGGTTGGTTGATAGCGCGCCTGGTGATGAAGTCCCACTAGGCCACTCCCTAACAGGATTTGCCACTGCTTATGACTTCCTCTATAATTCACTGGAAAATGTGAGAAGACAAAAATACCTAGAGAAGATACGGTCTGCAAGCAAGGAAATGTTTGAATACTCAAAGGTTCGTTCCTGGGGAAAGCAGCTGCTTCACAATCACCAAGCAACCAACATGCTCGCTTTGCTCACTGGGGCTTTAGTGACTGGTGTGGACAATGGATCTCAGGCAAATATTTGGAAACACACTGTTGTTGATGTGATGGAGAAAACAATGTTTCTGCTCAGTCACATTGTAGATGGGTCTCTGGATGAGGGAGTAGCTTATGGGAGTTATACTGCTAAGTCAATAACACAGTATGTTTTCCTGGCACAGCGACACTTTGGTATTAACAACTTGGAAAATAATTGGCTCAAAATGCACTTTTGGTTTTATTATGCCACCCTATTACCAGGCTTTCAAAGGACTGTGGGTGTAGCAGATTCTAATTACAATTGGTTTTATGGTCCTGAGAGCCAGCTGGTTTTCTTGGATAAGTTTGTCCTGAAGAATGGAGCTGGCAACTGGCTGGCACAGCAAATTAGAAAACACAGACCCAAAGATGGACCAATGGTGCCATCCACTGCACAGCGGTGGAGCACTCTGCACACTGAGTTTATATGGTACTCTGCTGAAATCATTCCTCAACCACCTCCTGACTACGGTACTGCTAAAATGCACGTGTTTCCTAACTGGGGAGTTGTTACTTATGGAGCTGGATTGCCAAGCAGTCAGACAAACACCTTTGTGTCCTTCAAGTCTGGAAAACTTGGTGGACGGGCTGTTTATGATATCGTCCACTTTCAACCATATGCTTGGATTGATGGATGGAGAAGTTTTAATCCTGGACATGAGCATCCTGACCAGAACTCTTTCACTTTTGCTCCCAATGGACAGGTGTTTGTATCTGAGGCTCTCTATGGACCTAAACTCAGCCACCTGAACAATGTCTTGGTGTTTGCCCCATCTCCTACAAGCCAGTGCAATCAGCCTTGGGAGGGACAGCTTGGTGAATGTGCCCAGTGGCTGAAATGGATTGGTAATGAGGTTGGAGACTCAGCTGGGGAGATTATAACAGCCTCCCAGTCTGGGGACATGATGTTTGTGAGTGGGGAGGCAGTGTCTGCTTATACATCAGCAATGAAATTGAAAAGTGTGTACCGCATTTTGCTGCTCTTAAATTCTCAGACCTTGTTAGTAGTAGATCACATAGAGAAGGAGGCAGACTCTCCTGTTAATTCAGTCAGTGCCTTTTTTCATAATCTTGACATTGATTTTAAATATATACCCTATAAATTTAAGAACAACTACAATGGAGCTATGATGGATGTGTGGGATGCCCACTACAAGATGTTTTGGTTTGATCATCATGGGAGTAGTCCTGTTGCTAGGATACAAGAGGCAGAACAAGCTGCTGAATTCAAAAAGCGATGGACTCAGTTTGTAAATGTTACCTTTCCGATGAAAAGCACTCTTACAAGGATTGTTTACCTTTTCTATGGCCCATATGTCAATGTTTCTAACTGCAGACTCATTGATAATGTAAAGTCTGGATTTCAGATATCGCTTAGTGTTAACAGCACAGAAAATACTGTTTCTGTTGTGACTGATCATCAGAATTTAAAAGCCAGATTTGATTACTTGGGATTTGGTGGTTTTGCCAAAGTTGTTCATGAAAACAAAGTGACTAAGTTTGGTCTAGGTACTGAATCCGTGGAAAAATTGATTAAAAATAATAGGGTAGTTTTGCCATTTGGATTCAAAGTGAACATAATTGCAGGGTTAATTTTAGGTGTTAGTTTAGTCATACTGGCCTTTCAGTGGCGGTTTTACGTATCCTTCAGTAAAATGTTGCGTTGGATCCTGATACTGGTTATCGCACTGTGGCTTATTGAACTGGTTGATGTATGGAGCATGTGTACTCAGCCAATCTGTGCAAAATGGAGCAGTGACTTGACAAGGCTAGAACATGATGAAGGCAATAAAGCCAAACAATTAGAAGGGACTCCCATTGTTTTTCCAGACATTATAATTACTTCACTTCCTGCTTCTGGTGCAGAAATTTTAAAACAGCTGTTCTTTAACAGCAGTGACTTCCTATACATGAAGATACCTACGGCCTATCTAGAAATTCCTGAGAGCGAATTTGAAATTGATTCCTTTGTAGATCCATGTGAATGGAAGGCTTCTGATGTTCAGAATGGGCATTTTCATCTTCTCAAGGGGTGGCTCCAGTCTCTAGTTCGAGACACAAAATTACATTTACAAAACATTCAGTTATATGAAGCCAGCAGAAGTAAAATTACACAGCATTCTGCCATAAACAAGGACAAAAAGAAAAGATCCAAAAAGAGAGAATCTCTGTTGGAGCAAAGAAGTAGGGCAAGAGTGAGTCAAGATAAAGATGCTGAATATATTAGGGAATTGAGGAGACACCTTGTTTATTATCCTAATGCACGACCTGTGCTTAGTTTAAGCAGTGGGAGCTGGACATTAAAGCTTCCTTTCTTTCAGGAAATCCTAGGACCATCAATGAGAGCATTATATGTAGTAAGAGACCCACGGGCATGGATATATTCAATGCTGTACAAAAATAAGCCAAGCCTTTACTCTTTGAAAAAGGTTCCACAAAGCTTAGCTGTGATGTTTAAATGGGAAAATGGTAAAGGAAAATGTAGTATCAATGAAGGCTATGCCTTTGAATACGAATCACTAAGAAAAGAATTTTCAAATTCTAATTCAAATGCTGTTTCTGTGTTGTCCCATTTATGGCTAGCAAACACAGCAGCAGCACTAAGAATAAATGGAGACTTGCTGCCAACAAATTATCTGATGGTCAAGTTTGAGGATATTGTGAGCTTTCCTCAGAAGACAGCTGAAAGAATTTTTTCCTTTCTTGGTATTCCTCTTCCTCCCGCTAGCTTAAACCAAATATTATTTGCCACTTCCACCAGTCTTTTCTATCTTCCTTATGAGGGGGAAATTTCACCAAGTAGCATTCATGCCTGGAAGCAAAACATGCCCAAGAAAGAAATTAGACTGATTGAAGATATCTGTTTTTCTCTAATGAAACACTTAGGATACCCAAAGTTTGTAGAATAAATGCTGCTGGTCAGCAGAAATTTGCACTAGTCATCCCTGACTCCCAATTTGTGGATAAATATTAAAGTTTGTTTATTCTTGTAAAATGTGTACAGTCTGCTACTTTCAGAGAAATTATTTTAAGAAAAATATAGTTGTTCTTGAAGGTGTGATTTTTGTTGTTATTATTATTTTTAAACTTGTAACTGCTTTTGCTGCCTTTGGGAAAAAAAAATGGAAAAAAAAAAAAAAAAAAAAGGCTGTGTGAACCTTTATGGAACTACCAGCTGAGGACTCTATAGCTCAGGGGATAAGTAATAGAATATGGAGCTTTTTACCTTCAGCTCACCAGTTTTACTCCAGCCCAGGTGGTTAGTTCCCAGAAGTATTTACTTTCTGATGTTTGTGTGATGGCTTATATGAAATTAAACTGGTGTTTTTGGCCCAGCTCCCAGTGATGATAATTAACCCCTTCTGACTGGTTTACTGAGACATTATGTCTCACTGATCACTATAGTGGTGCAAAATAAATGTAAGCTGAGGTGTAAGGCTGTTCAGCACCCCTTCAGTGGGTGAAAACAGCCAGAACATTTGAATGAATTTAGTTCCCTATCTGTGGCCTCAACAGACACAAATATTAAATGTAACTGTATGATTTGGTTTCTTCAATTCAGAGCTTTGGCACTTCTATTGGGTTTTGTGCTTTGACTAAGCATTACCTTGAACCTGAAGTAAACTACCCAGAGAAAAAGAAATAGGACAAAATCTAAGACGACGAGAAGATATCCTCAGCTATCAGTTAAATGTGTAGTTTGACCTGCCTCAAGCTGAATCAATTTTGAGGGTTGTTAACATCTTGGCACCACATGCTGCTTTATCCTATACTTCTTGCCTAAGAAGTTCTATAAGGATCTTCTTGAGTGAGACTTTTCCATCCTTTTTTGTGAAGCATTTTTCTGATGATTCTTGTGCATAATTCCACTGAGGCCAGTGCAAATATTTGATGTCAGTGTCAGTGGTCTGTTGTTAATGTCTGCGTAAAATGGAAATCTAAGATTTAGAGGATCTTAAATAAATCTCCAGGTCTGTGCTGCTGAGGGGTTTGCTTTTCTGTATGATATGTTTCTGAAGAACAACCATTGTTAATCTCAGGTCTCCCCTCAGAGAATGGAGAAATCTGAAACTCATTTCACTCTCAGCCACCTCACATTTGAGTGATTTGCTGCAGTAAAGATCTCTCTCTTTTTTTTTTAATCATGACTAGTGTTTCTTTTACATGGTGCTGTAACACAGTATTGGGTTGGAAACAGATAGGCTTGATTGGATAAATGTTTATTCATCACAACTTGTTTTCTTCTTGAGTCACACTCTTTGTTTAGCACATCCCCATTAAGAAAAAGTTTAATTTTCTAGGGATTTTTTTTTTTTTAATTTATGCATACAGTCAATGTGTGCAGATGTATAAAACAGATCACAAAGGGACATCTCTTTCCTTTGCTACTTGTTTTCTATTACGTATGGAATTGTCTTGAAATATGCTTCTGTTGGTTTGTGGGAGCTGGGCTCAGAGCTTTGGGTTATTATACTGAAATATGTGTGTAGATATTGTTAATTTGGGTGATAACCATTAGATGAAATAAAAAAATTAGTGAGTATTTTTGTACAGAATACAGATACCCTTTATGATTTATAAAACATAAATGTGTTCTTGCCTTTCCTTCCAGGCTTAGTGCTGTGTCCCTGTCTTACCCCACTGTCTTGTTGTGCTCTTACATACATATCATATTCTTTGGAGCGTGTAGTGATGTCTCATCATGACCTAGATAAACGTAATTCTTTCTCTTCCAATCATTTGTATGTTGAAATGGGTCTCTAGCACGATAAATCCACTGATATTTTAGAATATCACTAACCTTAACTGTCATTTACTAGCAGCAGCTGCTGTTTCTTCCCTCCTTCAGTTCTGAGTCTCACCTCTGAGTAGCTGGATGTCAAGTTCAAGGGAATATTAAACAAGTTTATATACACTGACACGCTTTGGGAAACTTTGGTTTCCCACTATCATTTTCTCAATTTGGCTTTTCTCTGAAGCCATTTTTAATCATATGTTTAAAAGAAAAAAAAAATATATATATTGTCTCTATCATTTATGTGCTGGACAGAGTAAGTTTCAGCATTTGCCTTCTATTTCCAGGATTTATACGCTACAATTGGAACAAACAAACAAAAAAAAATTTTGTCAAATGTTTTAAAGCAACCAAAGGTAAGAACTAAGGATGACTATGTATTTGCGAAAGTAAAAAGAGACCTTTAAATCCATTCTTGAAGTGTCATGACAGCCTATAAATCTACTTCTTATTTGTTTTTGAGGAGTTCGGATGGAGAGGATAATCTCTCAGGAGGGTCATTCATGTTTCCTTTGGAATACAGGTTATCTCAGGCATTTATGTTCATAATATATGCCATTGCTGTCATTTCTTTATTTTAGTTCTTTCTTTCCTCTACTTTACAGGGTCAAAGAATGCATAATATATTATTCAGATTTGGATGCAGTGTGTGTTCCTTGTACACATTTAATAAGATAAGAGAACTGTGTTGTTCTATTTTTGGATCTTGTTGTGAGGGCAAATGTATTAAAATAATTATGGTAAAATATGTAGAGGGAAAGGCAGTGTCTTTGATAACAACAGGGTAGGAATACCTGGGGCATGTCTACTCTCCAGTTGTTAATAAAAAAAATGTATTTATTCAGTTTTAGATGATAAATTACTTAAGTACTTCACTGAAGTTAGTACCAGACAGGAGTTAACTCAGCCATGGAGTTGACTGACTATTGAAATTGTGGCCTTGTAACTGCATGAATGGCAACATGAGATTATAAAACATGTATATGGTAGAAGAGAATACCTATTCAAATCTTGAAACTTTGCAAAATAAGTGTCAGTGGCACCGTCCATTTTATTTATTAATAAAGTTTACAGTAGTGATATGATATACTGTGAAGGTCTGGTGATAAATAAATAAGCTTATTTTAGTTTCTAGTTTTTTAGTTTCTCTATTAAAGGATAAATTTTAATTTTAAATCAGTGCTGATCTCAAGTCAGATTGATCATTAAACAAACTTTTTTTCTGTATACAAGCATTCCTGTAGTCTCATGTGGCTTTGTGTATGAAGAACATGAATGCAATTTTATAATCTGAAATGATTCTGTGGGTGTACAGTTATCCTTAAAATTATTTTCAGTCACTTGCATCCAGAGGAGGAATGGGCGCAGACTTTGATCTCATACTTCTCCATATATTATTGCTCCAGAATTTCTGTAACAGTTGAGAATTAATGTCAGACTTATTTTGAAAAGCATGTCTATTTAAGTATGTTGAATTAGTGAGTGTTTTCAGTTATAGTTCAAAAAGACACCCATGATAATAGTCTCAATATTTTATCTTAACTTTACTTTTTCTTTCTCCCTAGTTAAATGGTGATAATTGTTTGTACTGTATTGCAGTTTGAACTCTCCAGTTAGGAGAGAGCTACAATTTTGACATAAATTAAAAAGGATGACTTTATTTAAACGGGTATCTCAGAATCTCATTTGGAAGCCTAAGGAAAATAAACAACAAGGGATATATTTCATCTGTTTCAATTCGTTGTAACTAAGTGACATTGGCCCTGGGACCAATGCACATGGGTCTGGTCTATTCAGAGTTCTATCAAACTGCGTATCTGTAGTCTCTGAACACCCTTAAATGCTTTTATTGTCCCAGTGAGGCATTTTCCAAGAGCAAAATTGCGAAGATGTGCCTCAGTTTCATGGTCAGATTGATTCCCTTCTCCCTCTTAGCATGCAACTTGCATTCAGCCCTTCACCAAAATTTATGTTCAAACAGTTAATTTGCATGATCCAGAGTTGAATTGCTGGACAAGATCCTCAGTTATATGTAAAATGTACAACACAACTCATTTGTCACTGAAATACTATTCTGATAGTGTTAGAATGCAAAACAAAAATGTACTTCAGGTTTCATAAAGTTGTTAATAACTACTTTATGAAGTATGGATCTTACTTATTTTTTTAACCATAAAAATTGTTTCACTTGCAGTTTAGACTTTGTTATCTGACTGTCTTGGCTCTGCCTGACAGTTATTTCCAGTATTAGTCTTGGTGGTACTATTTCTTTGGCAAACATCATACATATATAATAGGGAATGCAATAGTGTATTTGCTCAATAAAATGGAAGTTCACCGTTCACAG
The DNA here is from genome assembly GCA_035772895.1 of Perdix hodgsoniae. Classification (NCBI taxonomy): domain Eukaryota; kingdom Metazoa; phylum Chordata; class Aves; order Galliformes; family Phasianidae; genus Perdix; species Perdix hodgsoniae. The sequence goes on along the minus strand of JAPSGF010000018.1, from coordinate 8,321,405 downwards.
TTAAGGATAAAAGTATGGTACGTCCATATTTCTTTAACTTAAAAAGATTAGGAAGTGGCCCATATGCTGGAGTCTGTGTTATAGCTGGAATATATGGTATTTATTTTATGGGACTTAGAAGTAATTTATCTTTTTTTTATTTACGTAATATTTCTTTTAAGAGGATAAGTACAGGATCCTAACATTTCTACAATGAGGACGTCATAATCTTTTTTTCTTTCTTTTTTTTTTTTTTTTTCTTGGACTTCATTTTAGGTTTGGTTCAGAGTAAAACCTTTTTTTTTCTTTTTTTTTTTAATCCAAACACATTGACATTCTATCTGAAATCTCTTGTAGTCTCAGATTCCATTTCATTGAATTTCTATGCGGAATATCATTTAATACAAGATCAAATCTCTAAATTTTAAGCTAATCAGATCTGGACCATAAGTAGAATAGTGCCTTGCTGACCTCAGTGAATGTTTTGACATGACTTCATCAAGGCCAAAATAACTATCCTAAATATTTATTTCTGGAAGGAACTATGCAAAATGTATTCACTAAATGTCTCTAAATCATTCTTTATTACAGAGACAATATTGGCTGCTTTCAAAATGTAAAGGATGATTTGTCTTTGGATTTTTCTATCTTCTGTAAATAAATTTTACCTTCTAGAGAATTATCATCTACCTTGCCTGAATATTTCAAAACATCAGAAATGTAATACTGAAGGCCAGGGTGGATGGGGCCATGCGCAACTTGGGTCCTACAACAGGAGTGTTGGAACTAGATGATTGTTAAGGTCCCTTCAAAGATAAGTGATTCTTTCATTCTGTCATTCAAATGATCAGGCAAAGTTACTTAATATTAGAAGAGAAAATTAAGTGCATTTTAACAGTATGAAAAATTGTGCTGCAACCATAATCAAGGCTATTCATGTTATACTTATAAGCTCATTAAAGTAGGTATAGAAACAATTGTATTCAAATAATGTGTGAAACACGGTTTCAAATATCTGGTTTGGATTTCTTTAGTCAGGAAAATTTGCTGATACAATCATATTCACTATTTTCACTATTTTCCATGTTGTCAGAAAATATTTAAGAGTGGAAAAGTACTGTTTCACATTACTAAAATAATACTGTTTTAAATTAAACTATACATCTCTTAGAGCTATCAATATGCTGGGATTTATATGTAATGTAAGAAGTCTGATTTTATTCACACCTGTCTAAACAGAGGATAATTTCTGAAAGATTTTTTATTTCTCTGATAAAACCTAAACATTTAGTTTATTCTTTTTACTGAGGATTATACTGTTGTGTTTAAAAACATGACCTAAATTAATCTGATGTTACATTAGGTAATTTAACTTGGGTCTAAATGAGGAGCCTTGCTACTCTAGAATCAATGGAGAATTAGTGTCACCTTCAGAAGGTAATCAGACACTACTTTCTGTAAATCCTCAAAAGCTGTTGGTGATTAAATTCTTTACTTTAGCTGCCTGCTGAAAGATCTCAAGTAAAATGGGGTTAATTTAGGTTTAAATGTGTATGATCTTACCTCTAAGTAGATTTCTGCGTCTGAGCATGTGTAGTGCATACACTGTTCACAGAAAATTTTATGAAATATCTCACATTTAGGATATCACAAAGCTTTGTGATACAGCCACAGAATCACAGCCACAAAATGGTTCAATTCAAGAGTGACCTATGGAGGTCACCTGATTTAATTCCCCTGCTCAAACAGAGGCACCGAAAGCAGGTTGTCCAGGACCACGTCCAAATAGCTTTTGAAGATCTCTAAGGAGACCCCACAACCTCTCTGGGCAACCTGTGCCATTGCTCCATCACTTGCTGATGTTCAGATAATCTCTTGCCTTTTAGGTAGTGCCTGTTGCCTCTCATCCTTTCACTGCATGCAGCTGCAAAAAGCTTGGCTCTGTCTCCCTTAAACCTTCCCTTTAGGTATTTATATACCTTGATAATACCCTCCTCTGCCTTCATCTCTCTTTTCTAATTAATCCCAACTCTCTTAGCTTTTCCTCGTAGGAGAGACATTCCAGTACTTTAATTATCTTCACGGACCTTTGCTGGACTCTTTCTGGTTTTCTAGCATGTCTGTGTCTCTCGTACTGAGGAGCACAGAAATAGTACCTCACATGTGGCCTCACCAGTGCTGAGTTGCAGGGAAGGCTAATCTCCCTTAACTTTCTGACAGTGCTCTTTGTAATGCAGCCCAGGATACCATTGGTCTTTGCCACAAGGGTACATTGCTGACTCATATTCAACTTGACATCCAACAGGATCCCAGGTACTTCTCCACAGAGCTGCTTTCCAGCTGGGTGATCCCCAGCACATGCTGGTGCTTGAGGTTATTTTGCCCTAGATGCAGAACTTTTCACTTCCCCTTTTTGAACTTCATGAGATTGCTGTCATCCCCTTCCTCCTGAAAGTGTCTTTCCAGGTGACGACCAATCTTCTGGTGTGTCAGCCTCTCATTTTAGATCTGTGTTGTTAGCAAACATGCTGACGGCAAATAGCCCATCATTGAGGTCCTTTATGAAGATGTTGAGTAAGACTGAGCCTACTTGGGTGCATCTTGGCTCAGAGGTTGGTGTCGAGCCAGAAACTTTGGATTCTTTGATCATGAGGCGGTTTACTCAGCCCCTGGCCTGTTGTCTGTCTGTGGAACTCACCTGTCTCAAAGGGGGCAACGAATACTACTGCAGGAGCTAGAGGGGCTTATTGAAAGAGCTTTAAACTAGATACGAAGGGGGAAGGGGACAAAACAGGTCTCACAAGATATAAGCCTAGAGGAATGATGCTTAAGCTGGGGGTGAGGCAGATGACTCAACTGAAGTGCATCTATACCACCGCATGCAGCATGAGCAACAAGCAGGAAGAGTTGGAAGCGATTGTGAGTCAGGCTAATTATGACCTTGTTGCTATTACTGAAACATGGTGGGACCACTGCCATGACTGGTGTGCTGTGATAGATGGCTACAAGCTCTTCAAAAGGGGTAGACGAGGAGAGAAAGGTGGTGGTGTGACCCTTTATATCAAAGACTGTTTTGATGTTGAAGAGCTTGGGGTTATTAATGACAGAGTTGAGTGTCTATGGGTAAGGATCAGGGGGAAGGCCTGTAGGGGTGACATCTTCGTGGGGGTCTGCTATAGACCGCCTAACCAGGGTGAAGAGTTGGACAAGCATTCTATGAGCAGCTCACAGAAGTCATACGATCACCAGTACTTGTTCTCATGGGAGACTTCAACTTCCCTGATATATGTTGGAAATATAATACAGCACAGAGGAAGCAGTCCAGGAGGTTTCTAGACTGCGTGGAAGATAGCTTCCTTATGCAACTGGTAGGAGAGCCTACCAGGGGTGGTGCCCTGCTAGATCTGGTCTTCGCTAACAGAGAAGGACTGGTGGGAGAAGTGAAGGTTGGGGACCGTCTTTGGCAGAGCGACCATGGAAGTGTAAAATTCTCTATTCTTGGGGTGTCAAAAAAGTGACCAGCAAAACTACTTTCTAGAACTTCCAGAGTGCGGACTTTGGTCTCTCACAGGCTTGTTTGTGTTGAAAGGGACCTTTTAAGATCATTAGTTGGAACACCACTGCTTTAGGCAGAGACACTTTTCATTAGATCAGATTGCTCAAAGTCCCATCCAGCCTGGCCTTGTAACACTTCCAAGGTGGGGGCATTCACATCTTCACTGGGCAACCTGTTCCAGTGTCTCACCACCCTCTCAGTAAAGAATTTCTTCCTAATATCTAGCTTAAATCTGCCCTCTTCCAGTTTAAAGCCATTTCCCCTCATTCTGTTGCTAAATCCACTTACAAAAAGCCCCTCTCCAGATTTCCTGTAGGCCCCTTTCAGGTACTGGAGGGCTGCTATAAGATCCACCCAGAGCCTTCTCTTCTCTGGGCTGAAAAGCCTCAACTCTTTCAGCCTGTCCTCACAGGGAAGGTGCTCCATTCCTCTGATCATCTTCATGGCCCTCCTCTGGATCCACTCCAACAGCTTGATGTTCTTCTTGTGCTGGGGGCTCCGAAACTGGATGCAGTACTCCAAGCGGTGTCTCATGAGAGCAGAGGAACAGAATCTCCTCCCTCCCTGCATCTCTTGATGCAACCCAGGATGTGATTGGACTTCTGGACTGTAAGCACGCATTGGTGACTCATGTTGAGTCTTTCATCAGCTGACACCCCCAAAGCCTTCTCCACGCGGCTGCTCTCAAGCCATTTTCTGCCCAGCATATGTTTGTGCTTGATAACCTCGTAACTTGTTATGTCCCTAGCCAACTTTAGTTCTATTTCTGCCCACGTGCCTAGGTATGATCCCATGCCTACATCTGTGTGCCATATCCCTATGATCTTCCCAGAATGCATGTCCATGTCTCTGCTGACAATGCATTTCCTTTTGGTGTTTTCATAGATTCATAGAATATCCCACTTGAATAGCCTACTTACTACCCTATATAATTGCGGACTAGGCTGAATTTCTTTCCATCTGCTGAAAGAGTAAGCATACATGAAGGCACCATGACTTTGTTGATATAGTAGGATTTTATTTTTTTTAAGCTGCTGTCACTTGAATGTATGTTATTGCCTCTAAATTGCTTCAGGGTATATGTACAAATTTTATTTATGAATGATCTCGTTGACTTCAGTGTTTTGGAGTTTACCTATTTATATTCCTTGTTTCTCTGATAATAGCCACATAATAGTATCATTAACATATTAAGTGACTGATTGATTGGTAAAAAGCCAACTTATGCAATAAAGAGTGAGCTTTGATATTTGATGTTCACAGATTGGTGAAAGTGCTTGTCAGCAATGTGCTTCATGTGCATTTAGTTCTGGTGTCTGTGTATAACGAGAGACTCATAATAACATCCTTTCCAGAATCAGCTTTCAGAAGTTTAGAAATCAAAGATACAATATTCAGTAGATAGAATCTGCCACTGCCTTAGTACCTCTTAAATTAATCTGGATTTAATTCTATTTTTTTATTTAAATGTGCCAGGAAAATGAAAGGGGAAAAAAAAAAAAGTTATTCAATTCCCTTTTAAGTGTAAACAAACTAATGACGTTTAGGCACTATAATACTTTAAAGAAAAGGTATCTGCTGGGTCTGTTTTTAGCAGAGCTGCTGTTACATGCATTGTTCAATTATTACTATCCATGCTATATAATGTATCTCGGTAAACAAGTATACGACTGATCTACTGCTGTTGGATTTGTGAAGCAGAATACTGGATAGATACACAACTTTTAACTGAAAAGAGATGCAATAGCCTCATGAAAAAGGGGGTCTTACTCATATCTAGTCATACTGCAGTTATTCTTGTACTTACTGTCTTTTATGTAATGTTTTCAGTGACATTTTAGTAACCAATTTTGTTTTCATTTTTTTTACAGTTACAGGTGTATTATCAGTAGTAAGCATGAACACTAAAAGAGATGTTCTGTAACTCTAAAGATCTCATAGTCTTCATGTTAAAGTAACCATTAACAACTGCATTTTAGAAAGAAGAAAAGATGAAAACTTTCATAAAACTTGTACAAAATTCTATAGGAGAATGAATTTGAATTCAGTTAGCTTACTTCTCAGTCTTTTGATTGAATCCTGCAAAACATAAACAGCATCATTTGCAGTATACTGGTTGTATATGCATGTCATTAAATTCATAATGTCCTGCTGTTTTGAAGAAATGGTGGTAAGCAAACAACGGCTGTGATATAGAGCTGTCTTATATAGAAAATGTATGCAGGCAAAGCACAGAGAGATTTTAAGTTGATGAAGGCTCTTAGTAAACACAGTGAAATTGCTCTGAATTTGGAACTTAAAACAGGCTCTAATTTATCTGTTTTAGAAATATGCTTTTGTTTATTAAGAGTGAATTTGGCAACTGTTTTATTAGTTCTTCTTTCTGTTCCTTTAAAAAGAGAAATCCTGCTTTCAGGCATTTTGTGTTGGAATTTATCAAAATTTCTTCAAGTTGCTAATTTGAGAAATAGAAGATAGCCATGGTTGCAAACTATTGCAATTACTTCAAAATTTATTCTTGCAGCAGAGAAAAGGCAAAATAATTTGACCATTTATTAACAGCATATGCTATTTTGATATAAATATGTCATTTATGTTGAAGTTACACCAGATTATTTTTTTTAAACAATGAGAATACTATAGTTTCATTAAAAAAATACAGTTTAGACTGATATTACTGTTAATGATAATTATTTTGATGAGTAGTGCAAGCTGGTCTTCTGTAGTACACCATATCTTCTGCAATATCTCTTGTAACCTTTGGAATTTCAACTGTAATGAGAGTGGCCAACAACTTAATATTTTTCATGCTAATGTAAAATCTTTTCTGAGCACTTAAAAATACCTGCAAAACACAGAAAACAAAATAAAGTTTTATTATATTTTATTCTTACTGATTTTTGTAGTTGAAAGCAGAATATTCTTATTTTATCTCGACAGAAAAAATATGTTTCTCTTTTAGCTCAGCTTTGCCCATGCAAAATTTGCTGACAGACAGATTTCTGATACTGAAATCAGAATTGGAATTTGGACTGGATGATCTTGTAGGTCTTTTCTAACTTTGGTGTTTCTGTGATTTCTGTGAAATAAGAAAGCGGTAGCTGTAAAATTTAAATTCATTTAATTGACCCAACAGTATTGAAATTAAGTAATCAGAAGCTAAACCAGTCTAAATGTCTTTAGCATGTGGTCTGTATTGGTTACATGTGTTTTTCTTTGAGTTACAGATGGACTTCTTCAAAAATAAATACCTCAAATATATGTTCTTGTAATGCTGATAAATAGAAACATTTCCTGGGTTATAGACATCATAGATCCTACTGAACATACTACTGGATTTTACATTAGTGCATCGTATTAATCGTAATTTCTGGATTTGAGTGCTCCTTATATTTTGCATTCAAGCAAGAGCAAATACTTATATATTAGTTTTAAAATAATGTAACATTCAATTTATACCACCAAATGACTGTAAAGTTACCTAAAATTTTTACCTGGAAGACAAGTGTATCAGAAATGAATTCTTTTCATATCAGAATGAGAATTCTGACTCTTAAACCAAGGGTATCAAAGCACAGTAACATCTCACTTTGCTGCAAATTCCTAATTGAGCTCTGTCTTGGCAGTAGGAAAACATGATGATATGCCAGTTTGTATTGTGCCTCAAGAGAAGGATTAGTCAACAAAGTAGACTAGAGCTTTTCACTGGTTGCATTTTAGTATTTACAAAAACTACAGTGTAAATAGATTTTTGTGCTCACAGGTCATACTTCAAGCTGTGGAAAGAGTCACCTCTTCCTTCATCAGAAGATTTTACAGAGATTTTTGTACCGTATCTTTTCCTACTGGCAGCACAGCAGAGCAAAAGGAGGAAAAGATATGTGGTAATATGTCCATGCAATGAAATGACCCTAGGGATATCACCTTTCCTGTGCAGCCACAAATACAAATTTTAGAAAACCTGCTTCTTCCTAGGAGATGGAGAAAATCTTTTACTTGTGTACACATTGCAGGCTCAGAAATTTGAAGTTTTTTATTAAGAAAACAAAAACACAAACAAGCAACAACAACAAAACACCACAACATACAAAAACTTAAAATTAATTTTATTCTCATACGATACTTGAAGTAACTGCCTTGACTGATTGAAATTTCCCAAATGTGGAGACAATAGAAAAATCATTTCCTGGTATATAAGAAATGCTTTTCAGTTCATCAGGCCACATGTACCTGACACAGCACAACTTAAAGGCAGACAAATAAATTGATATATTGGATTTCTGCACAGTGTTCACTGCTGGTTCAGAGTAATAAGCTGTGCAATAAGACAGTGAGCAAGAGGAGTGCTGTTGTGTGGACTCTTAAGAAGGTTGAACTCCACTACTTTAATTTGCTATGCTAGCGAATGCTGTAATTTTCTATCTTAAACAATTTGATTCTGAACTAATGCAGTATGCCAGTGCAAATCCAAAATATGGTTTGTAGAAGTCTTAAGATCAGGACTTAGGGATGAGAGGTGGGAAGTACATAGTGTCTGTGAAAACACAGTGGCAGTTTGAGGTGAACAACAGAAAAGAAAAGGAAGAAAATATGAATAGCCTCTACAGGACTGGAAATTCCAGCCATCTGCAAGGAGGCAGAAGTGAAGCATGTTACATCTGCTGTTAATTTTTATAATGATACCTCTTCTGTAAATGAGCTACTACATCATGTAGCTATATCTCCAGATTCCTGTGAAGGAGAACAGCATGCTTAGGGTTCTGCAAAGAACCCTAATTTAATTTTATAATGATATTTTATAATGATATATATATATTTTTTTTCAAAAATAAAAATGGTTGATATTTTATGTTTATTTAACCACAAATTAGATCTCAGAATATTGTAAAAGTTACTTTTGGCTTTATTTTTTCTTCTTTTTTGTTTAATCACGGGTTTCTATTAAGAATAAATTAATAAAATATACACCTCCATGAGCTACTGAGAAATAATAAGGAAGAGTAAGGAAGATGTGAGCTTTGCTAATTCCAAGAAATTAATACTTTAAAATTAGGATGTAGTTTACAAAATCTCTGTACTGATATCTCAATATTACAAAATTAGATTACACCAAAATAAATTAATGTAGCAAACTCTTGTCATGTGTAATAGTTTGTTTTCAGTTTTTTTTTCATCTAATTTATGTGGGTTATTATTTTTAGTAAATAGACACTGAGAAGCTATATTTCATAGAATCACAGAATCTTTTGACTTGTAAAGATCATGTAGTCCAATTTTCCTGCAGTGAACAAGGGCAACTACATCTATGTCAGGTTGCTTAGAGCCTGGTCCAGCCTGACCTTCAGTGTCTCCAGCGGTAGACTTCTGCCACATCTCTGGGCAGCCTGTTCCAGTACCTCACCACCCTTCACTTTAAAATACTTTTTCCTTATACCCAATCTAAATTTCCCTTCCTTTTGGTTGAAACCATTTACCCTTCTATGTTGTCCTAACACAGCAGACCCTGCTGAAGATTCTCTCCCTTCCTTCTTGTCATTTAGATATTGAAATGCCACTATCAGGTCTCCCTAAAGCCTTCTCTTCTCCAGGCTGGACTCAGCCTCAGCTATCTCAACATGTCCTCTCAGGGGAGGTGTTACAACTTTAGATCATTTTTGTGGCCTTCTTCTAGATGCTCTCCAACTGGATCCTGCCTCTGCTGCACTGAGAACTCCATGTATGGATGCAGTACTCCAGGTGAGCTCTCACCAGTGCAGAGTAGAGGGGCAGGATGACCTCCTTTGACCTGTTAGCCACACTGCTGAATTGTTGTTGTTTGTTGTTTATTTGTTGGGTTTTTTTTTACATCTGCAGAATATACCTTAAAAAGCCAGAATCGCCTTCTTGTTTAAAAAATGACTCCAAATGTAGGCAGGGAGCATATTACTTAAATGTCTGATACTCTATTCCTGTACATTAGCGCAGTATCGTTGAAGACAGTGAAGCTGAGCAGCTGATGATAGGTAACATTCTACCCACAGAATAAATGTCGGTGTGGAACAGAGACTTCATCACGATAACAGGACAGCATAGAATCGGGAAGGTGAGCCAAAAGATAGCTACTGCAAAACAAGCCTGTACAGTGCATAATGCTCTTCTTTCCTTCCCCAACCCCCATCCCTTCTTCTTTTCTGTAGCTGTGAGAGGAACACTGTCCACAGCCCCATTATAACGGCGGAAAGTGATCTCTTTAAAGATTTAACCTCTTTCATTTTCTGTTTTGGCTTCTGTTCAGTTAGATAGATAAATAAAAGTTCTCATTTGTGTTGTATAATCAGACTGCAATCAGGAACACATAGAGAAAATACTGGCACTTGAACTACATTCTGCTTTGTTCTGTTATAAGGCAATGTGGCAATTCCTGTTCTGATAATAAATAAAGAAGGATTTGAATCTGTATTTAAAAGCTATGAAAAAACTAGCTGGATGCCTATTTATGTGATCTGAGTGTTTAGCTGTGAATGTTGAGTAGTACCTATTGGCAGCAACATAGATCACGTAGGTTTAATGTACTGAAAGACAGGCCAAGTCATTGCTAGGCTTTAGATTTATATATCAATTTGAAAATCTGATTCAATTCATAATGATGAGGGATTTTTGTGTAGCATACCTACTGTGGTTTTGTGAGGAAATGACTGGTTTAGATCACATCTGTACCTACATGATGAACCCCATGATAGCATACTCCTGGGGCTGTTTTTTATTCAGAGTGCATTTGCATGAGCTCTGAATGTACAGGTCCAGGTTTATCATATGACTACGTCATCTACCCAAATCCTGAAACTTGGTACGTAACCCAGATCTGATAATGTTATATCCTGAAAAGCCTTGCCAACAGGATTTTGTTCTACAGAGTAGAAGAGGAAGGGGTGATACCTACACTTCTTTCAAACGGTAAAACCATAAAGCCCCCAGTGGTTTCAGATGTCTCATTTAATGATTTTGAATTTCAGCTCAGAATTCAAAATAATATCCCTGAATTCCAAACCCGTGCAAGTGAAAACAGAGTAAAGATTTAAAACTGACATCATTGAAGTTGATTGCCAGTCTATATGTTAAAAAGTAAAGGCAAGGTAGTTGGGAAAGTAGCTGTTTATTCTAATTGATTGGCTTCTTTGTTTCTTCTAAAGTGCACAGCAGTTCATGCTACTGGCTGTCTTTACTGCTGCATGAATGCACAATGCTGCTTGTGTTTCTGTACAAGCAAGTAGAATGAATTGGAAGATCTAGTTATATAAGATCAACAGGAAGATTAGTATTTTCAGAAATGTAATACAAAGAGTGGACAAGTAAATCAGACCAAAAAAAAAAAATCCTGAAATTGCAGTACACTTTCAAGACAGATAAAAGAATGGAATAATTAACCAGGGAAACCTTATCTGCTCCAGGGTGGGCACACTGCAGCACAGCAGAGAATGGTGGCATATGGAGGCTTCCTGCATCAGGGAAACCCCAGGGAAGGCAGAGATCTCTCTGATTGCTCAGAGAGGCTGACAGGACATGCATGGCTCCAAGAGTACAGTAGTCACTGCCTACACATACAGAGGTGGCCCGGGGAAGGGCTGCAGCTAAGGGCAGGCATTAAGGGAAGTAGAGTGCTGTCACTGCTCCCTCCAGCAGTTTTTGTAACCCCCTCACAAGGAGCTCCAGTCATGGCACCTGCTTGGCAGAAAGCAGTGTCCTCTCTGTCCTCCATGGTCTATCTAGCCATAAGGGAATTAACACAGCCACCTAGACAGAGCTCCTGAGGGAACATGTGGCCATCCAGATCTCAGGCTGGAAAGTCTGCCTGAGCTGTCTGTCACTGCCTGATGACAACATACACTAAAATGGGAGGAACTGCTGACTTTCCTTGAGGGCAGAGAGGCCTTGCAAACAGATCTTGGTAAATTAGAGAGCTGTGCAATCACCAACTACATAAAGTTTAACAAGTGCTGAGTTCTGCACCTGGGATGGGAAGTTCACTTTTCTTTTTAGCACAAAAGTGATATAAATGTGATCATGTTAACTGTGTATTTTTAAGTCATAGATAAATGCTTCAGGCATTGCTTTACAAAGCAAGGCTTCTATTTTCAAAGAAGAATGGTCAAATAAACACAACAGTAATACTTAGGAAAACGAAGCATATTTTTTTTCTTAGAATAGAAACTTGCTACTAGATTTCAGTTTAATCACAGAGAAGAATGGATGAATCTTCAGGATGAAATAACCACAGAATATCTAATAAGCTGATACAAGTACTACCAGAGCAGTCTGTTCTTGTTTTGAAAGTTAATGCAATTTAGGATTCAAAGTCAGTTGTATATTTCTGAATTTTTTACCAAGCTTATTAATCTGCACAAGATGTTGCTTGTTATATTTGAAAGTAGAATCAACCTGGGATTTTGCATTAAATTTCACAAAAAGATAAGATACCAGAAGATTTAATTAACTCTTCAAATGCTCAACAGGCTGTTGTCATGCTCTTTGAATGTACAATATATTGTGTTTTGAAGAGGTTTACTCTCTCTGTCTCCATCTGCAGTGTAAGAACAGGAACAATGTAAGCAGCAAATAACTTCGTTTTTTCTAAAAGATACATGTCCTTTTGGTTACTCTCAAGAGGATTTGGATTCAGTCAGGGCAAAGAGGAAATACTGAAAAACCCAGAAAAAATGTGAGATTGGAAAAAAACAGAAAAGTCAAGAGAGGTGCTGTGTGGGTAGCACTCTCTCAGCAAACTGTGTAAGTGTGATTCTTTGCTTTATGCTTGGCACTGACCAACTTTTCCCCCCACGCAGGTTGAAGTCTAGAGATGTCAGATTTCTACTGTGAAATTGCAGCATATGGATGATGTATGCCTATATCTGAAAGAATTATATCACTCCCAATATGGACCTTCTAGCATGAAAGTCTGGAGTAAAGATTGCTATCGTAAGTTCCCTTCACAGTATATTAGGAAGTATATTTTCAGGGTAAGAAACAGCAATAAGACAACCATCTTCCAGGCACAATGAGTTTTCTCTGTGATGTAGTGAGAGAGAAAGGATGAATTTTTTAGTTACCAGGGATATAGAAAAAAATATCCTGTGTCTCCAGAGATGATGGAAACAGTGGAATTGATCTGGGGGAAACTAACTTGGAAAGAATGGACGGAAGGAGAAAGAGAACACAGTTACAGGTCTTAAACCTAGAAGGAGAAAGAGATACTGAAATGTGATATTTGTCACAAAGTAAAAGCAACATTTCATCTGACCTTTGCCTCATGAACACTGGGATATCTTTTTTGAGAGATGTAATGCCCTCTCTTCTATAGAGCTCCAGCCTTCCTAGTTGCTTTCTGCAGAAATTTGCTGTCCCAGGAAGATCTTAGTGAGCCCCAAAGAACATTTGATAGACTATATTATCCATTGTCTTCCTCACTCAGTGCATGTAAAAATCTGTGGGTACTTCTGGGTGTGTCCCATGCGTTTCAATTTCTTTACTTCCCAGCACCCTATTTATAAAGGAGCTGATTTTTCCTCCTTCAGGCTCTTCAGAAGTGGAGGCTGTCAGTGGATACTCAATTTTTATTGACAGTTCCAGAAGGTACTATAAAAATTGGAGATAATTTACTACTTTTCAGTAAGAGTAATCTGCTTAGTGTGTTGAAATGCAACATTAGGAAAAAAGTATATAATTTTTTACGGGGCACTACAGAGGGACCTAGATAGACTGGATTGATGGGCCAAGGTTAACGGTATGAGTTTCAATAGGGCCAAGTGTCGGGTCCTGCATTTTGCTAACAACCCCAAGCAACCCTACAGGCTTGGGGAGGTGTGGCTGGAAAGCTGCCTAATGGAAAGGGACCTTGGTGTACTGATGGGCAGTCGGCTGAACATGAGCCAGCAGTGTGCCCAGGTGGCCAAGAAGGCCGGTGGCATCCTGGCTTGTATCAGGAATCGTGTGGTGAGCAGGACTAGGGAAGTCATCCTGCCCCTGTACTCGGCATTGGCGAGGCCTCACCTCGAGTACTGTGTCCAGTTTTGGGCACCTCAGTTCAAGAAGGACGTGGAGGTGCTGGAGCAGGTCCAGAGAAGGGCAACGAGGGTAGTGAAGGGCTTGGAAAATCAGCCCTATGAGGAGAGGCTGAGGGAGCTGGGGCTGTTTAGTCTGGGGAAAAGGAAGCTGAGGGGAGACCTTATTACTCTCTTCCAGTACCTGAAAGGTGTTCACAGTGAGAGCGGAGTAGGTCTCTTCTCAGTGGTGACAGGTGACAAGACAAGGGGAAATGGCTTCAAGTTGCACCAAGGCAAGTTTAGGTTGGATGTTAGGAAACACTTCTTTACAGAAAGGATTGTTAAACACTGGAATAGGCTCCCTAGGGAGGTGGTTGAGTCACCATCCCTGGATGTGTTTAAGAGCCGTTTGGATGTGGTACTCAGAGATATAATTTAGCGGAGGATTGTTAGAGTTAGGGTACTATGGTTAGGCTGCGGTTGGACTTGATGATCTTTGAGGTCCCTTCCAACCTGAGTAATTCTATGATTCTATGATTCTATATGGTCTTACAGTTAAGAGCTGCTTTCTTCAGTCTTCTGCATTGACTCATGTTTCATTCTGTCCCTATTTTGTTCATTTCAGAAAATTTGAATTCCTAAGGAGTTGTATGAATTATTTTTAGATCTGAAACGGTTGCCATACTAAATTGGGTAGAAAAAAAATGTAATGTCTTGCTCTGAGCCAATTTTCTGCATTCATTTTAACTTACATAGACTCAAAGCAGTATAAAAGTTAACACTTTCTTACTGAAAAGTAGCTACTGATTTTCAGCATAGCATACAAACATGCCTCTTTTTTGGGCGTTCTTTTCACAATACTTGATACACAATACCATGCAACTCTTATGGACAACTCAGTTGGTGAAAACAGACTTTAATAAAATCTAATATCAGAAATGCTTGTGATATTTTAACACTGAGTAATAATTACCTTCTCTATTTGATTATGTTTTGAAGTACTTGGATCTTGTCAGAAGAATTGTCTTTGTCATCTGGACTGAGAGACAATTCTGAGAACTTATGAAACTGTAGCAAATGAGGTTTCTTGAGTGTTATAACACATAATACTACAATTAGAGAATTGTCACACTAGCTTCAGTTGAATAACTGAATAACAAAGTCAGCATTTCTCAAATGAGGATACTTTTGATTTAAATGGACCTCTTCTCCCATTTACAAGCTTGAAAGAGACAGAATGATCACTACACTATGATATTTTGATGTGTTTTTCACTGCCAATGTTGGAGGATCATTCTTCCTTGTCTGGTCCCCTGAACCCAGTACTAAAAGATTTTGATCCGTCTTTCATAGGAACATGAATTCGGTTACTATAGATCTATTTGATTTTATATAGGAAGTGAAAAACACTGCTGGGAAAGCTTTTGTGTATATTCTTAATGAGGAAAATAAGTGTTTGATTACATACTTTGCTTAATTGAGTTGAGATTATAATTGCTCAAGTTTTCATTCCTGACTGCTTTTGTAATGGGAATTGTGCTGTGTGTTTAAACTTCCTTTCCTTTACAGGGTGCATTATTCTAGCTTTATGATGGATTAAAATTTTATATTTGCTCATCATGTTATTTCCATAGGAAATACAAAGATTCTAGAATAAGGTCTGCAGACAGCACTATGAATGGTTAAAAGAAAAGGATATTTATTACAGAAAAAAGGATATGTATGTTGAAAGTAATAAGATTGGCAACCAAAGTCAAAAGAATGTTTATCCTCTCAAAGGGTAACTGCTACAATTTAATAGTAGATGGCACACAGAAAAGAACTAGTATAAAAGTTTGCTGGATGCTTTTATTTCCTAGGGGAAAAGACAGTAAAATAAAAATAAAAAATGACAGAGAAAGAAAGTTGAAAAAGTGCTTTAAAGGTAACAAAATGTACAACAAGGAAAATAGGAACTGTTCAATTTAAACCTAAATGACAGTTGACTTGTGACCTTCTAACAGAGGCCAATTTGGTTCATGGGCTTCCTATTTTGGGTAACACGTGTGTTTGACAAATAGCTGTGTCTAGCACTTAGAAATAAAAAAATAAATGCTGCAGTGAATAGAGGTAGTGAGTTATACTTAAGTAGTGGTACTGTAATTGCACTAAAAATGAATTAAGATGTCACAATGAATCCTATTATGAGATAGTATTGGGAAGCTGTGATCTGATGGGCATGAAATGTGTCTGTATGTAGAACCAAAAGAAATCTGAAGTTAAAACCTTAATTACCTTAATTAAACCTTAATTAAAAAGTTAATTGTTTAGCTGTATCTTTATATAAATATATATTTGTTATATAATATATATTAGATATAAATATATTATAATATATATTATATAAAGATAATTATTCAATATAAAAAATAAAGTACAAATCCAGAGTTAAAAGTCCCCCCAAGTTATAAACTAACTTATAGGTTCAGGAAAATAGGAGGAATTGTTACTTGAGAAAAAACTATTATGTGAATGTCTAACAGGTATTGCTGTATCTTCTACTGAAACAGTTTTTGACTGTAATGGCTGCAGATGCAGGTGGGCAGAACACTTATAGGTTCCATAATTTTTGTTGCAGTGTTTGTTTGTTCCCTATTTTTAAAAAATTTGATACTTCCCTTTCCAATGTTAGATATTTCCACTATTTATGGATTTTTCAAGTATTCAAAAGAAATAATTCTCCTGGGACAGATATTTATTTCAGAAATATTTTACTATGTTTCTTGGGCACATACAAGAGTGAAAGAGTAGTGTCTTTGGCATTTTTTTACCGAGAGTTTAGGAAGTTCACCGAGGAAAACCCAGGCAGAATGTGAAAGGTACAAAAGTCAAGTATGAGAATGATGTAATCTTTAGGTTTCACAGAATATGCATTGTAGTTTTTAGTAAGCAATAGAATTAAAATTTTTAAAAGCTTTGAAGTCTGTGTGTAAATTAACTTATTTTTAATTTATTTACTTTCTTCATTTTTTTTTAGTACGCAATGGAAAACCATTCTGAAAACTTAAATAATACACTTTTCAGTGTTTTTGCACTGAATTTGTATGTAACTGATGCAACTGTAAGTTGTATTTGGTAAGGTTTCGCTGTTGACTTTAAAAAATTATTATCTGTCACTGTCTTCCCAGGTCATTAACTAAGTATAAGTTTATCCAGATTTCCCCTGACATAATTCTTATGCCTTGTATTAACCAATCATGTTTACCTTAATTCTTTAATTAATTATTTTACAGGTTTTCTTTGGAGCTGTTTATCAGACCATTTAAAGTTGCTTAAAAAGGTTTGCATTCTGTAGTGTATTTCAGCTATCAGAAATTTGTTGTCTGTACATTCTTACCTTCTACAGTTAGTGTTCTAATGTTTTATATCTTCTCTCATTCTATTTGACATAAAGAGAACTATTATTAAAAT
>JAPSGF010000018.1:8279604-8299404 GCA_035772895.1 Perdix hodgsoniae | reverse complement strand
TGTATAAGCAATATGGATATATACAAGAGCTGCTCAGAAAGTAATGCCTCCTATTTTGTTGCGGTGGACCAAGACATCAGAGGCAGACGTTTGTGGTATGGCAGTAGAGGTTGAACCTTCCCACCATTATTCCATTACATTTTACTGTGTGGCAGATGGTAGCAGAGAGACTGACAGAATGACATCTGATATGGTAGTGTGTATGAAGCAAAGGTGTGTCACTGAATTCCTCTGTGTGGAAAAAAATGGTACCCGCTGAAATTCATTGATGCTTGCTGAGTGTGAGACCAGCCAGTGGATGTGAGCACAGTGAAGTGGTGAGTGCTACCTTTCAGCAGTGGCAACTGTAATGTGAATGTCAAGTCACATTCCAAATGGCTCTGCAGATTTTTATGCTCTTGTTAGTCACAGATGAAAATGCACAACTAATTATTTGGAAAATAGTGTTTTGTAGCTCTAACAGAAAGTGTATTTGCTCTATCAAATAGTGCTTTTGTACTCTTTGTGTCTGTCATACTTTCCATGGAAATAAATAGGATGCGTTGCTTTCTGAGCGACTTGCATATGAACTTGTAGTAGTGGCTACTTCATCTCATCTTCTTGTTTGATATGAAAATTGGCCACCCTAGACCATGATGCAGTGCAAAAGATGTACTAATAGCTTGTAGATCAAATAGTTCATCTCAGGGGATATAAGCTCCACTTTAAAATGCTAGACGACAAATCCTTATTATAGGAACCATCTCCATTGCTCATTGGCATTTTCCTAACTTAAAATTTACTCAAAGTGATGTTAACATTTGATGATTGAAATTAAAGGCCAATAAGCTGCACAGTGTATGTGCTTTGTAAAATGAATTGGCCTTTTGAGAGTAGAAGAGCTGCAAATTCAGTGGTAACGATTAGATTTTTATGGCCCCAGACAGAAATAAAATGTTAAAATGATAAATTAATTCGAAGTTTACTGGGGAAATTATGAAAAACTTAGAATCTGAACATGTAAAAATCATCATAGTGTATCAGAATCTCTGTTTATAAATGATCAGTTACATGGGAACCTGGAGTTATAAATGAGGCTTATATATATATACATACATATATGTGTCCCATTTTCCCAATGTCAAATACTGGCTAAAATATTTTTATAAAAAAATATGTTATGTGGTTTCTACTTCCTTTTTGCATTGGCTATGTTTCATTCATGCTTAAAGTAATAATTAAACATTTAACATCTCTTGAATAAAAGATCACTCCGATTTCTAGTTTAATGATGGATAGATAATGATAGGTAATCATGATATGGATGTGAAGAAGTATTAATTGGATACTGTGAGCTTCAGGGTAGTTTATGATATGAGAAATGATACACCTGCTGTCAAAAGCAAGAAAAAAAAAAGAAAAAAAAAAGAAAAAAAAGAAAAAAAAGAAAAAAAAAGAAAAACAAAACAAAACAAAACAAAACATTGAAGAGAGATGAAAATGGGTTCCTAGAAGAAATACTTTAAAGAATGTCTGCAAATCCATAATGTGACAATGCCTGAAAATTTATCAAAATCTCTGGTAGTCAGAGCTGGCCAATGTGCTCTTGTTTATTTTTCAGTGTGTTATATTGAGTTGAAGAAGTCTATGATTGCTGGCAGCAGCTATTATTGTAGACAGGCATGTAATATGCAGTGTAAGTTTTATTAATAAAGGCTTCCTTAAAGTCTTGAGTTGTATTAAAAATTCCCAATCAATTCATTACCCATATGAATTTAATTCATTCTTCTGGGGGCCCTTTTCATTGAATTAAACATTTTATATTCTAATGTTTGCATTCATCTTTTCCTGTGCAGTGTGCTCATTTGCCATGTGTAGCACAGAAGACCTGTTTTTAAACACTTTAAGACTTCCATTTTTTGTGAAACAAATCTATATGCAGGAATGCACATGAAATGCCATTCATTTGTGCAATTCCAGCTTTATATTTGGGCAGGAAAGTCTTTAATTTATATAAAATATGGCAGAAAATCTATCATTTTCTTGTCAGATACACCATCCCTGTTCAAGGTGAAGCTAGTCAGGGTTTGGCAGAAGCATGTAGGAACAAAAGAAACAGAGGATCTCTCGGCCAGCTAAAAAACTAGAAGGTAAGAATGATAGCATTAGAGTAAGTTAAGGTTTTACAAAAAGTAAAATAACTGTGGTGGTCTTACAGGAAGTCTATGTCAGAGCTAAAAACTAAAAACAGACAAAAATAACAACAGCTCCTTACACTTCAACATCATACCTGTATTAAAATCACAGAATCATGGAATCATTTGAGTTGAAAGGAACCTTGAAAGAGTAGCAAAGAAACGTCTTTAGGACAAGCAAAATATATCTTACTGATGTATATTTTTTTAGACTGGGAAGGTAAGTTTTTAGCTTTCAAATAAATTTGAGGAGTTTGCTCTGTGTTTTTGTTCAGTGAGTAACTGCAATCCCTAATTAACAGTAATCAGATAGCAATACTGTTTTCAGTGTATAGGTAACTCAGTTCTGCTTCAATCTTTTCAGACCCATAAATTATGTGGGGAGCAGGGAAATTTGGTATGGAAGTTCACCTTTAATGCTCACAGTGCTTTCTCTCTATTTTTAGGGGAGAAACATAACAATAACTCAAAGTCATATATTGCTCCCTCCTTTCTACTGGTCTATTCCTTGTGCTTTCCTGAGGGGGAGAAGAAAAAAAAAAAAAAAAGCACTGATTGTTCAAGCATTTTCTACCAGGAAGGCAACTGTAGGCAGTTTAAGGAGTCTCTATAAGTGATTTATCTTTAATTTTGTGAATGGATAGTTCTTTTTATTTGAAAGAACAAAACAACATGTTGATAGCTGCTGAAAGCTGAGAACTGAAAATTGCCATTTCAAAAGGAGCCAATCTAGTAATTCAGAAGGATATTGATCTGGGTTTTCCAACATTTGAGCTGCAGCTAGTTTTGTGGGCAACTCTCCATCTTAATTGATTCTTATTTTGCATACAACTAGAGGTGGAGGGGCAAGAGAGAAGAGAGGGAAGTAGTAGGATCCCTGAGCAGTGGGCAGAGCAGGATTTATTTGGCATTGCATCATTAATAGGAAACTATTGTCACTGTAATGTTTTATTTGTTTATTTATAATTTTTAGTTCAACATTTAAAAAAAATCTTGAAAAAGGTATTTATAAATATGTTTCAGCAAAGTGCTTCCTTCTAATCTACATTATGAGTTTTCAGTGTTAAAACAAATCAAAATGTATTAGGTGTTTTGGAGTGCACAATGTAATTAAATATGACTTACATAATATTTAGCAATTTAGGCATCCAGCAAAGTTTGATTCAGGAATAGTAGTAGCAGAAGGACTGGAAGAAAACAGCATAACTGAAGTCTTTAAAACAGTAACTATGGCCACTCTCAGTTGGAGCATGAAGTGCTGCCTCCCTCTCATATGCACGTGGTATGTCACTTGGGTGGAACCAAATTACCTGACTTTGAAATGTATGGTCCTTTTAGGTTTTGGCTCCTAACTGGAAGTTAAATGATAGAAATCCATTACATTTCATGGACTCAGTTCCTCTTCCATCTCTTGCTCAGAGAAGTGCCCTTTATCCTAATCACCCTGTTGTTTGTGGCTTTGGGAGGAATGATTGAAAGCTGTTTCTTTTCCCTTCCTTTTTTTTGCTGTTTTGAATCACAAGATGATAAATCTTCAATATCAACTTTTGATTTCACTGGAAGTTATGATGACCTTGTATTGATGCTCTCTGCCAGCCTTCTCCCAGAACAGCAGCAGGGAATTTATGTTATTTATTTATGGAGGAGAGGAGATGGCTTTTTTCTTGACTCATTTTACTTTTTCTTTGGTGATTTCATTGTGCTGTGCACCTGTTCCAGTAGTTCAGTAGCCCTCAGGAAACAATACCACTCTGTATTTGAAATCCCTTCTTAGACACTGAAGAAGTTATCGTAGTTGTGACCATACTATGAACCACATCATCACGTGAATTGACTGTGAACAGGTTTCACAACCAGCCTCATCAGTTCATTACTGAGCTTGACTAAAGTGCTTTTCCACTCTAACTGCAACAAAAATACTTCTGAAGCATGCAGATATACTCTTGCCTGTCTTTGCCTGCTATGTGTACTGTGTGCTGCACTTTAGACAGCTGGCAGTGATCCCAGCCTGATGCCTTCCAGAGATCCTCTGCTACTACAATTCATGTTCATTGCCGCCTAGATTTTACATGTTCATTAAATAATGTAAGAATAAGGAATACACAAACATACATATCCAGGCACAGAACCTTTAAAAAACAATACATTTCCTGTGGGAGTTTAACTTGTAAGGCTTTTCAGCAAATGAAGATGGAATGTAAAATAGATGTTGTAGAAAAATTTTTAAGGGAAATGAATGCTTTTGTTTTCCTTGCTTTCTAGGTTGGCATCTCACACAGAAGATCAATCTCTTATTACAGATAAATAAATATACAAGGGCTGCTCTGAAAGTAATGCCTCCTACTTTATTATGTTGGTTCACAATGTCAGAGACAGATGGTGGTGATATGGCAGTAAAGGCTGAGCCTTTCTACCACTATTTTGTTGGATTTTGTTACCATGCAACGGATGGCAGCAGAGAGGCAGTCTAACACAATGGCATCTGAAGTGCCATCCGAAGCAAAGGGGTGTGATTTAAGTTCTCCATGTGGATAAATGGCACCCATTGGCATTCATTAATGCTTGCTGAATGTTGATGAAGACCAGCCAGTGAATGTGAGCACAGTGAGGTGGTGTGTAGTGCTTTTCAACAGTGGCAACAGTGACAGAGGGCCACCTCTATTGGTGCAGATTTGAACAGCATTCAGGCTCCTAGAATCATAGAATCATAGAATTGCTCAGGTTGGAAAAGACCTTAAAGATCATTGAATCCAACTGCAACCTACACATACTAAGCTAACTCTAACAACCTTCCGCTAAATCATGTCCCTGGGCACCACATCCAAATGGTTTTTAAACACATTCAGGGATGGTGACTCAACTACATCCCTGAGGAGTTAAGCTATTCCAGTGCTTAACAAATCTTTCAGTAAATTCAGTAAATACATTTTTCCTGATATCCAACCTAAACTTATCCTGGCATAACTTAAGGCCATTTCCTCTCATCCTGTCACCTGTCACCAGTGAGGAGAGACAAACCCCTCTCTTGCTGTAAGCACCTTTCAGATATTGGAAGAGAGCAATAAGGTCTCCCCTCAGCCTCCTCTTCCCCAGACTAAACAGCCCCAACTCCCTCAGCCTCTCTTCATAGGGCTGATTTTCCAAGCCCTTCACTACCCTCGTTGCCCTTCTCTGGACCTGCTCCAGCACCTCCACATCCTTCTTGAACTGAGGTGCCCAAAACTGGACACAGTACTCAAAGTGAGGCCTTGCCAATGCCGAGTACAGGGGCAGGATGACTTCCCCACACATGGTGACCAGGATGCCATTGGCCTTCTTGGCCACCTGGGCATGCTTCTGGCTCCTATTCAGCCAACTGTCCATCATTACACCAAGGTCCCTTTCCATAAGGCAGCTTTCCAGCTACTCCTCCCCAAGCCTGTAGGGTTGCCTGCGGTTGTTGTGACCAAAATGCAGGACCCAACACTTGGCCCTATTGAAACTCATACAGTTGACCTTGGCTAACTCATACAGTTAACCTTTTTCATCAGTGGCGAAAATGCATAGTTCATGGTGGTGCCTGTGTTGAAAAACAGTGTTTTGTAGATGAGAATTTGCTTTCTTATATAGTTATAATTTCCATGGAAATAAATAGGAGGCATTAATTTTGAAGCAATCTATGTGTGTGTGTTTGTGGATGTATATGCTTGTTGCACGTATATACGTGATACATATAGATATATCCTTATAGTGGCATAATATTACAGTATAAATTGTTAATCTAATAACAGTGTCTCAATATTAAGCCTCGCCTTGGCTCATCAGAGATAGCGGAGGATAGATTACATCTGTGCTTTCAGTTCCCCTGATTTTGTACTGCTACAGCAGTAATGAACATATCACAAACAACTGACAATATTCAAAAAATAAGTAAGTGGTTTTGGAAGTGATTATGAATTATGTTAATGGAAATTAGCCCATATTAGAAGGATAGTGCTGAATCCAGAAAACTCCATTAGTGAATTTGCCTACACAGAAGCAGCGCTAGAGTTTCCCATCAAGTATGACAATTTAGTTAGTCAGCAACACTAAATAGTACAATTCCAGATTATAAAATAGACAACAATTTCTCATTCCTTATTCCTCATAACAGTGTCAAACCTTTGATTTGTTACATAGCATGTAGAAATTTAATGCAATAGTAGAAGTACATTTTATATTTATTAATATCACAATTCTACTATTATCAATACGCAGTGTTATTATAAGCATTGTATGATCTGGTGGCTTCATTTTTTCATAATATTGAAGCATTAAATGATGCCTCTGTCTTCCTATCAGTTTTTCATGTTGCAAAAGCCTTTTATCCTTAGTATTTGAGAGTATCATGCACTTAGTGAAACAAAACAACAAACAGCATGCTTTCATTTTTACTGTATTAATTTATCTCCTGTATTTCTGTTGTGAAAAGAATTCTTGTTTTCACTAGAAAATAAGACATAATTTTTCATCAGAAACTTTTGTAACATTGAATATTGTAAAAAAAATTAAAGGAAGGACTCTTCAGTCACTACAAATGACATTTTAAATGCTGAATTGATACCGTGATATTTTAAACCATTCTCATAGTAAACTTTCCCTTAAATTTTCAAAATAAAGCGAGATTGAATATGGTTAGAAATTTTATCAAAAGGATAGAAATTGCCAGACTTATTAAGAAAGTTCAGATAGATGAGTAGTTAATATGCTGGAGAAAAAAAAAAAATATTTTGCAGTTAAAACCAATAATTAATTAAAGGGACAGACCATTAGAGTTACTGGCATCCATAACCTGACCAGGTTGGATGGGGCCCAGGACAGCCTGATTTAGTGGCTGGCAACCCTGCCTATGGCAGAGAGGTTGGAATTGGAGTCATATTTATACTCTGTACAAATTAATCTTAGAAGTAACTCATTTTTTCTTCTACTCAATTTCTGAAAGGAAGATTCTTTCCTTTTTTCAAACAACATAGATGCTAGAATAAAAAAATTCCTGGTAATTTGTGAACAAGTAACTATAAATTTGCCTGATTTTCCTAGTGGTTTTTACAGATTATTTTGAGAAAAAATATATATAAGTGTATGTAATATTTATTATATTGTATATACTATGTACTATATGATAGACTATATACATATGGTAGAGATAAGCTTAATATGTTTGCATATATATAATATAAAATAATTCCAAAAGGGCTTTTTTTTTTTTTTTTCACTTTTGTGGAAGTGAAAATAGGAACAGTGATAGGACAAGAGAAAATGGCCTTAAGCTGTTCCAGGAGAGGTTCAGGCAGGATATTTGGAAAAATTTATTCTCAGAAACAGCGGTGAGGCATTGGAACAGGCTGCCCCCAAGAGTGATAGAGTTATCATCTCTGAAAATGTTCAAGAAACGTGTAGGTGTGGCACTGAGGGATGTAGGTATTGAGCATGGTAGAGGTGTGCTGATGGTTGGACTAGATGGTCTTAGTAGCCTTTTTCAACCTTATTGATTCTGTGATTCTATGATATAATATTTTTTTAGTTGTTGTTCATGATTGTTCTGAAATCAAAACACAGTTCTATAAAGATATGCAAATGATAAGTCTGTCTCAACTCAGTGCAAATATAACTCTTAAGATTCTGCATGTGGTTTTATAAAGACTGATTTTCTAGAAAACATACAGAATCCATAATCTATAGAGCTTATAATTATTTCTGCAATAAAATAAGTACTGAAAGGAAAAAGGCAGGGGCAGGAGGGAGAAAAGCAAATCCATTGCATCATTGCTAAACATATCTTTGTAACCCACTCTTTAATAAATCAGATGGTTGTGAGTCTGTGGCTTACGTAAGTGGAAAACGGACTGCAACTTGTCTGAGCTCAGACACATTACGTCAGTGTAAATGGCAATAAACGGCAATGCAGAGCCAGAATTTAATCATCAGTGTTTTTGCCATGGATTTACATGTAATTAAATCTTTCAGAAATGATGGATGATCTGAAAATATCATCAAGGAAGTGTTCTTTGGTTCTCTGGTTAGGATATCCTATGTGAATGGAAGAATATAAAATGTCAAGGGAAAAAAAAAATATATATATATATAATAATTTAATGTAATTTAATATTTTTTGTCCTTTTATTCATTTTATGTTCCAAAATGTATAAACCCTGCAGTACAAACCAAATTCTTTGTGAGAGTCATATATGAGCATGATGCTATTCATTTAAATTCTATTAGATTTTTGTTATTCACTAAGAAATGAAGGTAGAAGATAACCCAGATTCTTCAGAGTGATCAGTGAAATATCATTTCTGGAAATTCAAATTTTTAATAATCAGCTCCTTTCTTAATGGATACATGCAGTAGAAGGCTGGAATATAGGATAACAAAACAACACAAAGAATTTTTCATTGGTGTTCCAAACTGCATCTCTCAAAGGACAATAAACTACAACAAAAGAAAAACAAAAAACAACCACAAATGCAGAAGTTGCTCCGAAAGTAATGCCTCCTGTTTATCTCTATGGACAATACAACAGCTACAAACAAAAAGCATAATAACATCATTTGATAAAGCAAAACCTCAGCCAGAAAATAATATTTTTCATCATTAGCAGTACCACTAGTATGCATTTTCACCTGCAATGAAGAAGAACCTGCATTCCACATTCGTAAAAATCTTCATCAGTGGAGAAGACCACAATTTCACAGCTTCTGTGATAGCATAATTGCTGAAATGCATCACTCACCACGTCACAACTACTGGCTGATCTCCTCAACATTCAGAAAGTCTTAATGAATTTCTGTGGGTGCCATTCTTTTCTGCAAAGAGGAATTCAGTGACACCCCTTTGCTTTAGATGCTTTCAGTTCAGACACCATTTTGTCAGACTGCTCCTCAGCTGCCTAAGTTGCCATCATGGCAACGAAATGTAATGGAATATTGGTGTGAAGGTTCAACCTTTACTGCCATCCCATCAACATCTGCCTCTGACATCATGGACCAACATAATAAAATAGGAGGCATTACTTTCAGAGCAACCCTTATAGATTCAACCACGTTATTACCTTTGTCAGTTATTTCAATATTATTTCTATTGCAAAACAACAGTGATGTAGACTTTACAAAAAACAGTAAAATAGAGCAATTATTCTCGATCACCATGAGAATTCTCACCTGTGTGTGCATGCAACTATGAACTGATAATCCCAACCCTTTTAAACGCCTTATTTTCTGCACATATAGAAGATGTCACCATCATCAACTTCTCTGCACTATGTCAGGCATATTTTTCTACCTTGGAAGTTGTACCTATGATAACAGATGCAGCAACATGCAGCATTTTCTCTGCTTTTCTCAGCAATGGCATGACTGACATATTTTATAATTCTACTCCACGGAGTAGCAGATGGTGCCTACCCTTTATTATCCTGTACAGGACTTGGTATTTCTTCTCTGTCAGTCATGAGACATGATTTTGATTTTTTCTGGCTGCACAAGCCGTGGAATTTCATACAACAGTAGTTACTTCTCCTGCCAATCTCATGTCTCTTGAGGCCCAGGCTTAGCAAAATCCCTCAACTCATGGGATGACTTGTGTGCCAATTCTGGCAAGCACTGAATGATCACTGACTAGTATTCTTCAGAAGAACTGTCTTAAAATATGTGCAAATTAAAGGCAGAGGCATGCCGTAGCAGTTCAACACAAAGATTAATCACTCTCATTATCACGAGAGCAAATGTATCTATTAGCAGAAGGCCTGTTAATGCCACAGAACAATCTCTTGGGCATGTGAATGGTCATCCACCCTTTCTGCTCCACTTTGATATGAGATGACAGTCCCAGAGCACATTAAAGCACTACAGCACTCAAAAACACACTCTGTACTTCTCAGTAAAAGTTGTTCCTTTGGGTTCAAAATCATGCTTGAACAGCTATGCTCAGTGGAACTGCTTCTTGCTAGCATGAAAAACATGCCCAACAGCTCTATCTCATGCTGTGGTCCTACCCTGTATTTGTCAGAGGGATGCAGTCTGACTGACTCATCCACTCACAAACAACACCATAAAATTTGTCAGGGATGTTTATCAAGAAAAGGCATTTAGAATCGTAGAATCATAGAATGGATTGGACTGGAAGAACATTTAAATCAATTGGTTCCAATCCCCATTTCTCTGCCTCACCTTTGGTGAGTAAATAAGAATCTCTGGAAAAATGCAGAAATTGGTATCTGAAAAAGAATAAAAATACACAGGAACAGAAAAGTATAACAATTCTGATTTACTGCCATTAGTAACAGTACTTTCTACTCTCTCCTTTTTTTTTCTCTATTCCTTGTAGGTGTTTTTAGAACGTAGTGATTTTATTTTTAACCTTCAGACTGAAATGTTAAAGAGTGTAGCAAAAAAAAAATAGATTTTCCGCTTTCAGATTATACAGTAATCCCCAGTATAGTTTTTCTCTTATTTCTGAAAAGTAATTTTATTCTCAGTTTTTACTGACTTTTAAGGTCTACAGACTTGAAAAGAATCTTAAGGGTAGTGGAAAGAGAATATATTAATTTATACTGAAGTGTTCGCTACGCTGGTTTTGAACTAATACTTTTGACATAGGAGAAACTTCCCAATGCATGCTGGGAGAAAGAACTAAAAATATATATTAAAAAACTGAGGCTTAGAAAATAACTGACTGAATGAGGACTTTTTTACAACAGTACTTGTTATGGTTGCTCATTACTTGTTCACCTATTCTCTTTCAAGTGTCAGTCTCGGGGTTTCAACTTCTGCTAGGTTTGGGGGGCTAAATGTGCATATTCAGTAATATGGAAGTGCTTGGCTGTTGCCAGGTAAAACTAGAAGACTTTATTTTAGCAGCAGCAAACCCACATGCAAACTGTACAAGAGATCTGACCAACTATTCTTAAGACGATCTTCTTCATTTGTCTCCCAATGTTTTATTTCAGCAAATTTTCTCTGAAACATTCTCACTCCTTTATAATGCCTGAGATAGAATTTATTTTACCTGAGTTTTGAACATTTTGAACTGTTAAAGTCCAGTGCTCTCTGACCAGTTAGCTTTCTTGGCAGTAGCTGTGGTCAGTCACACACTATTATGTTCCCTGAGCTTTATGGGCAGATTACCCTTCTTTGTCCATTCTTCCATTACAGGAGCTTTTTGGTCAGTCACATTGTCACAGTGTTAACTAGATCAATCTATGCCTGTGACAGGGGGCAGTAGGCCCCTGTCCCTCCACCCCATCCCAGCCCCAGAAAATGGGAAGGAAGAGGGGGGAAAAAAAAAATCTAGCAGCAACAATCTATGGAGGAAAACTTATTTTACTAACTATTGGAATGCAAAATAACACAATATAACAAAATCTAATTGAAATTGAGACTAATAAATCAAATAAGATAAGAGAGAGAGAGTTCCCGAGACCGAGTCAAACCTGAAAAGCTTGGAACGGCTAGGAAAGCACCCTCCAGCACCCACTGCCAGGCAGTAAGAGACCGCCCCACCCGGAAGGGTCAGATCCCATGACTTCCATCATGTACAGGGATAGGTACATGGAATTGGAGCATTAACACTTTAGTTCCAGTACACCACATGATGTGTTGATGTGGAATACTGAAAACCAAAAAACGTAAAACCATGACACACATGGACATACTTTTTTTTTTTTTTTTTTTTTTTTTAAATGAACCACATACAGCGCTTTGGTTAAATCTCCACATTTAGAAGCACATGTACCCTCAAACGCTGTGCAATTGTTTATTGAAGTCTTCAAGCCTTGCTCGTCATTTTATTTCATATTAATCTTATTTTTATATTCCAGTAATAAACTTATGAAAGGCATAAGATGTTTTGAAATTATTCCACAGCAATAATGAGCATAATATTAGTCATCAGTAGTTTTCAGTAAAAAAAAGTCTTTATAAGTAGTGCACATCTTATTTCTAACTACTGAAGAGTGCACAGAGAGGTGCATGCACAAAACTGCACAGTGGACTACAGCTACAGAGAATTAAAGTTATTACTTTATTGCTTAGTTTCAGGTAGCTATAATATCTGTAAATGTAAAATAATAATTTTTACATAAATTCAATGTATTAAGATATTATAAGTAAAATTTTCAAATTAAGGATGTAATTATGAACAGAAAAAAAAAAAAAGTGGGAGGAATACACTTCTAATCTTTAAGGCCCATGGATCCAACTGGAAGTCATTCAAGGTTTTGTGCATTTAAGGCAGCTATTAGTGCAGAAAGAAATGAAACCAGAATAATTTTTTCCATCCAGACCTTTCCTGACGAGTAGTTACGGTTTTGATAATGTGATTTTCTGTGGAAACAGTTTGCCTTTCTTGAAATAGGTTTCTAAGCAGAAAACTAGGATCAAACTCGGAGAAAAAATGCTGGTTTTGTAATGTCCTCCTCTTCTTTTCTAGCAAAATTAACAGTTCTCACAAGAGAAAGTGGAAAAAGCATTTATCAAATCAACTATTTCAAAAATGACCACTAACATGCAAATACATCATGTTGTTGAAAGTAGATTGTCCATGCAAAACACAGAACGTGCAAAAAGGACAAAACAAACAAGTTAAAAAGTAATCTTTGGAAAGAAGAAACTGTGACAGAGGAGAACTTTTCAAGTTAAGGAAAATGGAAAGTTAGGACTAAGTAAAGTACAAGCTGTCTAAGTGAAGTGCTCTGTCCTGCCTTCAGAACGCATTAGCATCCATTGGATCGTAAGGACTGTGTAACCCACATAATTTTGTGACACTGCTTTGGTTTTGTTTGTGTAGGTTGATATTTTAGAGACAGCTTAATTATCAGAGCAACAGCAATCAAGCTGTTTGACTTAAAGAATAATAATAATAAAAGACTGTGTGAAAGGTTATAAGCTAGATGTATTTGATTTATCTCTTTACTTTTTTTTCTTGGCCAAGTACAATGTGTACTTTATTATATAACTAAGCAATGAACCACAAGCTGTATGGCAGCTATTCTTGAGGGAATCAGTCTGCAAGACATTCCCCAGATAGAATGCTTCATTGCATCTGTACTGCGTATTGCCTTGGAATCAGTAAAAGAATATTGTGCATGTGAGTAGAAGATATAAAGTTCAGATCTGGTCAGTAAATGTCACCAAAATTCATTTTGTGTATTTAGGTGTTTATCATGAAAATACTACCTTTCTGCTGTCAGCAAAAATGATGTTCTTCAAGTGTTTGCAAGTCAAGAGGCGGGAACATATCTTGTTACATTCTTTCATGTGAGACCTGCTCTTTGTCACCTTCAATTTGACATTTTATAGGGATTAGGAATACAACTCAGAAACAAAAAACATATGTAGTTTTCTCCCTGTAGCTGACTATTGCTCGTCTTAAAAGTAAACAATGTCAAATTTCAGTTTTAGCTTACTTATTTACTGCATCAGGGACTGTAAAAATCAGTCTTAGTAGAGTTTATTGTTCTATTCTTTTTGCATACGAGTGAAAACAAACAAACAAACAAACAAACAAAAAGCTTTGTCTGAAAGCTGTTTACAATAGTAGTTTTGCCCATCTAATAGAAACAATCAAAATTGCCAAAATATACATTTTTGTGTGTGTCTTTTTGAATGATGGAAGTTCCCCCAGGTAATTGGTTTCTATAGAAAATACAAAAGAAAACTCTAGAAATTGACCATGAATCACTGAAAGAAGTGAAAGTCCTAACATATATTTTATTGTGCTGAAAATTTTCATGGACACAAATGTAAATATAAAGAAAAACCAGTGACTTGCAAGGATATATAAATTTCAAAGCTATTTAAGAATAACTTCAATGACAAAAATATATATGTTGCTTCAAAAAAATTTCTATTTATTTACAGGTAAACTACAAAAGATACAAGGAACAGAGTAACACTATTTTACAGAGCAGATTCTCAGTTAAAAAATGCTATTATGACATAGTCACCACCACTTTCTATGCATTTCCACCAGTGATCAACAGGAACATAAAAATGGCTGTCTGGAATGTGGCTTTTTTTTCATACCACTGTTGCCAATGGTGAAAAGCACCACTTGCCACCTCACTGTGCTCACATTCACTGGTTGGTCTCCCTAAATGTTCAGCAGCAGGCATCAATGAATGTCAATGGATGCAATTATTTTTCTGTGTGGAGGAATTCAGTGGCACACTTTCGCTTCATCTGCACATCCATGTCAGACGCCATTCAGTCAGACTGCCATCTATCACATGGGAACAGTATGTAGTGGAATACTGTCAGGAAGGTTCAAAATTTATTGCCATGCCACCACCATCTGCCTCTGACAATGTGGACCAACATCATAAAATAGGAGGCATTACTTTCAAAGCAGCCCTTGTAGAGAGGAACCATAGTCATTTTATCTTAGAACAGTAAACTTAAGTACTTTTAACTTTCCCTCATTTATAGATGTTATCCTGTGTAAAAAGGAAATGGCTACTAAATCAAAACAAATATTATTTAACTGCATCATTACTTGGCACTATCTGAGCAAGGTATTAACAAGCATTAACACTAACCACCATTATTACTCTTACATAGTCTTACTCATACTGTTACTGCCGTCATTGCTGTGCAATAAATTGATGCTGACTCTTCTTAAGCTGTTTGATTTGATACTACCTCTCTAATTTTCACAGTACTGATCTAAAGCCATATGAAGTCCTCTACTGACTTTTAGAACCAGACTGATTCTTTTTCTTGTTTTTCTTGTTAATATTTTTTGAATTCTCTTTTCCGTATTCACCAGCATAACTACAAATGTAACACAGGAAGAGTGATTGCATCACAGTCAATCCCTGTAATTTATTTTTGTCTTTCATAGCCTCAAGTTTGTAGTCACAACTGATTTTGCCAGCATTGAAATGAGTGTTGAATATGTCTCTTAAAACAAACAGGCAAGAAACAAAAATAAAGTAAACTTTAGGCAAAGACAAAGTGAATGGCTACTTCAGACTGCAAATGAGGAAACAGTGGTTGATATGCTATTCTTTTGCATGGTAGATGGAGCAGTGAGAAAAAACAGCATTTTTCAAGCTTCACCTCATTATCTAAGCAGGTCTACCATTTTTCTCCCTTTCCTAGGACAAGAGAATCCCAGATCCAGTTTAGTTTCTACTTCTCGCTTTAAGGATGGCAAAGTTACTTTTGCACATATGTTGTGGAGAAGTGTTGAGGCAAGGCAACAAGGTGTATACACTGGTGCCACTTCAGACAGCAGTAAACTACCAGAAATTTTTTCTAAGTTCTCAGCAGCCTCAAAAAGAGGCAGTTTTTATTTCAGATGCAAGGATGTAACACTAATTCTGCCAATACAGCACATTTTAAATGCATTAAAGTATATCCATGTGGGGGATGTTGTATCAGTGTAACTACAACATTCAGTTACTTGATTGAAAACTAAGTTTTAATTCTGAAAGAAAATCTGTGAAATATGATGAAGAGTTTTACAACAAACGCACACACAAAAATTATGGGGGAAATGCTAAAAAGTTGATAATAGGTTACAAAACCATTTTATGTCATACTGCATAATGTTTAAAATAATTCTATAATGTAAGTATTTCAGTAATGAAAAATCATGAAATTTTGAAATGTTCAAATTATTCAGTTTTGACTATAGTGAGATATACTTTCCTTCTTTTAAATATTATCAAATGACTGTAGTTCTAAAAATATTTTGGTTTTGTGAAAATAGGATTTCCTTATGTACAAATGGCATGCTAAAACTCCTTTGATCTGGTGCATAGCATAGGTCAAGTACTGTAATTTTTATAACCAGACAAGGCATAATGATCTATTATGCCTTTCACAAAGTATGAAAGACAGTTCTGCTAACAGCTTTATTTCTTTTTAACCTACCTTCTACTTTTTAATCTAAATGATTATTGTGGAAATGAAAGAATTAACCAGCTTAAGTGATACATCTGTTGTCATAAACTCCCTTTTTGTTTATTCTTATTTCATAACTTACCTACAAGTATTTCCCTCTGCTATCTATGAACCTGCTTTCAGTGGCAAGCTATCAGAGCCAGCAGACAGCAAATGAAATCTCTTTTTCTCTAGTTACTATCATTTGCCTATATATACTGAAATGAAAACTCTTGAGACTTGCAGAATAAAACTCTTTTACTGTTAGAGCATTTATAATGTTATTTTTCTAAAAGGTTGTCTAGTTTCAGCTGGGACGGAATTGTTTTTTCCTTACATCTGGGTATGATGCTGTGTTGTGATTTTAGGAGAAAAGCAACGTTGATAACACACTGATTTTTATGGTTGCTGCTCAGCGGTGCTGTACAGAGCCAAGGCCATTTGCAGTGAAGGGTCCAACGAGCTGGGGGGAGGGGAAAAGAATCAGGACAGCTGACTTAAACTAGCTAAAGTGATACTCCATATTATCTGACATCAATTGGAAGGAGTTGTAAGGGGAAGGGAGTTCATTTCTCTTCAGTTACTTGGAGGGCTAGATGGGCATTAGTTGGGGCGTGGTAATCCGTTACTTGTGCATTGCTCATTACATACATATATATATATTTTTTTATATATAATCATAACTGTGTTCCTTTTCCTTTTCTCTGTTAGTTTTATCTTAACTGTTCCTTTTCTCTGTTAGTTTTATCTTAACCTACAAGTTCCACTTTGTTTTGTTTGTTTGTTTTATTCTCTTCCCCATCCCAGGAGGAAGAGGCAGAGTGAGTGAATGACTCAGAGATGCTGAGCCACCTGCCACATTAAACCATAATAAAGATTCTTCGACATTTTGAAATACAAATAGGTTTTACAGTGAATAACATTAATAAATAGGAGCATACATGTCAGAAGCTGACACTCGCTGGCCATGTTTTTCCAGATGTTCCAGGTGTGGAGGGTGCAATGTTTAATATCAGTTTTGCTTATTTAAAAATATGAGGGCTACTCTCTGGAAGTAATGCCTCCAGTTTTAATATGCCCATGACGTCAGAGGCAGATGTTGGTGATATGATAGTAGAGGTTGAACCTTCCCATCAATATTCCACTTCTCTCTGATGCCATGTGACGGTTGGCAGCAAAAGAGCAGTCGTATAAATTAATAGTTTTATCCAGGTAGATGAAAATAAATATAAGATCAGTGGCAAATGTACTGTATTTCTTTCCAAAAGTTTTGTTGTTGTTGCTATTTAGCAAAATGGTTAGCTTTTCAGTATCAATATTGACAAAATTATGTGCATTTTTTCACTATCCTGAAAAGTTATTTAAGAATTAGTCATTCTCAGTGTCTGCTCATTATATTCATAAAGGTTGTGCATTTAAATATAATGCTATATTTGGCACTAATTCAAAAATGCTACAATATTGTCCAATGGATATTCGAGTAGGGTATGGCAATATGCCAAAACTTATAATAATGCATTTCCACAATTGCAGGGAAGATTATGCAGCTATAGTGGTATAATGAAAGCAAAATTTCTGTCTTCAGACTATGTACACAGAGCGGAATACTTTTAGCATTTTATTCTCAAAATGGATCTACAGCTTTCAGCCAGACACTTGAGCATTACACATGGTGTAAAGAAAGTGGGGCACAACAAAGAAGCACTTTTAACAGCCAAGATGGGCCAAAACCATGGTAATGGTCAAAGCTCATATATATACTTCTGGACAACAGAAACGTGCCAGTCTGGGCATTAAATTCATCTGAATGTTCAGATTGACAGTTGGAATTTTGAGAGGACTAAAGGGAACCTGATTTTATAACCATAAGGCATATGAAAATCGATGTGTCATATTAAGAAACTACAAAAACATCACTGAGAGGAGCAGATTAGGGCATGCTCCATGACCTTCTGTTACATGTTTCTCATACCTTAAATCATCATAAAACCTAAAATGTATGTACATTACAAAATTAACAACTGCATGAAGTATAGTATATTATTAAGCTTTTCATATTAAATATTACAAAGTCTGAGTTAACACCTTTGTATTCTTTTCCAACTCCCAAAACTATTTAGCATTTACCAACTCTGATGATATGTTTGATGCCATCCAGCATTGCTGACTGTCAAATATGCTGCAAGTGAGAGAACAATTATTTGTTTTACTGGCTGCTTAACCACAATTGATTTTTCAGCTCAAATGAGTAAGCAGAGCAAGTAAACATAGATTACTGAAATTTGTGGCTTCACTACTTCATATCAGCTGAAGAACGAGATTCAAACAAAGCTCATTCTTCAGTACTGGATACAGAACTCGGAGGTTTCATGGCTCTCATCAGCAGGGATGTGTTGTTTATTTCATTCCCAGAAATGAGAAAAAGGAGAAAAAGAAGAGAGAAAGGACTTGCACTCAGAAATATCAGGCTTTTCCAGGAAATGCCTGTTCGACAGAGAGTGCTGGTATAATTGTTAGTGGTGTTACTACCTGAACAGATGCAGAACAATCTGATGGAAATTACAGGGTTTTCTTCTGAATCAGGCAGTACAGATTTAGAAGGGGAGTACCTTCACTGCTAATTCCTGTGGCTGAAAAACTGTCACGGATGTTTTCTTTCACAGGAGGTAACAGAGATGAGCTTGGGTTGCCAAAGATAATCAGAAAGCCGAGAGGACCAGAGTCGTGCAGAACTACCTTTGTGGAGTAGTGGAGCCAGAGCCACATGTTCAGATATTTCCTGGCTCAAAAGCTAAAATTAGGCCCTAAGACAAAATCTTTTTTACCAAAACAGCTTCATAGCACCCTAACCATCACTGTAAGACAAATGGGATCTCTGCCCATATGTGCTACTTCCTGGTTTACACACGCTCAGTTCAAATAGCGGTTGTCTAACAAAAGAAAAGCCCATGGCAGCTTTGTTCTTGTGCTCACCCTGCCTCCATTTTGCACATGTGCTCACACAGGTTACAGCTGCGCAGTTCTTCTCCATCAGTTCTTTGTTTGTGTTTGTTCATTATGATTGCTAATAGCACAAGAGAAAATGAGATGCAAATGCCTTCCTGTGACAAAACAGTGGTTAGAAGTCACTGTAGGCATGGGGAATATGAGGCAAAATGCACTCAACATCTAAAAATTTGCAATTATATCATTGTTTGACATTTTTAGATGTCAATAAATCTGTAAGAGCAAATAGAAGCTAATGAGTTATGCACCTTTAGAAAGCCTCCACTTTTCTTCTGTGTTGCTGCTCTGAAGTTGTAGCTCAGACTAAGCCCAAATAGTTGGGATGTTAAGTCCAGGGCACATGCATGTACAGCACTGATCTTGAGTGATGATCTGTTTCTAATAGCGCTATGAAAGTAAGCGGAAGAGCCTCACCGAGAACAGCTTCTGGTCATTTACCTGCCACTTGTTGGGTACAGTGTGAATGAGGAGCTGTTTCATGGCTTCCTCTAGTCTTTTGTTAAAAGACATTCTCAGAATTCTCATATCCTTTACTGATTTCCCCCTCCAACTTGGAGTGATTTACTGTCAGTACTGCCTTTATGGCAAATCCCATTCTTTAGAAGGCAGTCAAATTAAGACTTTATTTTATTTATTTTATTTTATTTTGTTTTGTTTTGTTTTGTTTTGTTTTATTTTATTTTATTTTATTTTATTTTATTTTATTTTATTTTATT
>JAPSGF010000018.1:8240812-8279594 GCA_035772895.1 Perdix hodgsoniae | reverse complement strand
TTTTATTTTATTTTATTTTATTTTATTTTATTTTATTTTATTTTATTTTATTTTATTTTTGTATGACACGTAGAATGGTTTTTACAGGAGAGAGTTGCTATCAATTGCCAAAGCAGACACGTTCCCCTGGAAAGGGGTGATCAATGTTAATTTTCCAAAGGGCAGTGTGTGTCTGTGACATTTTATCTTTTGTTAATATTTATAAAATAGACCCATAGTTTGTCTTCAGCTCAGCCTGAAAATGCTGACTTAGAGTCCAAGTTGTATTGCTTGCTTCTCTTTGCAGACATCAGCCTTAACATAAATTCCTCTGCCGGGATGTGATCTCTTATCATTAACCACCAGCACAGTCCTTATCCGACCTTTTCTGGGCAGAAAGGAAAGATAAGTGTATAATGTAGCTTTGAAGAACCTAATTGAACCCTCTGTCAAGCAAAGTTCTTCAATGGTTAATTATTAAGCTTGACTAGTATGTTTACATTTGACCTAAAGGTGACTTAAGGAGCTAGTTACCTGCACGAGCCCCAGCCTTTGCCATCCAGCAGGTAGTAGATACTGTATGTGCATATTCTGCCCTGTATTCCCCTTGGAGTGGATGCGATACTGACATACAGATCTGTGTTTGCAGGCATTGTAGGGTTCTCTTCCAGAACTCTCAGGAGATATATAAACATTTTCTTAGATCACAAAAGCAAAACCTGGGGAGTTAATCATTCCTTTAAGATGTTTCCAGCACATCAATTATGAATGAACTCTCTATATTCTGTGGCTTTCTACTTTTATACCCATGTGTGCTTGTGGAGGAGAGGATGAAGGGGAGAGGCACAGAACTCAGAGAAAGAATTATCTTTACAAACACTTGAGCTGGAAACCGTCATCACCCTAACATATTGCCTTGCAACTGATGAGGCCTGAACTTCAGAAAGTGAAACCTCGGATAGGAAACGGAGTGTAGGCTGACATGTAGAATATTCTAGAATATTGTAGAATTTGTAAGAAAGTTGGGAGGTAGTTGGTAGTGGCCTGTGGAGAAAAGCTACTTCCAACTGCAGATGAATGAGCCACCTCCAGAATCATCTCTCACTGAGCATTTTCATAAGGTGTGACTGGGATTTAGCAGACACTGCTTTGAGTAATCTTCTGGGTTTTACAACCTTTATCCACAGAATCTATTTATTATCCTGCTACCTTGGTCTTCCAGAGGGCAGACTTTT
This sequence comes from Perdix hodgsoniae, assembly GCA_035772895.1. NCBI lineage: Eukaryota > Metazoa > Chordata > Aves > Galliformes > Phasianidae > Perdix > Perdix hodgsoniae. The sequence goes on along the minus strand of JAPSGF010000018.1, from coordinate 8,278,380 downwards.
AATTGTTTGGAAGACTACTAGGGGGAATCCCCTGTGTTTCAGTCTTAGAGTTTAAAGGATTCCTAGACAGCTGTTTGCTCTTCAAGAAGGAAGTCTTCATAGCGCAGCAGCAGCTGGCTGTACCCTTGAGCTGCAAAATGATCTGTTGGTGAAGAAGACTGGCATGGATGAATTGGGAGCTATTCTTGAGGCTCTGGGAGAAAAAGAGAATCTATTTCCTGTGGAAGAAGGGACAGGTGACTCACAGTACAGAGAATTTGTTAAGATGTATAGAGAGAAAATCAGAAAGGCAAACGCCCAGCTTGAACTCTTGTTCAAATCTTGGCTGGATAAGGAACTGGCTGGAAGGCCAGGCCCAGAGAGTGGTAGTGACCAGTCACAAGTGGTGTTCCCCAAGAGTCAGTGCTGGGGCCTGTCCTCTTCAATATCTTTATTGACAACCTGAATGAGGACATTGAGTGCACCCTCAGTAAGTTTGCAGATGACACCAAGTTGGCTGGAAGTGTCAATATGCCTGGGGGTAGCGAGGCCTTATAGAGGAATATGGACAGACTGGATAGCTGGGCTGAAGCCAGTGGTATAAGGTTCAACAAGGCCAAATGCTGGGTCCTGTACTTTGGCCATAACAACCCCAGACAATGCTACAGGCTTGGGGCAAAGTGGCTGAAAGACTGTGTGCAGGAAATGGACCTGGGGATATTGATTGATGCTCAGCTGAACATGAGCCAGCAGTGTGCCCAGGTGGCCAAGAAGGCCAGTGACATCCTGACTTGCATTAGAAACTGTTGCCAGCAGGAACGGGGAAGTGATTGTCCCCCTGTATTCAGCTCTGGTGAGGCTGCACCTCAAGTACCGTATCTAGTTTTGGGCCCCTCACTGCAAGAAAGACATTGAGGCCCTGGAGCGGTTCCAAAGAACGGCGGGGTCTGGAGCACAGGTCTTATGAGGAGAGGCTGAAGGAGATGGGATTCTTCAGTCAGGAGAAGGGGAGGCTCCGGGGAGACCATATTGCTCTCCATAATTACCTGAAGGGAGGTTGTAGTGTGCTGGGGGTTGGCCTCTTCTCTCGTGTAGCTGGTGATAGGACTGGAGGGAATGGCTTCAAGCTGCACCAGGGGAGATTAAGGCTAGATGTTAGGAAATAGTATTTCTCTGAAAGAGTGGTCAGGCAGTGAAATGTCTGCCCAGAGAGGTGGTGGAGTCAGTGACCCTGCAGGTGTTTGGATATTGTGTTGAGGGATATAGTTTAGTGAGAACTATTGGTGATAGTTGGATGGTTGGATTGGATGATCTTGTAGGTCTTTTCCAACCTTGCTATTTCTGTGATTCTGTGATTCTGTGATCACCTTCCTTCCTTTTCCAGAAAGTGTTTCATTGTACCATAACAAACAGGCATGGTTGTGTTTCAGGGGGATGCGAATCTTCTGTGTGAATTACACTTCTCCAAACCACATCTAATATTGCAGTTTAAATCAAATTGCAAATTACATTTGGAAATCAAGTGTAAAATGTCATAAAAAATGCCTGTTTATACAAATGGCTATGTGGGACTAGAGTGAAGAGTTGCAATTTGGGTTTATGTCTTTTTGTTTGTTTGGTGTTTGTTTCCTGAGTGGGCAGACTTGAATGCTTAATGGCAAAGAATATTTGTAGAAAAATAAACTAGAATTTAGAACCATGCATTCCAGCACTGCAATATCACTAATATTAACCTCACCCATATAATCTAATAAGAATACGTTTTGTTTACTTAAATATTAGCATTTTATTTTTTGTTCAGTGGCAAAGTATTTTTAATCAATATTTGCATTTTGGAAAACAAACGGACAGAAAGAAAGAGCTTTTGGATAATATCTGTGTTTTGTGTGTGTGTGCTTGTGCGTGCGCGTGTGTTTGTTCAAAAAGGTGAAAGTAAAAGATGAAGCTGTTTTGCTGTACAATGAAAATATGTAGTCTTTCATTGCTGGTATTCAAAATACAATGACATTCTGTTTTGTTTGTCTATAAGAGAACCAAAATCTTAGAGAAAAGCTTGAAAATGAAAAAAAGCACTTGAAGTCTCTTCTGGGAAGCAAATATCATTCATCACCAGATCTGTGTAGCAAATATAAACACAGGTCAAGTTTAAGGAAGAAAAAGGCATAAAAACAGAAAGAGACCCTTGTCTAGTTTACTTCAGAGACCTAGGATATCAACTTTGAATGTGTGTAGTAGAACAAAAAAACTGACTGAGAGAGTTGAAGTTCCTTATGATGTTTGCCTACTGTATCTTGAGTTGCATCAAAAGAAGTTTGACTAGTACGTCAAGTAAGCTGATTCTGCCCCTCTACTCGGCACTCTCATGAGACCCCAACTGGAATATCACATCCAGTGCTGTTGCCCCCTACACAGTAAGGACATTGAGCTGTTCCAGTGGATCCAGTGGAAGGCCACAGTGATGCTGTTTAAACACGGGCAAGATGAATCACAAATTTTCTAAAAGAAGGGAAAAAATAATGTACGCTTTAAATGAAATACACAGAATGTGCATTCTTTAAATTTGCTACTAAGATACCACATCAACTGCACTGCACTAGTGAGGTACTTAGCTGTATGCAGACTGCCTTCAAATCTAATTACACCCATAATTCCACTTCTGTGTTTTCAGGGTTAGCCCAACAGGCAGCTAACCACCACGTAGCCATTCACTCACTTCCCCTTCTGTGGATGAGGAAAAGAATTGGGAAAAAAATAAATAATAAAACTCATGAGTTGTGTTAAGGATGGCTTAATAGGAAAGGGGGAAACACTGAAAAGAATATACAAAACAAGTATGTAACTGCTTGCTATCAACCAGCCCTCAAGCAGCAGCAGACCCCTCAGCCACCTGCCCTGGTTTTGTTGTTGTGCATTACACCTGTTGCTCATTGCTGCACGATAGGTGAAAATTCTCTGCCTCTGAAATAAGGAACTAGCAATCTACCCTCACTAGGGCCATAACGACAAGCACACCAATATGATGCTGTGGCAAAAGGACTTTATTGCAAAGTCTATAGGCTCTATATACTTTCTCTGCTATACTTGTCACATTCCCATTGGTTCTTCCTACAAGCAAGTCTCCTACCCATTTTTTCCATTTGATAGTTTTATTAATATACCATAGCAACTATTAATAAGATGCAGTTTTGCACAGCTAACCAAGTTCCTTATCTTCTACATTCCTTCTGCTTCCTCAACCTCCTCTTTATCTTGTTTGTTACATACAAAGGATGGTCTGTTCCTGTTCTTTTGCTAACATCGCCATAAGGGGGGAGAGGCCTGACATGTACACCCAAACATCGCACTTACGCCTAATACAACATACACCATATTGTATGGGACATCCCTTTGGCTAGTCTGAGACAGCTGTCCTTGTTCTGTCTCCCTCCAGCTTCTTGTGCACTCCCAACCTTCCCACTGGCAGAGCAGAATGAGAAGCAGGAAAATCCTTGGCTCTGTGTAAGCACTGCTCTGCAACAATGAAAACATGGATGTGTTATTAAGATTATTTTCCTGCTAAATCCAAGACACAGCACTATACCAGCTACTACGAAGAAAATTAATTCTATCCCAGCTGAAATCAGGAAACTACAGAAGCCACAAACCAGATATGTACCTCATATAAGGAGCTGAAATCAACAGTATTATTCCCAAACCGCAGTTTGATTTGATCCCACTGAATTATGCAACCTCCAGTCAGAGATGTATTCATCTTGCAGATGGAAATCTTGATAGCAGATAAAAAGGCTTCAGAGGAAATGAACATCTTTGTTCTCTTTGGTTAATTGACTTTGGTAGGGAGATGACTGCTTAGTAACCCCTCCAATTTCCAGTAAACCAAATAAAACTGCAAATGGAAATATGTCCTGAAGTAAATGCACTGATTACAATGGTCAGGACCAGCAAGATGACTGATTCACTTAACATTCTTTATGGTTAATAAACTAAGTACAACGATTATTGTTCATGTAACTAATAATGATTTAGAGAGACTTCATCCATAATTACATTTGTATAACAACCTTCCAAGCACTATTGAATAAAGTTATGAAGATTTTCTTTGACCAGAATTGCATTGATTTAAACCACAATTGCTTTTTTTTGTCTGAGTTCAGGTTTAGTTCCACAGTATTTTATATTCGTGTTACAGGTTTCTTTTCTATTGATTTCTGAATAACATCATACTTATCATATGTTTATATAAAACAAAATCTATCTGGATTCACAAAGCACTAAGTAAAGCTGTATATGACCAAAACTGTAATAAAAATTTCCTGGAAGTGACTCCAGGTTTCCTGTTCTCCTTTGTAGCTGAGAATATAATGTGAAGCACACTCCAATCTCTAAAGGAATCCATATAAAGCATAAGTAAATTTAACTAGCATCAAATAAAGTCCAAGCTAATTAAATACTCATCATTAATAGAGGGATTATTCTTACATCTATGAAATAATTACTTGATCTGGAATAGACTTCTAGTATGACAATGAGTAAGGTTTCTGGCTTTGCAGCAATTTGTTGGTAACATGAGAGAGAATGTAACTCTCCTAGCTAAGAAAGCTGAAGGACAGTGTTACAAAATATCTCAGTCTAAAATGCTATGTTATGACAACTGTGAGCTTTTAGGACTAGAGCATTGTACTAAATTTGCCTTGTACTCTCTGTAACATACAGAAGAAAACGGTCAGTAAATTTTATGAACTCTACATAATCAAGAATGTCCCAAGACCCTCGCTACTCATATGCAGTGATGTCTTTATGTTTTGTATCATTTAAAAGGAATTATACATTTGATTATTTTTAGTGTACAGTTTTGAATGCTCTCATTATAGGGAATGGGGAACAACCACGCAGCTACTTGAATATTTTCTCTGCCTAATGTAAATGTGCTAAATAAGACTTTCAGCCATCCCCGACATACCACTTCCCCTAAAGACTTTCCCTTAGGTGATTCATTAATTCTGAAACTTATATAGGTGTTACTATATGTGTGTTACTGGGAGGATTCTTCCAACTATTTTGTCCAAGAGAATTAAATTTATAAACCAAGCTCAAACACTAACATATCTTTCTGTTTTGTTTAAGTCCCTGAGATAATAATCAGCTTGTAAAATTCTATCTTCCATCTTGGATTTTATATCTTTAAGAATATCTTGATTTTCAGTAGCACATTCCTCTTTATAAGAGGTGTTTTTCTTTGAAGAAGCATAAATTTAATGCCTTTTATCACATTTAAGACAGGAATAGTCAGCACAGTAAGAATTTTGTCACTTATTTCCTGTTATCATGTATGTCATTCAATATCTGTCATTACCTTAATGACTAATCTTGTAATTTTATTTAAGTATAAGTTGAATTCCAATCACAGGAAATTCTATAACATAAACTTTATGTAATAATGGGCCCGTAGTATGAAATTATTTATTTCTGTTATCATTAATTTCCCTAAGTTACTGCTTCAAGAAACCAGTGTGGAACTCCTGAGAGAGGTCATTTCTTTACTGAAAACACTAGTTTTTATCAACAATAAAAAACAATCCTTACTATCAAAAAGTGGCTACTCTAAGGCTTTCCTATCATTACGGCTTAGGAGAAATTAACATTTAACAAATATCCATTGAGAAATGTGTTCAAAAATTGAAAACTAGCATGAAATTTGTTGACTGTCACCTGAATAAGAAAAGTATTGTTTTGCACTATTCTTCAGTGGTACCATAAGTTACCTTCCATGACTCTTTCATTTTGAGTAATTAAAATGTTCAAAACAAGACAACAAAACAAGCAAGGAATTCAACATTTCTTCAAGACCTTCTAAGAACTTGTTAGATGGGTAAATAAGAATGTATAGTAGCTATGTATCAAGACATTTTCTAGAGATATGGGGTAATCAAAGTTCCTGTAAAAAGTTCTATCACATAAAAAAAAATAAAAAAATTAAAATTAAAATTAAAAAAAGAAAAAGAAAAAAAAAAAGTGGTTAATAAAAAGGTGACATTCATGCTACTTCTGAAAGACCAGAAAACCTCATGGAACAGATCTATGCTGACTTATTCTATCTATGCTCAGATCAATCTGGTACAAATCTCTCTTCTTATTTTTAATGTCACTTGTTTAAATTAAAGCATCATTATATCTAGGCTATTTATTGCATATTATTAAGTGTATAAAGAACCAGAATCTTTTGTACAGATGAATGAATCAAAATACTTGTATCCTGGAAAAATTGCATATTTGGTATTGCCTTCTCTAATATAAATGTGTGAAACGTTTTATCAAAGCAAAACAACTGAAACCAACAATAATTTTAAAAAAAGAATCACATGCATACAAGGAGAATAACTTCACCGTTCAGAAAGAAAATTAATCACACAGACAGGCAGGCACATGTTTAGAGAGTGGTTTAATACCAGTGTGCTAAAAGTTGTAGTGGATTATTCATGAAATAGGACTAAATTCATTACTCTTCAAAGGGAAAAAGTATGTAAATGTAACTAATAGAGCAGTACTACTGTTCCTTTACTGAATCTTCTCTTTCTGTTTCCCATTTTGATAACCCTAAATGGCATCACATCTGTGGGGGAGGAGGGGGGAAAGAGAGAGAAATGAATAATGCAATTTTTAAGCAGTTCTTTCCTTCAAATAATCCAGTGTTGAAATATTAATTAACTTTCTGTGTATAAGACCTGCTTTTTCTCAGCAAAGTTTTTGCAGAATGAGGGAAAAGGAGATTTAGCCAGCCCCCTCTCCCTCTCAAAAACTGTAAAATGAACAGGTGTAAACATGCATTGAACTAAAAATACCCTCTAAAAGCATATGATTAAGTTCATTCTGCAAATGCTTGCCAATCTGTTTGACTTTTATGCAGAAATAAGGTTGATTACATGACTAATTTCAGTTATATTGCTTTGAATCAAAAAGCTTGCATGTGGGCCCTGTTTCTATTAGCTACCAGTTGCCTACAGTTTAAATGCTAAAAATTCAGGTGACTTCTCATTGCATGACACACCTGTTGCAAATTACAAAGAAACCAATTCATCTGCTTACATTATTGTATATTAAAATCTATGCTAGTTAGAATTATAAAACTGTACTTCCATCAAATTTAGAAATGTACATTCTCCCACACCCTTCAAAACAAGATTGGACAGAAATTAAAAGCTATACATAAAATATATGCTGATTTTTTTATTTTATTTTATTTTATTTTATTATTTTGTGGTATGTAAATACAGTGCTGGTTATTTCTTTCCAAATGTTTCCTTTCAGATGATAAAAATAGTGAGTTTAGGTGAATTGACTGCTGAGATGACAAATGCTCAGTAAGGCTGAGGGAAAAAATTCTAACAGAATTATCTCATCCTAATTTATTGATCTCTATTCCTCAGTCAATAATAGGAAAATCAAATATATAATTGTGTTCGTATTTCATGACAATTTTTTAAACTGTTTCCATTTTTTTTTTTTTTTTTTTTTAAATTTTGTCTGACCTATTTCTGTGGTGGTTTTGAATTTGCCATGCACTGAACTGCTTATTAACTATTGAGTTTTACTTAATGAGTCTACTGTCTTGATTCTGAACTATCAGGTGCTTTTCAGTAAGGATTATGTAAATAGAACAGAATTATACAATATCAAATTCAGTCCTATAGGGCCAAATCTTCAGCTTCATAAGAGCGATCTTTTTTTTTTAAAGCTGTTACAGCCTACAGTAAACTAGGTTTGTTTGTCTTTTAAACATGCATTTAAGCCTCCATAAAGATTAAAATTAATGCAGATTTGACTTCCACTACTCTAATCTTGTTGTCCAAAGGCATGTAGCCTGGTCTCAGGACCATCCCAGAAACAGATGGGACAACAGACTGAGAACTCCATGAAGAGAGAAAAAGAAGGTAGAGGGGGAGCAGAGGAATTTGTGAAGAAAACTCACTGGTGAGTTTAAATGAGGACTGTGGGGAGTAAAAAGGGAAATATGCCAGGGAGGGTAGAAGTAAGTCAAGGAAAGGCAAGGATATCAGCAAGGGGAGTGACAACCCCATGATACCCGAAGATAACCCCTTAGGAATGATGTTGAAATTTTTGAGTAAACAGAGATATGAGACGGCAAGGAAAAAGTAAAAGCAAAGCCTAGACTGGTGGCCCAGTTCCTACAGCCTCCTCTCAGAGAGGTGCTGAAGCAGTAAAACTCCCAGGAAGAGGAGCTGGGGAAAAGGAGTTGAACATCCCACAACAAGACAGGAATCTCCCCAGTCTAAGCCAGAAAGTGATCAGTGATGGGGACAATATTTGAGAAACTGACCCCAGAATAAGGCTGATTCAGAGAAAACCCCTAGTGAGAAAGAAATCCAGCACTAAAAAGCCTATGCAGAAATTGACCCTATGGTTTGGGCTACACCAGGAAATTATGGGAAGTTAGAAACAGAAGCCCTTCAGATTGCATTGAAACAATAAGGACAAATGATTTCTGAGAAGCAATATCCTATTTAAAGGAAGGAAGGAAGTCAGCAAGAGGGAAATGACTTAAGTACGATGGGTGTCTTTGAGGCAGGCACTAGGGCCCAGTGGCAGTGACAAAATTACTATAATGGAAGGAGCTGATGGAAGCATACAGAGAGGACCCAGATAAGACTAACTGGTGTCAGGAAGAAGAAACAAAGGGGTATCGAAAGGAAACAAAAATGCTGAGATTTTGGTAGCTGTATTAGCTCAAGCACAGCCTTTCTCTCAGGGAAGAGGTTTCAGGTTTCCCCTGAGAATGAGCCAGAGAAAATACAGAGTAATGAGACAGTTAAAATTCTGTTTATTCGGGGGCAATATATTGCATGTTAAATAGTTGAAAGAACCTGTGAACAAATTTTCCATCAGTAATTTGTGCCACAGGCAAACAAAAGGTCAGAGATTTATTTCAAATGATTAATTGTGAAAATGGCAAATAGAATGTTGTTTTTGTGTTTTGTGTTATTCTATAATGAGTAATACACCTTTGTTGGTAGGGGTGGAGGGGAGTTGAAGAAATCTGCTTTAGGATTTTTATTGAAACATTGGAGATAAAGGCAATGTGACAAGAGACAGAGGGCAATGCAATGCTATACTATATCCTCAATTTCCAGCATGAGATCCTTCCATGATTAAAATATCTGGATATATTATATATTATTATTATTATTTTTTAATATATATAATGACCACTATAACTGTTTTCAGTCCACAGGTATTTCTTTTCAGTAGCAATAATCTCTGTGGGGAAAAGTTTAGAAACAAACAGAAAAACAAATTAGAAAAGACAACAAGCAAGAAAGCATCCTCAGACCTGAAAGTTGCTTATCTGAAATAATAGCAGATTGCCTTTCTGTTTTAGAATTTTCATATTGTTATTTGTACAGTAAAGAAGATTTTTTTCAGAGCTTACTGGAACACACGCATTTGACATCAAGGTCTATATCAATATATCTACACGTCCCTTCCCCTAGACAGCGTGCCTTAGGGGTAGACAGTTCACCTGAATGCCATTGAAACTTCTATGCGAAGAAGTTTATAAAAGAATTCTGTATTTGATAACATGAAATATTTTTTTTCATGTTGTGCCACACTCAAACGCTTAAAATTACATATAAGATAAAATATATTTTTATTTCAAGATGAAAGAAACATAAAAGGAGAATGCCAGAGAGGACTTGAGTTAGGGGATGCCAAGAAAATGAATGTGGCAAGCAGGATGAGATGATAAGCTGAAGAACACAAGATGTAAGGGCTCCATAACATCGCTTGGTTTTGCTAACTCAAAAGAAATTCGCAAATAGCATCACTTAATTTTACCTCTTGCTAGCTCAAGGGGAACTTATTGCTTAACCTTTTGCTAGCCCAGACACATTCTCAAAAGGGAACCTTCTCCAGTCAGCAGGAAAGGGTCCCTAAGAAAGCAAGGGGGAGGAAAGATAGGCAGAATTAGAAGTTGTTGAGGTATGAAGGGCAGGAGAAGAGCTCAAAACTGGGACAAAGGTCGGAAGGACATGGCGAGGAAGACGAGGAAGACGTCTGACTTCATACCGGAATGACCACCAGAGGGAGAGGAAGACGTCGAGCCTTCATCCAATGTAAGCTACTGCGCATGTACTGGGGAGGGGGACAGTATGTAAATGAATTCCCGGAAAAGGAACGAATATGTCATTGAGTCTTGGGTAACACTTTTGAATATGTATGAGTTGGCTTATAAATGTATTGGGACCCTGTTCTCTGGTGTGCAAGCTAGGAGGAGTGATCCCCCTTGCACCCAGCGTGTGGCGCAGTGCTGAAATAAAGACGTACCTGCTCCTAAAACCTTACATGGCTTAGAGAGTTTGATTCCACAAATCAGACTTGAATGTGCAAGAGATGCTGAACTTGATGAAAACAGGGTAGGTAGCTCGGAAAAGAAAGTTAAACATAGACAACTAAAAAAGTTTCAAAGTAAAGGAGCAGTATTGCTCTTCAAACCTAGAGAACGGTTGGGAAAAAAGAAAAGGTTGGAGGCCAGCACATTAAAAAAAAAAAAAAAAAAATCCTTCATGGATTTTCTTCACTAATTTGGCTATTATTTAAAATGTCCTCTAGCAGCGTTGGTCACATTAATTATATAATGATTTTCTCATATTTAAGCCACAGTAATTAAAATGTTCAGAGACTACTTCTTATTCCTGCTGTAATATAATGTTTTCACTTGATTGAAAGTGAACTGCAACTTAGTCTTTATGTTATATGACGAAAAAAAAACTAACCAAACCAAAAAAAAAAAAAAAAAAAAAAAAAACAGGACTATTGGGAGCATATGGATCAATTAAACAATGTTTTTTTATAATTAGGGTTACATCATTCTGCCAGTGAAAAAAATGTGTAACTCAATCTGTCACTAGTGATATATGCCATCTGCTTAACCCCATGACACTAACCAATCAGGAGGCAACTCTCAGCTCTAGCTTTCCATTGATTTTTGCATATTCTGTTTCAGAAATCAGTAAAAATTGTTCATCAGCTCATTATAATCTACTGACTTGATAATCAGAGGCTAGTGCAGGCTGAACACACAGAAATATGGATATCGAGCTGAGAATGTCATTTGTGAGCACTTCTCTAACCTGTATTCCCATTTCTCAACTTGCCTTTTGTACAGAAGTAGTATTATCTCAAGTCACAGCCAAGCTTCCAGGGCTGGCAATAGAACAAACACCAGGAAATCTGGTGTTGTGGTACCAGGCATACTGAGCACTAAATTATAGTAATCAATTCTGCGTACTTAACTCTTGGGAAAAAAAAAAAAAAAGTAAGGCTTCAATGAGTTGTGGGGCTTATGCATTGTTTTGCACACCTCAAAAAAAGCCGAAGAATTCCAGCTATTAGCTGTGGAGATGAAGTTAGGGCTCTCCACTAAACAGAAGGACCCTCAAAACATCTGAGGAGAAACACAGGAGGATGCTACTTGTACTGAGAATAGAGCACACTGAAGGAAACTCACCATGTGGGATCCATGGGGAAACTGTGGAAACAGTACTGTAATGCCCTGAAGACTAAAGAGGGCCACTGTCTAAAGAGCTACAGGGAGGTGTTACAGGGAGGGGCCATTGTGTAGTATTGGGTGTTTTGTAATTGAAATTGTAGGAATGTATGTGACTTGCAGATTGTTTAGGGAAGGAACCAAATGGAATGATGAAGATGGATTGAGGAGTGACAAGCAAAAGAAAATAGAGAGAAAAAGAGGTAAAATAGTCTGGTCAAGTATAAACAAGAATTTGGTTAGTATGCTCGCTTGATTCCATGCTTGATTTTGTTCTTACCAGATCCTATTTCCAACAGACTTGCAGGCACTTTCTTTCATTATGTGCAAATGCCAGTGAACTTCAAGCTTCTCTTGGCATGTGAGCACAATAAGAGTGCCACTTGCAGGAGAGGGACCACAAAATGCAGCAACTGGGAGAGACCAAGAGTCAGCTACTTCATGGGCCAATGCTGATAAAGGAGAGATCCATGTGATGTGAGGATGTGAATTCCACTATCAGACTTCAGGCATGATTGGCTGGAGAGGGACAGGAAGAGTTTGTGAGTGCTGCCCAGGTTCATGCAAGTGTTGGGTGCATCCCTGTGAGTACGAACAAGGCACTGTGTTGGCACTGGAATTTTAAGTTGCATATCATTATTAAGACCGCATACATGCACACATATGGAATTATACACGTATGGAATTACACACATATAAGTAATTCTTATACTTACAATTTTATATTGGTCATACATATGTATATAATGCCTTTTTAACAACATATAGTTAACATATTGTTGCAAGTTAGTCCTGGCAGGTAGATCAGCACCACGCAGCCTCTTGCTCACTCTGCCCCAGAGAGCTGGGGGAGATAACTGGAAGAACAAAAGCAAGCAAGCAAACAAACAAACACTTGTGGATTGAGGTAAAGAGAGTTTAAAAGGTACGGCAAAGCTGTTCAAGAAAAGCAGAGCAAAATATGAAATGCATTTGCTACTGCACATCAGCAGGCAGATGTTTAGCCACTTTCCTGGGAAGTAGGACTTCAACATGCAGAATGGTTACTTGGAAGACAGACTCCATAACCACAGAAATTCTTCTTCTTTCCCTGAGATTTTACTCTTGAGTGTGATGTCATATGGTATGGAAGATCCCTATAGTCCATTTGGATCACCCTTCCTATCCATTGCACACTCCCAGTTACCAGAGGACAGAATGAAAATTGGGTAGGCCTTGATGCTGTGCAAGCACTGGTCAGGAGTAACTCAAACATTGGTTTGTGTTCAACATTATTTTGCTCACAAATCCAAAACACAGAACCACATGGGCTGGTATAAAGGAAAGAACATTGCAGCAGCCAGACCTAGTGCACATCCTATCATCTGCCAAGCTGCCAGTACCCAGTACAAGTGGAAGCTATGAAAGTTCTTTTTTTTTTAAGCGCAGATACAGTTGATTCTCTTCAGACTACAACTACAGTAGGAATGGAATAAAGTAGAGAATAATGAGCCATCTCTTGATAATATGGATCTTCAGCATTTAAAATGCTCTGCATTGCTAAATAGCATTTATAATAGATGCTTCAAAATATCATGCGCAAAAAGTAAGATTGAAGTCCTATCACCCTATTTGTTCATGGTTATGCCAGCAGGTTCTCTGCTATTAGAAAAGCTACGTAGTCCATGCTTGAAATTGTCCACATGTACATAACATGTGAAAATATCATCTACATGTTTTGGTTAGTTGACTAAAGCTAGAAAGTATTTGGACAAATGTTTGGACAACAAAATACAAGACACATTTTTCAGTTTATCTGAAGCTGTCTGGCCTATCCCTTAAATAAATAAATAAATAAATAAATAAATGAATGAATGAAAAACACATAGCTAGCTGTACATCAAAAAGAAACTGAAAAATTAAAACTTGCAGACTTCTTCCACTGCAGTGTTTGATCACCAACATGAATTTATATCCTTACTTGCCTGTTGTCTCAACGATGATTTTGCTGAGTACAAAGACAGCACTTGGGATTCCAAATATATTTGCTGAAGTGCAGTTACTGTGAATTTGAGAGCATGACAGCATACCAATGAACGTGTTTTTTCAAGCAACCTGAAAAGGCAAATTCTGTTTCTCTTATGCTTTCCCTGAAATACCTTCAGGTTAGCTCAAGGGCAAGTTTGATCCTCTAAAAGTACTGGGAGAATGCCTCTTTCTATGTTTTCTGTGGGCGTCTGATCAAGAAAGAGTACTTGTGTTCATAGACTTCCCTTAGAGATGGATGAAAGTTAGACCTGACAGATCTCTGGGTCAAGATAAGTGCATAAGAAAACCTTATATCTGTGCAGGCAGGGCCATGGGATACAAGTGCTATCATACTGAATGTTCAAAATGCTTAAGCATCTATTCCTGATATCTGGACATCTGCTGTTCTCGTCCAAGCATGTTACATAACAACAAAATGAAATGGGAAACACCACAGATATGAAATCATAATTCATTCTGGTCACTATTTTCATCACTTTAGCTTTGATAGAAAACATGAGCTATACATTTTCAAAAGCAGGAACTGCTTCTTTAAATCAGGTTTCTGTTCCTTTTTTTTTTTTTTTTTTTTTTTCCCATGTTTTTCTACAAGATGACATTAAAAAATACTACAGTCCACTAGTCTTATATGATCAGTTGAGTACAACCTGTTTTGCATATTGCTATCAAAATCTTGCTTATGGGAGGAGATAGCACATGTTAGATACATATAATAAAACTCAATAATTTATTGTTGATATAATTGATATATTTCCTAGTCATTATTAGTCCAAGTGTGTTTTTATAGGAAAAGAAATAATATGGTCATATTTAGTTGTACATACTCATTTCTTCATTTCTGCCTCATTTATTGCAGTTATGTAGACTCTTCCTCTGCTCCTTTGGGTCTAAAGGTCAGAGGCTTCACTGTGCTCCTTGCAGTGGGCACCATCATTAGTAGCAAATTTTCAGTATCTGAGTCCTTTGCCAGGGAGAGGGAGGAAGAAAAATAGAAAGAAGGGAGAGGAGAAAAATGGAGGAAGAGAAGAAGGGAAGAAAACTGACTTTAAATTCAAACAAAACTGTAAAATTTTCTAAGGCCCGAGATATTATCTTCCTTTTGACATCTCTTAAGATTTCTGTTCAGGAAGACATACAGACTCCATTTATGAACAGATTTCTTTGAGACTTTCTGAAGAGCTGTCAGTATCACCAGTATTTTTTTTTATTTGCCCGGACAAGTCTTACAGAGCACCAATAAAACCTGAATCAGACTTTTAAAACATTATATTTTATGATCAGAAATATTTGTTTTTATCTGTGTAGAAGGGCCTACTGCTCACAACAGAAAAAAAAAATCTAAAAAAAAAAAAACACCATAAAGCAAGCTTTTATTTCCTCTTATGGTTTCAAGTAGGAAATACATTTATGGGAATACATTCCTCTGTACATATAATAAATTCAAGTTAATTTTGTCCTTGGATCTTAAAATCTAAAGTATTTCTGTATTATTATAGCTTTAAGGTGTTCAGTCGTAGCAATATATTAATATAGGATTGTTGTTTGTTTTCAAATATTTTCTCATTCTTCTCCGAGAGAGACAACTAACTTCAGCTGTTAAGATCTTATGAATTGAAGGTTTGACTGGGTCAAAGTTTGAATAGAAAACCATTGCAGTTTTCTGCTGTGGGAAAAGAATCCTGAGGTGCTTTGGAAAGTAGTATCATGATACAATAACCGTATCAATTTGTGTTTCACATTTAAGAATAGTGAATAACCTTTGTTTTCCAATGTGACACTGAATTTAGCTTTTAATATCTTGAATCTATATCTAATGCAATATAATTTATTAAAGTATTGTGTATTTTAATTTTAATTTTTGTAGATGATTGTATTTCTTACAAGGCAAGCCCATGAGTTTACACTTGCCCCTTGCTTGTTGGCATGACAGATACATCCTTACAGCATTTTTCCAAATTGTCTTTGCTTGAGGCTGTGCCTGCAATTTACAAAGACTATCAAAGGAAAATGGTGACTGAGATTCAAACTGAACTGAGCTGGAGGGATACAGTGTTCTTTTTAAAGTTTATTTCAGATCTTTAAATCAAGATGTTTTTAAAAATGCAGTCAATCTCAAATACATCAAACAGCATTTGAGTTTTGTAGTTGCATTTTCTTTTAGCTTTCTTATATAGGTGCAGAGAGTTTTTAAAAAAGGAGAGCAAGAAGGAGCTTTTAAAGTCCAATAGCAACTGAAAACAATGTAAGGATAAAATAGAATATATCTTTTTTCTTATTGTTTTGTAAAGAAGTAATTTTGAGGGGACACACTAAATGTTTTTTTTCTGCATAGTTGCTCAAAAATGAAAGAACCTGAAATTAAACAAAATATTACTTTAATAATTCTGAGAATTATCTGAAAGTTAAAACTATTAATTTCTACCATGATAGGAGAGAGAAAAAAAATGATGAAACCAGAATCATCTAGCTTTTTATTATATAAACAAACATTTTTTCTTGGCATGTTGCTAAATTTCCATTGCACTATTTGTTTAACTAGTTAACTCTTGAAATAAGAATTTACACACAGACACCCAGACACAGAATCGTAGGGGTTGGAAGGGACCTCCAGAGATCATCGAGTCCAACCCCCCTGCCAAAGCAGGATCCCTACACCAGGTCACACAGGTAGGCGTCCAGACGGGTCTTTAATATCTCCAGAGAAGGAGACTCCACAACCTCCCTGGGCAGCCTGTGCCAGTGCTCCGTCACCCTCACCGTAAAGAAGTTCTTGCGCACATTGGTGCGGAACTTCCTATGCTCCAGCTTCTGGCCATTTCCCCTTGTCCTGTCTCCACACACTGCTGAAAACAGTCTGGCCTCGCCACTTTGCCCCCCACACCTTAGATATTTATAGACCTGGATCAGGTCCCCTCTGAGTCTTCTCAAGGCTAAACAGACCCAGGTCACTTAGCCTTTCTTCATAGGGGAGATGCTCCAGGCCCTTCACCATCTTTGTGGCTCTCCGCTGGACTCTTTCCAAGAGATCCCTGTCTTTTTTGTACTGAGGAGCCCAGAACTGGACACAGTACTCCAGATGAGGCCTTACCAGGGCAGAGTAGAGGGGGAGGATCACCTCCCTCGACCTGCTGGCCACGCTCTTTTTAATGCACCCCAGAATGCCATTGGCCTTTTTGGCCACAAGTGCACACTGCTGGCTCATGGCCAACCTGTCGTCCACCAGGACACTCAGGTCCCTCTCCGCAGAGCTCCTCTCCAGCAGGTCATCCCCCAACCTGTACCGGTGCATGCAATTATTCCTCCCTAGGTGCAAGACTCTACACTTGCTTTTGTTAAACCTCATCTGGTTTCTTACTGCCCAGCTCTCCAGCCTGTCCAGGTCTCGCTGAATGGCAGCACAGCCTTTGGGCGTGTCAGCCAATCCTCCCAACTTCGTATCATCAGCAAACTTGCTGAGGGTGGCCACTATCCCCTCATCAAGGTCATTGATGAAGATGTTGAACAGGACCAGACCCAGCACCGACCCCTGGGGAACACCGCTGGTTACAGGTCTCCAACTAGACTCTGCAGCGCCAATGACAACCCTCTGTGCTCTGCCAGTCAGCCAGTTCTCAACCCACCTCACTGTCCACTCATCTATCCTGCACTTCCTCAGCTTCGTTATAAGGATGTCGTGGGAGACAGTGTCAAATGCCTTGCTGAAATCAAGGTAGACTACATCCACTGCTCTCCCCCCATCCACCCAGCCAGTGACAACATCATAGAAGGCTACCAGGTTGGTCAAGCACGACCTCCCCCTGGTGAACCTGTGCTGACTACTCCTGATAACCTCCTTTTTTAGATTAACCCAAGTTAATTTAGATTAACTTGGGTTCAATTCATCCAAAAAAAAAAATATATATATATACATATATATATATACCTGAAAATTTAGTATGTTATATATGAGTTACAACAAAGAAAGGCACCTGATCTAGACCCAATGTCGTAACCTTCTTTTACTTCCCATGTAAAGAATCTCATTATTGTTTAAACTAAGTGTGACCTAATTTTACTGCATTTCCTCACCACATCAGTTATTCAAGCTAGATTGTGGAGTGTGGCTGGAGTGTGGCTATCAATGACTACAAGCTCTTCAGAAGGGACAGGTGAGGAAGGGGGTGTTGGTATCTACACCAAGAAGGGAATAGAATGTGAAGAGCTGTCCCTAAATAATAGAAATGAAGAAGTCAAAAACCCATGAGTGACAGTTACAGACCGAGGCAGCAAAGAGAACCTTGTGATTGGTGCCTATTTTGGCCACCCAGTCAAACAGAGCCTGGTGATGATGCTTTCTACCTCCAGATACAGGAGGTGTTGCAATCGCAAATGCTTGTCCTGCTCAGGGACTTCAACTACACAAACATCTGCTGGAAAAGTAGCATGGAGAGCTACAGGCAATCCAAGAGGCTCCTGGGATGCACTGAGTACAACTTCCTGAGTCAGGTAATAGATGGCTCCCTCACTGGGGATGCAGTACTGGACCTGTTGCTCATCAGTGCAAATGAACTGATCAGTAACATCAGGATTGGAGGCTGGGCTTGTAGTGACCATGCCATGGTTGAGTTCATGCTCCAGAGGTTTATGAGACAGCCAAAGAGTAAAATTAAGGCACTGAATTTTAGGAAAGCTGGCTTACAACTCTTCAGGGTATTGGTCAATAAAACACCCTCAGAAATTGTCCTCATGGGCAAGGATGCAGAGCAGAGCTGGTAGTTCTTTAAGGAAGCTTTCCCCAGCATGTAAGAGCTCTCCATCCCCAGGTGTAGCATGTTAGGAAAGGAAGACGATAGACTGTCATGGCTGAACTGGAACCTGCTGGTCAAACTGAAGAGCAAGAAGAAAATTCAGAGGCAGTGAAAACAGGGACAGGTAACATGGGAAAAGAATAAGAAAGCTACTAGGCTTTGCTGGGATTGGATCAGGAAAACCAAGGCAAAGGGTTCCAAGAAGAACAAGAAAGGCTTCTATGAGTATCTCAGACAGAAAAGGAAAATCCGGGAGGGTGTACTTCCCCCCAGTGAGTGACACAGGCAAGCTGGTTATTTTTTGCTTCAATTTTCTCTGATAACTTCTTGTCACACAGTCCTCAAATTCTTGGTTTAGTAGGAAGGGATTGGGGAAGCAACTTCCCCCCCACTGTAAACAAAAAGTCAGATTCATGACTGCCTGAGGAACCTGAGCATTTACAAGTCCATAGGTTCCAATGAGATGCATCTAAGAATCTTGAGGGAATGATCAGATGTAGTCACCAAGCCACCCTCAATGATATTTGAAAAGTTGTGGCCATCAGGTAAAATCCCTGGTGACTGGAAAAAAAGCCAATATCACATCCATTTTTAAGAAGGGTGAAAAAGATATCCCTAGGAACTACTAACCTGCCAGTCTCATCTCTGTGCCAGAAAAGATCTTGGAAGATATGATAAGGCACATGGAAGGAAGGGAGGTGATATGGAAGAACCAGCATGGCTTCACCAAGATCAAATCCTGCTTGACCAATTTAGTGGCCATTTATGATGGTGTAACTGTATCAGTGAATAAGGAAAGAGCCGCTAATGATCTGGACTTCAATAAGGCCTTTGACATGGTACTCCACAACATCCTTCTCTGAAAATTGGAAATATGTGAATTCGATGCATGAACTGTTTGGTGGATGAAAAACTGGCTTCAGGATTGAGTCCAGAAAGTGGTGGTCAATGGCTCCATGTCTAGACGGAGATCAGTGACAAGTGGTGTCCCAAAGGGGTCAGTCTTGGGACCTATACTCTTTAATATCTCCACCAGTGACACTGACAGTGGGGTTGAGCGCACCCTCAGCAAGTTTGCAGATGACACCAAGCTGTGGGAGTGGTTCACACAAAAGGGATGGGATGCCATCCAGAGGGAACTACATAGGTTTAAGCAGTGGGCCCAGTCATGAGGTTCAACAAATCCAAATGCAAGATCTTGCACCTGGATCAAGGTAATCCCCCCTACCAATACGAGATGGAGGATGAAAGGATTGAGAGAAGCCTTGTCAAAAGACTTGAGGATAGTGGTGGATTGCAAGCTGAACATGGGCCAGCAATGTGCCCTTGTAGCCCAGAAAGCCAACTCTATCCTGGGCTGCATTAAAATAAGTGTTGCCAGCAAGTCAAAGGAGGTGATCCTTCCCCTCTATTCCGTGCTGGTAAGGCCTCACCTGGAATACTGAATCCAGATGTGGAGTCCTCAGTACAGAATAGACATGGACCTATTGGGGTACATCCAGAGAAGTGCCACAAAAATGATCCAGTGGATGGAACACCTTCCCTAAGAGGACGGGTTAAGAGAGCTGGAGCTCTTCAGCCTGGAGAAGTCTCTGGGGAGACCTGATTTCAGCCTTTCAGTACCTAAAGAGGGGCTACAGAAAAGAAGGGGACAGAATCTTTATTAGGTCTGTGATGATAGAAAAAGGGGAAATGGTTTCAAGCTTAAAGAGGGAAGACTTAGGTTAGATATAAGGAAAAAGTCTTTTACAGTGAGGGTGGCAAGGCATTGGCACAGTTTGCCCAGATACGTGATTGATGCCTCATCTCTGGAGACTTTCAAAGTGATGCTGGATCAGGCCCTGGGCAACATGATCTAGCTATTGATGTCCTTCTTCACTGCAGGGGAGTTGGGCTAGATGACCTCTGAAGGCCCCTTCCAACTCTAAGTATTATATGATGCTATGATTGTTCTCAGTTAGTTTTGTTGAACTGACAAAATAATATTTTAACTAAATAGATTTTTATTTATTTATTTATTTGTTTGTTTGTTTGTTTGTTTGTTTGTTTATTATTCAGTAACTGGACAATGAGCATGAATTTTTTTATATTTTTTACTTATTTTTTTTCCTTTCTGGTCACTATACTAGAGTGAAATTACTGGGATAGTAATCTAGATCAGCAGGAGAAAGACATAATTCTAAAATACATGAAGTTATATATACTTCATACATGAAGTTTTGAAAAAATATTTAAAATATTTAAAATACCATTCTATTTCAAGGTTCATGAAAAGGAAGAGGTATAGAATATCTCGAAGGAATAAATAATGATAAAATCATTGGACGAAGTTAGAGAAGATTAATAAAATACTCTCATTCAGATTACAGTATCCTACAGATATCACATTCCCAACATCTATAAACACATCAGTATGTCTAAAATAAGATTATATAATGTTATTATACCATGCTATTACATATGATATGGATCAGTCTTTATGTTTAAGCAAAAGCTTGTCATGTGTGAGAAGGTTGTATTTTGAGAATTTTCTAAATTTATTATGTTGTTAAAATTTGAAGAGGGTATGTGTAGTTGTTTTTTATATTTTTATCTTGAAAAATAATTTTGTGAAGCCGAGATTTCAGATTCTGCTAGTGCAAAAAGCCCTCTGAAAATTGACCTGTTGTGCTTTACCTCAAAGGAATTTTTTATGGCACTCACAAGAAAGCTGACATACTTTCATCAATTTTTGTGTTATTTTTTAGAAGCAGTTGTTCCAAAAATATCAACAGAATCCACACTAAATGCTCTGCTTCTCAGATCCAGCCAACACAGGAAAGTCATCCCTGCCAATCTTCTGAGTTCTTGCCTGTGCAAATATGCATATTCTAAAAACAGCATCTGTGCCACTATCTTATAGGAATACTCAAGTGATATGCTGCGAAATGGAAAAGGATTTGAGCATTTCTTTCCAAGCCTTCCAGAAGGGACACTTACTCTCTGAAGCGAAACTCACATATGTCTTTCTGCACTTGCTTCTGTCACTGGCCTGGTGTAAACAGAGGAAAGACGACCGCCAATTGTTTCAGTAGAGGACACAGCTCTTCAAGGTGCTGAGTGCTAGCTAAAAGCAGAGGCGAATGCTCTTAGTCAGCTTTGGAAGTCAACAAAAGTTCAACCATGCTTAGTATTTACAAATGAAAATTAGTCAGTTGTTCCTCCAGTGGCAGGCTGAGAAAAGATCACTTACCTCTGCTCCAGCTTGTCATTCTGAAGACAAACACAGTTAAAAATCCAAGCTGAAAACCTGTGCCCCCAATATGCCCCCATTCAGATTGAGAGGGTGAGTCAGAATTTGTGAATGATAGTATAATGCCCCTTTGTTCTTATCTTGAGGGTGAGCACAGGTTTGAAATGTTGATGTTTTCTTCTTGACCAAGCCTTTCAGGCTTATCACCGAATAGCCCCCTGGATAGTTCTTATTGCAGTGTCCTTGCCAGGGATTGCACTTGACTGCTGTATACCTAAGAGAGAGAAAATGTTCTGCCCTTACAGATCAGTTGATGGATTTCTATCCTATTATTAAATCCAGTTTGATGACTTGAACATTCTGCTGGGTTACTGCCTACATCCCCATTAGGCCCCCTGTTTTTTTCTAAGCTTGAGTGGAGCTATTGCAGCAAAGAATTTAGCCCATGCAATTCTAATGTAGGAGTCTACTGAATAAAAGTAGTCTGAAGTTCCGTATTAGCAACATGTGGCAGTAAAAAATATACTAAACAAGACATAGCTCACTGTTGTAATAAGATATTACTCACTGTTGGAGTGGGTCCAGAGGAGGGGTGGGAAGATGATCAGAAGGCTGAAGCATCTCCCCTATGAAGGCAGGCTGAGAGAGTTAGGGCTTTTCAGCCTACAGAAGAGAAGGCTCTAGGAGGACTTTACAAGGGTCTACAGGAAAGCTGGGGAGGGTCTTTTTATAAGGGCATGTAGCAACTGGGCAAGGGTAATAGATTTAAACTGGAAGAGTGTTGATTTAGGCAAGATATTAGAAAGAAATTCTTTACTATGAAGGTAGCGAGACACTGGAAAACCTTGCCCCGTGAGATTGTGGATTCCTCCCACTCTGAAGGAATTCAAGGCCAGGCTGGATGGGGCTTTGAGCAATCTGGTCTAGAGGGAGGTGTCACTACCTAAAGCAGTGGAGTTCAAACTACGTGACCTTAAAGGTCCTTTCCAACCCAAATCATTCCATGATTCTATGATTTTATGACTTATTATTCATGCTCATTGGCTTCCCCATCCAGAGAGATCCTACCTCCTCCTGGTTCAGTAATGCAACTCTCTAATTTAAATAATGTCAGAAAATTTGCTACCAAAATCTACAAAGATAATTAATGCAGAGTAACTAACGTGTCTGGCTGTACCTACCCCTGCATCATTTTTAGTAAGTTTTATCAGTAATTTATTTGACTTAAATTTACACTATTCTCAGTTTAAACTGCTGATTCTTCTAAGATGACAGTGGAATGAATAAACAGTAGTAATAATTATAAGAATTGCCTAACGGTGTAATTATGCTATGAATTTCTTCACACACTTGTCACAAGCATTTGCGTTGGACTCAGTGATCCATGTGGACCTGGGAAATTGACTATTCTGTCACTTGTAGACTGACATGCTTTTCTTTCGTGTTCTGGCTCATATAGGCAGTGCATTCTTACAGGCTGACCAGAAAGATTGTGGAGTCTTCTCTTGGTACATAGTCAAAAGCCACCTGGACATCGACTTGGGAACCTGCTCAAGGTGTCCGTAAGTGTCTAGTTGGAACAGATGACATCTAGAATTCCCTTCCAATCTCAACCATTCTCTGAAGAGCAAGACTTGACATTGTTGTGTCTTGGTTGACTTGGTTATAAGGTTATAATGACTTGGTTATAAGGATAAAAGGTTAAAATAAA
Source organism: Perdix hodgsoniae (assembly GCA_035772895.1). NCBI lineage: Eukaryota > Metazoa > Chordata > Aves > Galliformes > Phasianidae > Perdix > Perdix hodgsoniae. Next base: position 8,255,080 of record JAPSGF010000018.1, on the reverse strand, counting down.
ACTAATTTTACAACAAAATCAAAAAGCTCTGCTATGATGGAAGTAAGAACAATCTACTTTTTTTTTTTTTTTTTTTTTTTTTTTTTTTTAAGTGTGTTAAAGAGTAGCAGAAAGATAAAATAAATCTATTTCCTATTATTTGTTTCCCCTATGATATATGTAATGGACTTTAGAAATTAAATCATATTTTGAATATGAAAAAACTTCTTGAATTTAGTTTTATGAATTTTGCTGCAGGTTTTTCAGAAATGTGATTCAAGCTCAGACCATTTTTATAACACCCTCCAATACTTGAAGTGCCATATGTGCTTGACTGTGTGTTTGTTTTTTTCATTTACAGTGAAGTAACCTTCTAATGAAACAGCTTTCAGCATTTCTTCTTTTTCCTTAGTCATCTACCACCTCTATTTGTAAAAAAAAAAAAAAAAAATCCACCAAAAAAAAAAAATCACTGAAGTCATTGTAAAACAAATAGATAGAATAAAGATTTGAATAAAGATTTGAAAACTTGTTTGCTGATGTATATATTATGTCTCCTGAACAGGATGGTGCAAATTCATGATCTTCATCTAAATCTTGAAATTTAAAAGACATTTTCTATTTTTTATCTTTTTAAAATTAATTAATTTTACAACTTCCTTTTTTTTTTTTTTTTTTTTTTTTCTTTCTTTTCTTTATGGAACTTCCCTAAAAAATTCCTTTTTTCTTTAATCTCCCCAATTATTCCTCTTTGTTTATTTTGATGCATTTCTAACTTCAATAGATTTCATTACACTAAAGTAAAGGAAAGTGATCTCATCCTCCTTGCAGAAGGGCTATTTGTTAAAATGCTTCAGAGATCTTGTTACTCTGCTTATCAAAATACTGATTCCACAGGAGTTTTTTTTTATGCAAGTGGTATATTAGCAATTGCCATTTCTATTATTCCTGTGATTAATCTCATGGGAGGAGGTTGCCTTTAAACAATAGAAATATGGACTTTAATGACTTTCACAAAATAAGATCTGGAAGAATTGAGAACAAGACAAAGTTGTTCCATTCTATTGCTTTCAATTATATGATAATATTTTAGTTACTGCACTCAAGATATTTAATTCAAGGCAATGATTATAGAGAGATCAAATGTCTCCTCTTAATTAAGGTCTCAATAAAAGTTCCATTATAAGCCTGTATTATGTTGCTTTTGTTTTTGTTTCTTTTCCTTGCCTTTGGGGATTTTTTTTTTCTTAATTATTTTTTTATAGATGAACTTTTAAAGAGAATTAAAGCTACCTGAGAGAATATGGAGGAAATTGCTAGAGTTGTTCTCCAGAGAGTAATTTAGGATGACACTCTTTATCCAACCAAGGTTATTCCTTTTGTTCTGAAAGCACTACTGATAATTAATTTGAGAACATAAAAACAAAACAAAAGAAAAAAACAGCAATAACTTACTCTTTATCTTAACCTTCAGTCTCTCCAGATATCTATCCTTTATTTAGCATGTAGCTAATACAATACTATTACAATTTGTTTTTCACATACATCATGGGAAATATACTAGGTAAGGGCAGTAAGACAGCAATGGAAAAAGAGACATCCATATGAGGGTTTAATTGATTACATTTGTAGAAACAAAAGTGAATTGTTTTTACAACTTCTTTAGTTATCGTCGTATAGATGCAACACATGTTTATCTTTTCTTGGAATCCAGAATTGCAATGTGCAATACTCAGACTGACAATTATGTTTCAGTAAACTCACCAGTCCCAGTTCTGATGAGAGCTTAGAGAATGGATTTACTCCATACTAGATGAATGTGTTTAAAAAAAGGATAGAGAAAGATCCTGCCTGAGTTGAATTGATTGGCCCATGCTGGTTAATAAGGCTGGCCTACTTACAGGCTTTTTTATTTTTGGGGGTGGAAAGAGGGAGAGAGGAAGGAAAAAAATACTGTCCTATCATGATTTGAAAATTTTTAGTATGGTATATTTTTACAGTGTGTCCTTTCACAGGGTTGAGTCTGAAAATTCAGACACTGATAGAGCTTAAGAGGAGATCTAGCTGGAAATTAGAAGAACACATAGATCTTTGCTTTCATTATGCTTGCTAAGAACATCTCCATATGATCATAGAAGTTTTTTTCTTAAATCTAGACCATCAACAACCTCAAAATTATGCTTTTGATTTTATGCTGTTTTCTCTTCAATCAAAGAATGGGATCCTTGTAGATGCTGGGATTTCTGAACAGTAGAAACATCATTCTATATTTCTTCTATCCTTCTTATACACCTTTCTGTGCAATATTGAAAGTCTTGACTGAATTTCTTCCTTGAAATCTAAGAATAAGCATTACAGACATGGAAATTATGCGAACACAAATTTCAAACAAACAAACAAACCAAAAAATTCAGTAATTAGTATATATGACTGAATCAAAATTGTCATCGGCGAGTGAAAATTTAGCCTTAAGACTCAAATCTGTTGAATTATGAACATGAAAGAAATGTGAACTTCAGAAATCTGAACAATTACTGACCATGAACAAAAGGCCTTTTTTTGTCCACTGAAGCACAAAATCATTATTAAAAGAAATTGAAAATAGGTTTGCAAATATAACACACGCTTTTTAAAAATTATCATTGATTGTTCAGTATCCATGTATAAATACATATGTAGGTATGTACATGTTTGCTTATTTCACCTAAGGCTGGATGAGTGCAAGTTAGCATCATATTTATCCCACTTCATATAAAGTAACTCTCAATGTATTTTTTAACTGTCCTCGATGATTATCCTGTCCTTGGAGGGAAATTTCCTTTCCCAAGAACAAATACAGACATAAAATGTTCAAATCTAGGTGGATATAGTTTGGAGTTCCTTCCTGCAGATGTATGAACTATATGTAATAGAAAGAAATTGATTTGTAGCGAAGCTTTTTGAAAGGATCTTCAGGCATTAGTGGATTTGAGAAGCAACTGCTTTCAAAATGCATTCTCTATTGAAGAGTGAATACACTGCTTATTTTGTCTTACTTAGAAATATCTATCACATTTATACTTTTAAATAAGTTTATATTGGTTGTTTTGTTTTGCTTTGTTCTTTTGTTTTGGTTCTTTTTTTTTTTTCTTTTTTTTTTTTCTTTTTTTAACCATAAAATCATTGGAATCAAGTTAAATAAAGAAAACTACAGAGATTTCAGGCAGTTTGAGTATATTTCACAAGGACTTATAGCAATTTTAGCACAATCAGACTATCAAGATCAAATCAAGACTAAAATCAAGACTATATTCAGAAACGGTGTAATTGCAGAAAAATTATCTGCAGTAAGCAGTGCTCAATTTTGGCATTATGGTCTTTTCACAGCATTTGCATCATGGTTGTGTTTGTCTGATATTCTTGGAATTTTAGAAGGAACAGAGTAGCAAAAGATAAAGTAATCAATTTCTCTAATTTGCTGGTGCTAAACTTGTTACCATTTTGAAAGAGCACAGAGCTTCATGTATATTTGATTGCTGCAGATGAGCAGCAGGTCATTGCATGGAATGTGTGAGCTCTTATTTCACTTCCATGTTGGCAACTGATTCTTTTGCTCCAAGTCGATGGCTCAGAAAGAACCCTATTCTCCAAGTGCATAAACAGGAAATAGCTTTGTGTAAGGGAAAACACAATCTGCTTTTTATTGACAGTTCTTTTCCTGCAGTATCTTTCAAGAAAGGTCATTCCCTCTGATCCTTCTGCTTCTTCTACTGATGATTCAAGTTACACTTAGTGTTGTGAATAGAAATGCCATGCCATTAACACCCCATAGTGCTAACCTTTATTTTAATGAAATATTAATTCCTACAGAAATAGGCAGCAAGCTGTTAAAGAGTTATGCCTGACATGTGTATGTGAGGCTGTGTAAGTTAAAAGGACAAGAAAAGTGTGCAGTTTGCAAAACATTAAGGATAACATGGAAAACATGGAATCAAGTAGAAACAGTAGTTGGGGAAGATAAACCTGAGAGATGATTCACAAAAATAAAAACAGATTGTGTACACGAGACATGTACAGACTTGTTCATGCTGTACCCTCTTGAAAAATGAAGTTCTGCAGTATATCATTCCTTGTCCTGACACACTGGCATTATTTAGTTCTTCGAGGCAAGCATATTGTATGCTGTGTGAGTTGAAGAAACTGCAGGACAATAAATTCAAACGTATATTGCCATAATTGGCAGCGAGAAGTCTAATTGTTTTTAAATTAGACTGTGTTATGAGTTAGAGTTATAAAAGTTCATAATCTATGATAGTACAGGTCTAAATCAGCTGCAGATAAGTAAAATAGTTCCAAGTGAATGTCAAGTTTGCCTTTGGTTACTTGGCTACATTAAAAATATAAGCAACTTTTCAAACTGTCACAACAGAGTTAAAAAATATTTGATTAAACACAATGACATTTTACACTTTAGTGAAATCATGTGACAAATCCACACAAGGAAGATGCTATACATACAAGAATACTACAATAAATACAACCCAACGTAAAACAGAAACCTGCTCCTTCATATGCTGTGTGACATTTATGGTTTATATTTTACCATAGAGAGAGATTAGCTACTGAGTATGAAGTTTGCTATTTTGGAAGTTCAAAATGTAAATAACTGAACTGAAAGAATGTAAGTATGCCATAATACTATTGTTGCGGGTTAAGCAAGATCTACCTGTGCCCGTGACAGGGGGGCAGCTGGCCCAAAAGGGCCGCTGGCCCAAAAAGGGAAGGGGAAAAGGGAATGGGAAAAGAAAACAGCGGCAGCGATCTAAGGAGGCACACTTATTTACTAAATACTATATCAGAATACAGGATAATACAATATAATACAATATAATTGTAATTAAGCAAAAGAGAGAGAGAGAGAGAGAGTGAGTCCCAAAAACCGAAAGGCCTACTGTAAGCTCTAGGCGAAACGGCTGGAAGGCACCCCACGCTCCGAGGATCCGAGAGAGTGTGAGATTTCAGTCACGGGAGTGAGATTATATACTGTCCTTGTCCCGTGACTTATCTCATGCCCGTGATGTCCTCTGGGAAACGTAGTCTTCTTCTGCGAGCTGAACCTCTGTGAATTATCCATACTTTACATGATGTTATGATGTGGAATACTGATAGCGAAATTACAAAAGTATTAAACCATGACAACTATGTCAGTATTTGCAAACAGATTTTCCCATGCAGTCTAATTATAATGGTTTTAGCTCATAGAGAGTAGTTCATGTAACACCTAATGTACTCAACTGTCACTTGCTATTTAAACAGCAATGATCATTCTGGTGTGCTAACAGCAAAATCCCTTTTTCATTTGAAGAATGTATCACATCTAGCTAATTCTGTCTGGTACAGCAGAGTTTTAATACTGCATCATGGTGTGTATCTCAGAGACTCTAATAATGCCATGATCATTGTACTAGCTGAAGGTTTATTGGTAGATGCAGTAGAAATCCTGCAATGGCTGTAATGTAACTGTGTGGTTCAGGGTACTGGTTTCTGCTACACAAAGTAAGAAACTGAGCTTAAACTTTTAAGTGCTTTCCTCAAGAAAAAGTACTGCAGCTGTACTCTGAGAAACCACTATCATTCCTGCTGTATGTATGTCCTAAAAATCAACGCTGGAATTTTGTAGGACTGATGTTTCTACCTCAGATACTGAACAAGTATGTGTTTTCCCAGTTTTCACAATATACAGTAGCCTTGGAGAGACTGAGAGAATGGAAAATTTCCAGTTCCCCATTATTGGCATGAAGATATTGTAGTGCATTTGGAATTTTCAGGATTAAGTGCAGGATGGCCTGTACGGAGATTGAGACTATTTATAGACAGAAAATCAATTATGTTGGGAAAATGGTACAAAGATTTTTTTTTTTTGGATATCTAATAATATTAAATCATTTATAAATCAACAGTATACTCCTCAGTATCTCTTTGAGGTTTTTACATTTTAAAATCTTACTATCATGTTATGCTTTTGTTTTTTCCTGTGAAGGGCATTGCTGTCTGTCTAAAGTGATTTATAATATTGCACGCATATATCTAGAATTTAGGTAGATGTGAATTCACTGTTTTTTTTTGTTGTTTGTTTGATTGATTTTTTGGTGTTTTTTTTTTTTTTTATATGCAAACATGATCAGAAATAGAATAAAAAAATCTTAGGTTTCCTATATTGTTTTACGGACTGTTTTTTTTTTAAATGAAACATAACTCTATGCAAGTGATGAATAATTATGGGAACTGGCGACAAATAATTTCTTCTAAATAATAAAACTATTATTTCACACACCTTAAACCAGATGCTCCTCCAATTCCAGACTGATGAAGATTGAAATCTCAGCCATTGCAGTGAAGTTACAGTGCTGTTTTCTATGTGAGGGAAGATCTGAGCCTTTATTCTTTAACTCTTCCACTGTGCACGAAATTATTTAACTCTCTACAAACAACAACAAAATAAAGATAAATTCTTAGTGCAGATTACCATGAATAAGTTTGCTTGTGTGTTTTTTTTTTTTAATTATTGTTTTGTAGTTCCACAAGCTATAGGTAAAAATTAACAAAGAACATGTCATCTACTTACCAAAATAGCAACTATGCCAGGAAGTTGTCACCATTGCATTACAGATTTCACTACTACTGAAAACCAGTTTATCTTTTTTTTTTTTTTATGACTACTGCAGTGGTGTATGAAAGCATCTAATTAAATATCTTGCTTAAATAATTTAGACAAATCTAGTTGTCAGCTTTTTTTTCCCCTCTGTGTTAAACCAGTTCAAACTAAACCCAAATTAAGTCATGAGAAAGCTCAGGAATAATAGCAGCAAACTATTCTGGATGATAGGGGGAAAAAAGCCCAAATAATAGTTTATTCTAAATTATAAATATACAGATGTAAACAGTGAGTGAGGCAGCTAACTCAGTGTGAGTGAACTCAGGACTTCAATGGTACCAGGTTTTGGCCAACTATTTGTAAACCATACAAAATGACATTTTTTATCATGAAGAGGCACAAGAACTGCAATGAAGGCAGAGCCATATGTTTCGGGTTTGTTTCAGACTTGATAAGAATTTATAGTGTGCAGTCTGATTAGAGTGTTGTCTTTCTATCAGCTGAGCAGAAGCAGTTACATAAGACGACCAGCACTGTCAATCCAGTAGGCTGGGGAAAAAGTCTACAGAAGATTCAGAAGAGAAGTCATGGATCAGTTAACAGATGGCACAGCACAGACAGTATCAGATTCTCATTTTAAGGTATCCACTATAATTCATATTAGGACAAGCATAGATAACTGAGGTATAGAAGTTTCCTAAGCCTGTTACTTACAGTATGCTGGGTTTTAACATGGTGCCCATCTTCTCTCTCTACACCTCCTCACTTTATAAGAGGAAACATCAAAAGCAACTTCAACCCTCTCAGTAGAGAATTTTTTGTTCGCCTACACATTCAAAGTTGTCATCGTAGGTCTCTGCAGTAAACTAGACAAGGGTCTCTTTCTGTTTTTATGCCTTTTTCTTCCTCAAACTTGACCTGTGTTTATATTTGCTACACAGATCTGGTGATGAATTATATCTGCTTCCCAGAAGAGACTTCAAGTAAAGTGCTTTTTTCATTTTCAAGCTTTTCTCTAAGATTTTGTTACACTTAAAGGCAAACAAAATTGAAGGTCACCGTATTTTGAATACCAGCAATGAAAGACTATGTATTTTCCTTGTACAGCAAAACAGTTTCAACTTTTTCTTTCTGCTAAGTCCCAGACACACCTTATGAAAATGCTCAGTGAGAGGTGATTATGGAGGTGGCTCATTCATCTGCAGTTGCAAGTACCTTTTCTCCACAGGCCACTACCAACTACCTCCCAACTTTCTATAGATAAGATAATTCTTTGAGTTCTGTACCTCTCCCCTTCATCCTCTCCTCCACAAGCACACATGGGTATAAAAGTAGAAAGCCACAGAATACAGAGAGTTCATTCATAATTGATGTGCTGGAAACATCTTAAAGGAATGATTAACTCCCCAGGTTTTGCTTTTGTGATCTAAGAAAATGTTTATATATCTCCTGAGAGTTCTGGAAGAGAACCCTACAATGCCTGCAAACACAGATCTGTATGTCAGTATCGCATCCACTCCAAGGGGAATACAGGGCAGAATATGCACATACAGTATCTACTACCTGCTGGATGGCAAAGGCTGGGGCTCGTGCAGGTAACTAGCTCCTTAAGTCACCTTTAGGTCAAATGTAAACATACTAGTCAAGCTTAATAATTAACCATTGAAGAACTTTGCTTGACAGAGGGTTCAATTAGGTTCTTCAAAGCTACATTATACACTTATCTTTCCTTTCTGCCCAGAAAAGGTCGGATAAGGACTGTGCTGGTGGTTAATGATAAGAGATCACATCCCGGCAGAGGAATTTATGTTAAAGCTGATGTCCGCAAAGAGAAGCAAGCAATACAACTTGGACTCTAAGTCAGCATTTTCAGGCTGAGCTGAAGACAAACTATGGGTCTATTTTATAAATATTAACAAAAGATAAAATGTCACAGACACACACTGCCCTTTGGAAAATTAACATTGATCACCCCTTTCCAGGGGAACGTGTCTGCTTTGGCAATTGATAGCAACTCTCTCCTGTAAAAACCATTCTACGTGTCATACAAAAATAAAATAAAATAAAATAAAATAAAATAAAATAAAATAAAATAAAATAAAATAAAATAAAACAAAACAAAACAAAACAAAATAAAATAAAATAAAATAAATAAAATAAAGTCTTAATTTGATTGCCTTCTAAAGAATGGGATTTGCCATAAAGGCAGTACTGACAGTAAATCACTCCAAGTTGGAGGGGGAAATCAGTAAAGGTTATGAGAATTCTGAGAATGTCTTTTAACAAAAGACTAGAGGAAGCCATGAAACAGCTCCTCTTTCACACTGTACCCAACAAGTGGCAGGTAAATGACCAGAAGCTGTTCTTGGTGAGGCTCTTCTGCTTACTTTCATAGCGCTATTTGAAACAGATCATCGCTCAAGATCAGTGCTGTACATCCATGTGCCCAGGACTTAACATCCCAGCTATTTGGGCTTAGTCTGAGCTACAATTTCAGAGCAGCAACACAGAAGAAAAGTGCAGGCTTTCTAAAGGTGCATAACTCATTAGCTTCTATTTGCTCTTACAGAATTATTGACATCTGAAAATGTCAAACAATGATATAATTGCAAATTTTTAGATGTTGAGTGCATTTTGCCTCATATTCCCTATGCCTACAGTGACTTCTAACCACTGTTTTGTCACAGGAAGGCATTTGCATCTCATTTTCTCTTGTGCAATTAGCAATCGTAATGAACAAACACAAACAAAGGACTGATGGAGAAGAACTGCGCAGCTGTAACCTGTGTGAGCACATGTGCAAAATGGAGGCAGGGTGAGCACAAGAACAAAGCTGCCATGGGCTTTTCTTTTGTTAGACAACCGCTATTTGAACTGAGCGTGTGTAAGCCAGGAAGTAGCACATATGGGCAGAGATCCCATTTGTCTTACAGTGATGGTTAGGGTGCTATGAAGCTGTTTTGGTAAAAAAGATTTTGTCTTAGGGCCTAATTTTAGCTTTTGAGCCAGGAAATATCTGAACATGTGGCTCTGGCTCCACTACTCCACAAAGGTAGTTCTGCACGACTCTGGTCCTCTCGGCTTTCTGATTATCTTTGGCAACCCAAGCTCATCTCTGTTACCTCCTGTGAAAGAAAACATCCGTGACAGTTTTTCAGCCACAGGAATTAGCAGTGAAGGTACTCCCCTTCTAAATCTGTACTGCCTGATTCAGAAGAAAACCCTGTAATTTCCATCAGATTGTTCTGCATCTGTTCAGGTAGTAACACCACTAACAATTATACCAGCAATGTCAGCACTCTCTGTCGAACAGGCATTTCCTGGAAAAGCCTGATATTTCTGAGTGCAAGTCCTTTCTCTCTTCTTTTTCTCCTTTTTCTCAATTCTGGGAATGAAATAAACAACACGTCCCTGCTGATGAGAGCCATGAAACCTCCGAGTTCCGTATCCAGTACTGAAGAATGAGCTTTGTTTGAATCTCGTTCTTCAGCTGATATGAAGTAGTGAAGCCACAAATTTCAGTAATCTATGTTTACTTGCTCTGCTTACTCATTTGAGCTGAAAAATCAATTGTGGTTAAGCAGCCAGTAAAACAAATAATTGTTCTCTCACTTGCAGCATATTTGACAGTCAGCAATGCTGGATAGCATCAAACATATCATCAGAGTTGGTAAATGCTAAATAGTTTTGGGAGTTGGAAAAGAATACAAAGGTGTTAACTCAGACTTTGTAATATTTAATATGAAAAGCTTAATAATATACTATACTTCATGCAGTTGTTAATTTCGTAATGTACATACGTTTTAGGTTTTATGACGATTTAAGGTATGAGAAACATGTAACAGAAGGTCATGGAGCATGCCCTAATCTGCTCCTCTCAGTGATGTTTTTGTAGTTTCTTAATATGGCACATCGATTTTCATATGCCTTATGGTTATGAAATCAGGTTCCCTTTAGTCCTCTCAAAATTCCAACTGTCAATCTGAACATTCAGATGAATTTAATGCCCAGACTGGCATGTTTCTGTTGTCCAGAAGTATATATATGAGCTTTGACCATTACCATGGTTTTGGCCCATCTTGGCTGTTAAAAGTGTGTTATGGTTTTGTAATTTCTTTGGTTTGCGTTGCTATTCCACATCAGAACATCAGAAACTCTCTGTTGTTGTTTAGTATCATTAGGTTCATTAAACTGCCGTTCGTTCTCAAAAAAAAAAAAAAAACCAAAAACCTCTCTCCTTAACTCCCATTATCCCGCATGATGTTCTGATGTGGAATAGCAACGCAAACCAAAGAAATTACAAAACCATAACAAAGTGCTTCTTTGTTGTGCCCCACTTTCTTTACACCATGTGTAATGCTCAAGTGTCTGGCTGAAAGGTGTAGATCCATTTTGAGAATAAAATGCTAAAAGTATTCCGCTCTGTGTACATAGTCTGAAGACAGAAATTTTGCTTTCATTATACCACTATAGCTGCATAATCTTCCCTGCAATTGTGGAAATGCATTATTATAAGTTTTGGCATATTGCCATACCCTACTCGAATATCCATTGGACAATATTGTAGCATTTTTGAATTAGTGCCAAATATAGCATTATATTTAAATGCACAACCTTTATGAATATAATGAGCAGACACTGAGAATGACTAATTCTTAAATAACTTTTCAGGATAGTGAAAAAATGCACATAATTTTGTCAATATTGATACTGAAAAGCTAACCATTTTGCTAAATAGCAACAACAACAAAACTTTTGGAAAGAAATACAGTACATTTGCCACTGATCTTATATTTATTTTCATCTACCTGGATAAAACTATTAATTTATACGACTGCTCTTTTGCTGCCAACTGTCACATGGCATCAGAGATAAGTGGAATATTGATGGGAAGGTTCAACCTCTACTATCATATCACCAACATCTGCCTCTGACGTCATGGGCATATTAAAACTGGAGGCATTACTTCCAGAGAGTAGCCCTCATATTTTTAAATAAGCAAAACTGATATTAAACATTGCACCCTCCACACCTGGAACATCTGGAAAAACATGGCCAGCGAGTGTCAGCTTCTGACATGTATGCTCCTATTTATTAATGTTATTCACTGTAAAACCTATTTGTATTTCAAAATGTCGAAGAATCTTTATTATGGTTTAATGTGGCAGGTGGCTCAGCATCTCTGAGTCATTCACTCACTCTGCCTCTTCCTCCTGGGATGGGGAAGAGAATAAAACAAACAAACAAAACAAAGTGGAACTTGTAGGTTAAGATAAAACTAACATAGAGAAAAGGAAAAGGAACATAGTTATGACTATATATAAAAATTGGTATATAAAAAATTGGTATACGTAAAAATTGGATATATAAAAAGAGTTGGTAAATGCTAAATAGTTTTTTGAGTTGGAAAAGAATACAAGGCTGTGAGCTCACAAGTTTATCATGTCACACTTTGCTAAAATGAGGAATGCTTGCAACTGCAAGTGAAGGAAGAAGGAAGAAAGCATTACTTGACACAAAGGGTGATCTTAGAAAATTGTAGTTGAAGCCTGCTGAAAGCAGGGAGTTATGTATATTCTTAAAATATTCTTAAAATCCAGAGTGTTTTCTCTGTTTTTAGGTACTAACACAGAACCAAACCATTCAGTATAAAACCAGAATTTATCTCATAGACTCTCTAATGAATAAATCCAATTTTCTAGGCTCTCTAGATGGACCTCCTGATTTACAAGACCCATCCTCTTTCCTCAGTTTCCTTTACTTACCCAGACAAGGAAGTCGTAGCAATGAAGGTGTAGTGTGCTCTGCCTACATCTACAACCAAACCTACAGAAGCAAATAACCATAATCAGAAAAGCTACAGTATTTAGACAAGCATAATATTTAAAATGTTTTAATGAATGTTCACCATCTTTATTTTTATTACCAACTCTACACCGACTTCAGAAGAGTTGAGCTGAATACAGCTATTTCAGCTGTCCGATATTGAGAATAAGATTTCCTTTTAGACTATGAGAGTTGTGAGTAACACAGCAGATACTATATTAAAAGTTCAATAGACAACTCAAATAGCCTAGAAATATATGTGCTGTCTAAAATGCATTTCTGCTTTTATAGGCAGTGCTGATTTTGACAGTGTCAAATTTTGCATGAGCAAAGGCCTTTACAGACACTTGGAGGTAAAAAATATTTTGAGGAAAAGTGAGAAGGAAAAGACATAAAAGGCTTCTTTATGATCCTCTATGCCTTTTTGTGTTAAAATCATTTTACCTTTTTTTTTTTTTATTTTTTTTTTTTTATCACTTGCTGTAGGCAAAGCTGAATACTGAAGGAATCTGTAAAAAATCAGATCTTGTAGAAGAGAAGAAACCATTTATTACTCTGCTTTTAAGCCCAGGGATTACACTTCACATAGTTTTTGCTCTTTACTTCTATATGACCATAGCCTGTTTATTCAAAAAATATTTTTTTATTTCTTTAGTAATAATTTAGTAATGCAAACAACTTTAAAGACTAAGTGACTTAACATATGTAAACAGATATCTGCAGAGATTGTTTTGAAATTAGTGATCTTTTTTTTTTTATCTACATTTACCGAAAAAAATACATGTAATAAAAAACAGATTTTTTTTAGCCTGATCTGTCACAAAAAAAAAAAAACCAACAAAAAACACAGTTTCAGGGTACATACAGTTGATTTATCCTGTGTCTAATAAATTAGAGTTCCTGACATTATTTGAATAAAAAAAGACGGTTATAGATCCACTATACTTTTTCACAACATCAATACAAAAAGCAAAGCAATAATTCCACCCTATTTTTATGCACTGATAAAGCGTCTATACTGTGCAAAAGCAATGCTAAAAGGTGCAATTATTCATAATAACTTCAATGTTTAGCTGCTAGTTTCTTCTCTACCTCCTGGCGTTAGATCTGATCCTATGCTTATTGAAATCAATAGGAGAATTTTTATTAACTTCACTAAGCAAGTGTAGGATTATGGTAAGCAGGGCGACTTAAGTAGTTTAGAAAAATAGCTTTATATATCCTGAAATGGAAAAAATATCCCACTTTGATTCTCTTCACTGCCCAGTGACTAGATTATTTTATTAAAAGAGTGTTTTGTTTGTTTTTTGTTTTGTTTTGTTTTGTTTTGCCAAAAACAGCTTAGCTGTAGCAGTTGCCAGGAATGCAGTTGGCTTTTCCAAATACAAGGGCAGCTCTGAAAGTAATGCCTCCTATTTTATGATGTTGGCCCCACAGTGTCAGAGGCAAATGGTGGTGGTGTGGCAGTAGGTGTTGAACTTTCCCACAAATACTTGGTTACATTTTGTTGCTGTGCAACAGATGGCAGCAGAGGGGCAGTCCAATAAAATGATGCATGGCCAATATTGACTGGACTGCCCTACCACACCCACCATATACAGTTTTGATTTGGCATCTTCTGAGTTCCATCTGTTCAGGCTGATGAAAGTCTGCATAGGCAACATTTTCCTAGCAATGACACCATCTTAGCAGCTGTGAAACAGTGGGTCACCTCTGCTCATGCAGATTTTAGAAGCACAGCTTGCAGGCTCTTGTTTCTTGCTGGAGAAAATGATGGTGATTGTATTGAAAAAAGTGTTTTATAGCTGAGAATTTGCTCAAACTGTTGT
>JAPSGF010000018.1:8221397-8235812 GCA_035772895.1 Perdix hodgsoniae | reverse complement strand
GTTTTTTTTTTTTTTAAAAAAAAAAAGAAAGAAAGAAAGAAAAATAGTTTGCAGTGTTTATTTCAGAAGCATGGTTTATATTTCCTTCTAAAAAAGTGACATTCCCAAGGAGACTTTATCTACAGTTCATGTAACTTCAAAATAAATTAAAATTTCAATTATTCAAAGTTAAATATTTTTCACACAAAGTTTTAGAAATATGTTTGGACTAGGTTTCTTTGTTCTTTGTCATTAAAAAAAAAAAAAAAAAAAGGCTAAAGCTTTCCCACTTTCTCTTTCTAGAGGATTAATTGGAAGGGAAAGAGCTTTGGAAAGCACTGTGTCATGTTCCTCAAAGCGGAACATCCATCTTCAGTCACTTACTGATATCTAAATGAGGGTTGAAAATCACAAGATGCACAAGAATCTCAAATTTACAGAAACACTGAATGATTTCTGTTGGAAGAGACCATAGGGGTCACCAAATTTCAACATCCCTGACAAAGGCAGGAACATTTACTAATAGACCACATTGCTGAAAACCCCTCCCAATCTGATCTTAAGCACTTCTAGGGATGAGAACCCACAGCTTCTCTGGGCAACCTCACCACCCTCACAGTGGACAATTTATTCCTAATGTCTAATTTAAATGTTTTTACACAGAATCACAGAATGGCCGTGGTTGGATGGGACAAGCATCATGAATCTCCAACCCCCCTGCCACACAAAGGGCCACTTACCTCCCCATTTAATGGTAGACCAGGCTGCCCAGGGCCCCATCCAACCTGGCCTTGAACACCTCCAGGGAATGGGCATCCACAACCTTTCTGGGCAGCCTCTTCCATCACCTCACCCTCTTTCTGTTAAGAACTTCCTCCCAACATCCAACCTAAATCTTCCCTCCCTCAACTTAAAACCATTTCCCTTTGTTCTGCTGTCATCTACACTTTAAAGGAGTTGATTCTTCTTTTGTTTGTAGGCTCCCTTTAGGAACTGAAAGGCTGCAATGAAGTCACCCTGCAGTCTTCTCTTCTCCAGGCTGAACAAGCCCTGCTCACTCAGCCTGTCTTCCTAGGGGAGGTGCTCCAGTCCCCTGATCATCTTTGTGGCTCTGCCCTGGACACTCTCCAACAGCTCTTTGTTTTTCTTGTACTGGGGGCTCCAGTCCTGGACAGAGTACTCCAGATGGGGCCTCACAAGAGCAGAGTAGAGGGGGACAATCACCTCCCTGTCCCTGCTGGCCACTCCTCTTCTGATGGAGCCCAGGATACCATTTGCTTTCTGAGCTGAAAGAGCACACTGCTGCCTCATGTTAAGCTTTTCATCCATCAATACCCCCAGGTCCTTCTCTGCAGGGCTGCTCTCAAGGACCCTCCTTCCAGTCTGTATGTATGCCTGGGATTTCTCCGGCCCAACTGAAAACCTTGCACTTTGTTGTGCTGAACCTCATTAGGTTCATCCAGGCTCACCTTTCAAGCTTGTTGAGGTCCCTCTGAATGGCATCCCTTCCTTCCACCATGTAAACTGTACCACTCAGCTTGGTGTCATCAACAAACTTGCTGAGGGTGCACTCAATTCCGTTATCAATGCCATTGATAAAGAAGCCTCTGTTCATTATTGGGATTGTCCTGACTCGTGTGAGACTTGTACTTGGCCTGCTGAAATGAAATTCACAGGCAGAATAGAGCTTGTCAGCTGCTGTTCTTCATCTCCCTTTCTGTAATTTGCTTTCTTTAAAGGAATGAATATATTGGTATAGATCTTAACAGTAGTGAAATGCTTTTTTCTTTGGCACAAAATTTTTGTATTTTTGTGATAAATAGATTTAATGTGGTGGTTTTTTTTGTTCTTATTTCTTTTTCTTTTTTTTCTTAGTTTTTTTTGGTTGTTGTTGTTGTTTGTTTTTTGTTTGGTTAGGTTTTTTTGCATCAGTCTTCAAGTGAGGCTGTCCCTGATCCTGTACAGATCTGCTATGTACTGTCCTTGGTATTTTCTTTCAGTAGCATTAACTTTGAATACATTACCTGAATTGTGTGAAGCTGCTAACAGTACTGCACCTCATGGGAAATGTGTTGATTCAGGTGGGCCAGAGAGAGAAATTGGCTGATAGGCATAGCTGGAGGCAATACACACCAACAATTTAATCCCACAATAATTTAATCCCACTTCCAAAGCCACTTGGACAATATCAGGGTAGGATTTAATTTAAGGCAGTGTTATGTTAACCTGAAGCTGAGACTACATCAATCATCAGTTACAAGGTCTTTAATGCTGTGATTGTAAACTGCCTCTTTTAAAGTCATTAGGGCTATGGATGCCATTATGGTCAGCTAAGAGAACAGACAAATTATTAGTTCAAATGTAATCACACTTTATGCATGTTAACACAAATTTAAAGAACGAGAAAAAAATATTTGCCAGATTTTACTTCATATAATTTTGCAATAAACCAATTGAATTACTCTCTTCCTGGTACATGTCTTGCTGCACCACTCTTGCACTCCTACTTGTCAGTAAGAACAACTGCTTTTAGAACATAATAGTATTCAGAAGGGAAGGTTAAATACTCTTACTAACCGTGGCAGGAATGATACAGCAGTATTGCTAGGACTTCTTTAATAGTAATTCTGATCTTAATCAGGTCTGATCTCAGCCGCACTTACAAAAGTAGAACTTCCTAATATTACATGGGCAGCTCCAAAAGTAATGCTTTTATTACACTGACATAATCAGTGGCCAAGCCAATTTTTATGAGCATGTCATGCAGGCTCTCGTTCATTGCTGGTGAAAGCGCATAGCTAATGGTGGTGACTATGCTGAAACATAGTGTTTTGTAGCTAAGAATTTGCTCTATCAAATAGTGTTATTGTGCTCTCTGTATCCACTGTAGTTTCCATGGAAATAAATAAGAGGCAGTACTCTCAGTGCAACCTATGTATATAACCACATACTGGATTCAGAGCCAATGTTCATTTTTACAGAAATACCAGTGTCATAAATATTTCCTTTTGGAAAATCTCATTTCGCAAACAGAAAACAGTACTAAATTGGACACTAGCAATTTTATTTCACACGGACATGAGTTGTTAAGGAAGTCCAGCAGCTTCAGTCCAGATGAGGACTCTCTGCTTCTGTCAGCAGACAGAGCAATACCCTTCTTCTGGCAGTTGCAACATCTTTTAACATTGATAATCCTCATGGTTTTTTTAATTTCTGTTGAAATTTTCCATAAATTCAAAAAAACTATTTAGGTTATGGGAGACTGATGAATTGACAAGCAATTTGCTTAATATTTATTTCAATAGAAAATCAAGCTAATTTTGCTTGATTATTGCACATTTGCCTATATGTTTAGGCTTCCTATTGAGAAAATGAAGATTATTCTGTTCTGGACATAATTGTTTAGTTGATTCTAGTCTGTAGGACACAGCAAGTTAAATCTTAACATGAAAATTGGCTTAAGGCTTTAGAATCCAACCAAGTAATAAATAACAAGCTCTATCTGTAGGGTGTTTCTTTTTTTTTAATATAAATGTGTAGAGTTTTTTTTTTTTCAAAGCCTTATCCACAGGCGATGCTTGTTCTACAAGTAATCCTTTTAAATTTTTTTATATTTATTTATTTTTGCCAATTAAACGTGAAGGAGACTGACAACCAAGCAGAGAGAAAGAGCCATAGTAATAAGCAACATATATCCCTATTCTCATTTTCCCTTGCTTCATTCTCTTCCCTACACTGGCACATGGCAGTCCTGTAATGTATCACTGAGAAACAAATCTTCATCAAAAGACAACTGGTTGAATCTGAAGATTATTTTTTGCAATATCCTTCCAGTTGATCAAATAAATGCAGTGTAATGGATACATATTAATATCCACCTTTAAATGCTGATAGAAGAAGCACTAACTGCTAAATCCATCACCAAGAATTTCAGAGCAGTCCAGGATAAGCATACTGATGTATGATGTAAAAGATTTACATTAATTTACAAATAATTTCCAGAAAAAAAACTTATCTGGAAAAAAAGCTTAGAATACTACAAATCCTAGAATGCTATAAATTACATACATACATAAAAAGAAGTTTTGACAAATTCAGAGCTAACATGGAAATTCAGTTCTGCCTTGGCCTTGGTGGAGTTGCAGTGTGAATGCTTTCTGACTATTACCTCAGTGCAAAGAACAAGTCTGAAATTTGTTTTCTTCACAAAAAACTCAAAGGAAGGTTAATGTAGCCAAGAAACTTGAGTGAACCTCAAGACAGAATCCAAGGTGAATGGGAATTTTACACTGTGTCTGGACTGAGTACTCAAAGTAATTACATTAGAGGTTTCTGTTTTTTGTTTGTTTGGTTTTTTTTTTCCCCCAAGGATTTTCTATTTTGATGGTAAGATAGAGAAAAGGAGTAATGCAATGAGTCACCTGTAGAATAATATTTTAAAAGTTGACTCAGGCTCTACTGAAGATGTAATCTTCCTCATTTTGCTTAATATTCCTGTGTCAGTAAGAAATCCTGTGTGTCCATTTACATGTTTTTCTGTTTGCTCTTTTTGCTATTGGTTGGTTTAATCTTTTTACATAAATATACTTCATCAGAGCTCTGTTTCCTTGGAGTAAGAAAATCTTATTGCAATCCAAGTATTAACACCAAACTCTGAATTCACACAGCTTAACTTTTACAATCCTGCAGGCAATGCATTTGATTTAAAAATTATTAATTTCAAAATTCTGTAACGTGGATGCTTAAGAATAATGTAACTGTACTTCTATAATAATATCTTATTGTTGGAAGTGATGTGACTGGAAGCAAGGTGATAATTTTTTGAATAAATTATATGATGCCTTTATGCAGTAGCTTCAAATCTACTGATAACTGAAATTGTATCACAATTTTGCCATTTTTTTCCAATACATGTTTCTCAACTGGAGAAGAGATCTGTGTTCACTGAACAATATGGAAATAGAAAAAAATATGTATATGTCAAATGGAAAAGGAATAACAATTTTTAGGTATAGCAGTGCAATTTTTGCTTTAGGAAAATGATTTTCTGCATTTAGCCTTTCTGAATACAAGAATCTTAAGGACAGAAGGATGTTGAGAAAAGAGCAGTCTAGTTGACAAATAGAGAAAAGAAAAATGGGAATCATTTAAGGTTTTATCATCTACTGTCATATGGGTGAAGTAGATTTCTAGTCAGAAATAAGTCAGTGATTTACTAATATGCTAGTGAGAGCCAGGGGGAAAATAGATCCCTCACTATCTTGGTTGTGAAGCCACGTTAGTGTTACAAAGAAATTACCCAAGACAAGGAAGTGACTGTCTCATTTCACTCCCAAGCTAACACAAGCCCTTTCTTAATAAGGGAAAGTCACCTGTTGAGTCTGTAATCTGTACTTTTTCCGCACAACTCTTTATCAGGGAGTTTAGTGCTAGGACTATGGGATATCGGATAACAGTTTCAAACTATTCTAAAAGACACTTAGATTGGACTGTTAGATAAAAGACTCTTAGATAAAGACTGTTAGATTAGTCATTAGGATTAAATTGTCCACTGTGAAGGTGGTGAGGCACTGGAACAAGTTGCCCAGAGAAACTGTGGGTTCTCATACCTGGAAGTGCTTAAGGCCAGGTTGAAAGGGGCTTTGAGCAACATGATCTAAAGTGGTAAATGTTCCTGCCTTTGTCAGGAATGTTGAAACTTGGAGGCACCTTAGGTCTCTTCCAACACAAACAAATCTATGCATTTCTTGCCAAAGTAGGATTTACACATCTGAAAAATGGACTTTTTAAGAAATTTTCTGGAAGAAGACAGCTGAAAGAAAGAGCCGAAAATATATGAACAGAATTTCCTGGCAGCTTTGGTCCTTGAAATTGTTAAATACTATTTTGCAGCTCTATTTTCATACCAAACACTTCCAAATGAGTAATTTCCCAGTAATTGCACTATCTACTTGTGAAAATATCACTCTTTCTTTATAAAGCTGTATAAAGAAGTTTACTGTCACCGATCTCTTCTTTCACATATGAAAATATACCTAAACTATCAGCTGCTCTAATGTGAGCTGTCTAGATGAGGACCTATTCCTGGCTTAAGCAGATTTTTCACAAGCTGTCCAGGCCGTCCTCCCACTGACAGTTTGGAGCACAGTTTTGTATCTTTTTTTCAGCTATTCTGGGAGCAGAATAACTAGAAAAACTTTGGCAGATATTACCTTCTGTATTTATTTTCTCCTGCACTTATACTGTAACTTCTGTTATTGTTGGGCTGAACTTCCCTAACAGCCTGGAGAGCATCCAGGTTTCAAACTCATAGATCAACGTGACTAATGATCTTAAATGTAATAAAAGCCAATCATTTGAACTGGATAATGACTCATTATGGTATCTTGTTATATAAATCTCTTCCAAAAACTTTTTATAAAATCATCTATTTTCCATTACTGCATAAAAATAACTTACAGATATGAAATCTGGAAATGATACTTTTTTTTCAGTCTTAGAATACTTAAGTTGCATTAGCCTTTTAAAAAATGTTAGTTTTGAAATGTTTATATCTCCAGTTGATTCAAAAAATAATTATAGTTAACTCATTAGGTCAGTTGAATTCTGATTATATACGTTCTGTGGAAATACGGAAATCAAAAGGTTTTCTATAACATCTGGATTTTAGGGGACAAATGTAAAAATCATACTAATTTTATTGTAGAAATTAAATTGTTTATTTTTTTTTTAATATTCCAAAATTGTAGAAAATCCATCACTGACAGTTTTGGCTTGTTTTCTTTTGAGAAGGGAGGGAAACTATAGGAAAGTGGAACAGTGTGAAATTTAAAATTGCATAGAAATGCATTATCTAGACATTGTTCTTAAAACATTCAATTCTGTTTTTTTACTTTTTTCATCATGGTAATTCACCTGCAGGAGAATTAAGGCTAATGATTTTGATCTCACTGAATATATTGCTAAGCCTTCAGAAAACCCACATACATAACAAGATTCTTTTACCTACTGTTTAGAAGGCTACTTCACTTCAGAATCCACCAGGGAAAGTTAAAGTCGTTAAATATGATAGCAGGTGTTGTGATGCAGTTCTGAACTGAGCTTCAGGAGCTCTATATTTAGTATATGTGTGTCTACACACAGAAGGGATTAAGCTCTGTTCAGTGCCATCTTATTCATCCCTGTTTTTGCAGGAGACACAGATGAGTAATGTGAATTCACTAAAGCTGGCCCCATCTGTTTCTTTGCACAGTGGGTATTCAAAGCCTACATACCATAAGCTTTTATCCACTAGAAAAAAAAAAAGAAAAAAGAAAAAAAAAGTTTATTGGTATTTCCATGTCTGATAATTGGCAGTTATATAAGAACAGATTCTGCTGTCTAAGCCTGAAATTTTCTAGCAGTAGGGAGTTCCCCACTGGCTATATGCAGTTGCCTACAATTTAGGAGGGAGTACACAGCAGCACATCAGTATTTGCATGGCATGCCCAGAAATATGTATACAAAATAACAACTACTGCTGATCTTTCAGCTGTTTGGGATCTCTTAGCTCTGTAGGCATCAGAGAAAGCTCCCAAATCTCTATAAGCTCGCAAGGGTACTGGTGGATGGCAAGATGGACAATGTGCCAACCATATCCTGGGCTGCAGCAAAACAAGTGTGGCCAGTAGAGCCAGAGAGGTGATCCTGCCTTCTTACTCCACCCTAGTGAGGCCTCATCTAGAGTACTGCATCCAGCTGTGAAGTCCTCAGTACAGGAGAGTCATGGACCTGTTGGAGTGCCAGAGGAGGACCACAAAAATTACTGAATGGACGGAACACCTTCCCTAAGAGGACAGGCTGAGAGCTGGGACTGTTCAGCCTGGAGAAGAGAAGGCTGCGGGGAGACCTGATAGCAACTTTTCAGTGTCTAAAGTGGAGATGCAGGAAAGGACAGACTCTTTAACAGGATTTACTGTGATAGGACAAGAAGAAATGGCTTCAAACTAAAAGTGGGGAGATTTAGATTGGATATGAGGAACACGTTTTTCACAGTAAGAGTGGTGAGGCACTGGAACAAGTTACCCAGAGATTCGGTGGAAGCCCAGTCCTTGGAGACACTCAAGGTCAGGCTGGACCAGGCTCTGATCAGTGTGATCTAGCTGTAATTGTCCCTGTTCATTGTGGGAGAGTTGAACTAGATGACCTTTAAGGGCCCCTTCCATATCAAACAATTCTATAATTCTATGATTACATGACAGAATGTGGAGGAAAAAATAAAAGACGGAGTGAAGTATCAGTTTAGGGCTGATGGATGACAAGGAGAAAAGCAGCTTGGTGCAGTGTGGTACAAAGTAGAATTGTTAAATAGGAATGCAAGTTCAGCTGTTCAGTGCAGAAATGGGAAAAGGCAGATCTTTTGAGAGCATAGACGTGGAAGGGATGGAGCAATGCCATACCTGCTCAGTGCTGAACAGTCAACAGTCATGTAGGCTGGCACACAGCCTAGTTTTTCTGACTGAGTGCTCCATTGCTGCTATTATGCTGGTAAATTACATTATGAAACTCTTCTCTTGAACATATGTTCAGCCTGTCCAATGTCTGGACCTACATTCAGGAAATGAAACAAACAGACTAGGTGTGAAAAATCATCTGAGCTTTCAAGATCTTTATTTATATTCCCTTAACAAGCTATGTCATTTAAAATGCCATATTTTGTCCCCTTATTAGGGAAATCTGACTTCCATGGGAGATATATTTGAAATTACCATGTCTTATTTAGCAGTAATTCAGGAAAAATAATTTTGCCTAAATATTTTGGAGCAGAATAAACTCTTTGATTTTTTTTTTTTTTTTTTTTTTTATGGAAAGCTATGTTACTAAACTAATTATGCTTGTTTTTGATTTTTATCACTGTAACTCTCATTAAAACTGCTCAATTTATTATCCCACTAATTTAAGTAATGCTTTACTTTTTCCATTCTGGCAGTAAAAGTAGAATAACAAAGACTGGGAACAAAATTGTTCCATGCTGTTCATCTATCTATCTCTCCATCTTCAAATATACTTAGCATTTGAGGGTTTGTTTTTCCTTACTTAATGGCTTGCAGTGCTATACATTTATTGCCTCCTGGGTGAAGAAACTTATCCTGAACTCCCTTGCTGACTAATCTTTTCTAAGCTTTGGTCCATGCTCTTTGTTTTTCAGCCCATTATTCTGTCAAATAATTAAAGAGCATCTGCCTTCTATATGCCCTTCAGATTTGTGTCTCTTAATCATTGTATTCCGTTAATCACTTTTGTCCTAATTAATATAAACTTTGCCTAATCTCCTTTCAGAACTCTTGCTCCACATTACTATCTTAATTGCTCACTGTCTCCATAGCTGCTCTCGCAATCTGGTTTATCACACAGTTTCAGGTAGGCTGACTAATCACCTGTGGCAAGGTCCAGATAGCCTTCATTAAAAAGCTCTGGGATCAAATTTGGGTCCAATACCTATGTCCTCCGCAAGTTCCATGAGGACAGCAAGCAACATTGTAATGTCAACAATCCAGTTTTCATCCCACCTCTGTGGCCATACTGAACTGCTGTCAGTACTTTCTAATAATTTAACATGCAGAAGGGATCAAATGTACAGATAGAGCCTTCCAAAGTTTTTAAGATAGCAAGTCTTAATGAAAAATAAATGCATTTTCTATGACACTGCAGTGTGTGAATTCAACTAATGAAATTATTCCTCAGAAGTGCATTTTCTTTACTACCAAGATTGGGAAAAATCAGCAGATGCTGTGATGTGCAAAGGAATTAGATGAAAGCAAAATACTAAGAGTTAATTATCAGTATGGCTATATCAATAAAGCATTCTGAGGTGTTTCTTTCCAGGCGTCCAATCCTGATTAAATTTTGAGTTGCCAAGGCAGTAGGTAGATCTTTCACTCTGGCCCAGGACTTCTTCAGCAACAGAGCTCTAATTAGACTCAAGTTTTATAAGAGGTAGAAACGTTGAAAGCAAAAGTCAGTCCACAGGGCTTTGTCACAGCCGCTCCTCCATGGTCACCCTGCCTCCTCTCCACGTGGATCCCTCCCACAGTGTGCCATCCTTCCCAAACTGATCCTGCCTGGGCTTCCCACAGGCTGCAGCTCTCCCACCACTGCGTCAACACAGCTCCATACTATAGGGCTCGCCCTTCAGGCACTCTCCACATGGATGCCCACAGGCAAAAGCTCTGGCCCGGGTCAGAGGTAGCCACAGGTTGTGCCTCCTTCAGGTCTTGTCCACCACTGCCCCGTGCGCTCCCCCATGGCTGCACAGGCAGATTTGCTCTGGTGTCCATGGGCTGCAATGGGACAGCCTGCTCCTCCATGGGCCTCTCCTGGGCTTCAGGGAGCTGCTGCTGTGTGCCTGGAGCTCCTCCTACCCTCCTTCTGCACTGACCTTGGTGTCTGCAGAGCTTGTTCTCTCACACCTCTCTCCTCTCTCCCAGCTGCTGTTGCACAGCAGATTCTCCCTTTCTGAAATCTGCTCCTAGAGTACACCCAGCATCACTCACAGCTCAGCTCTGACAGCAGTGGGTCCCTGCTGGAACAGCTGGAGCTGACTCTGACCTGATATGGGGCTCTGCTGGGCCATTCCCCTGCAGTCATCTGCTTATAAAGTCTTGCCACTTAAACTCAGTGCACTACCAGATCTTGCCCGTGATGCTTGTTATACCTGCAGGACAGGGTCAAAAAATGGGTTTTAACCTATCTAAAGAGAGCCAATTATTCACTCATCATGGATATAATTCAACCCATCTGAATTGTGTTCATCCAGTTTTCCTCCAGTAAAAGCAAATGAACTTCCTTTACTAGAATTTTCTTTCTTTTCTTTCTCTAAAGAAAAAGTCTCAGTGAAAAACAAATGGAAAGCAATATTTACTTTATATTTAGCTTCAATTGATGTATTTATTTTCCCAGGCCATTCTCCAAGCTTATATATTCTAAAATATACAGGGATATTTTATCTTATTAATTTAAGTATGCCATACACATATAAATAGTCATTATTGTATTATATTATACCATAAATGACAATTTTCAATTAATTAATCTCCCTTATGTCAGTAGACCTGATCTATGTGAAGGTGTCCCTGTTCATTGCAGGAGAGTTGGACTAGATGACCTTTAAAGGTCCTTTACAATTCTAATGATTCTGTGATTGTATATTACCCCAGTATTAGCGATTTTTTTTGCTTACAGTTGGTTCATAATTGTCATAGTTTGTGTATTATGCATTAGCAATTCATATAAACATTTCCAGAATTATTCTGCCCACTCCCTAGAAATGCTCCCCAAACCCTTCCCAAATGTTTGTACTCTTTTTTTTTCTTTCTTAGAAAATATTAGCAATGTAAATACCCTTCACTAGTCTAGTAATGCTATTATGAAGGCAGGAGGCAAGATATTTGTATACATATTATCATGTTTCTAGTCATCATGAATGACTCAGAAGTAATGGCAATAATATTTGTATGTGCCAGAACAAGGTTTAAATTTGAATTTAGTTGTTTATTCAGACATTAGCAGTCTTTAAAATACTGAGATATTCTTACAGAAATTATGTTACACTGTTAAATCACCGAGCAGCTTCTGCTTATTAGATCCATTTAGAATCAGTGTTTTATCAGAGAATGCATCATTATTTGGGGAAAACAAAACAAAACAAAACAAACAAACAAACAAACAAAACCAAACAAACAAGAAAAAGATTGTTTATCTTACCTCATCCTTTTAGACTACTGCATACGAGTGTACCTTTGAGCATAAGGAACTAATAGCTTGATGCTGTTCACCAAAAATACACTTGATCTTTGTTTTATGGGCTTAGAGCTTTTATAGAATGCATCAATCAGGATATCATTGAAGATTCTGAATCCTCAATATGTCATATACATATGTGTGAATCCTTGTCAAGGATTTTATAGCTGAAGATTAGTATCTGGAAACAGATCCATTGCTGTATCTTAAGTGTCAAATACTTTTTCAAACAGGAGAAATAAGTGAAAAGCTACAAATCAAAAATAAAAAGCAATTGTGCTTTACAGTTTCTCCTGTATGTTTGATTTTTTTATTTTTTCAAATAAATCTGAACCTTGCAAGATTTTCTAATGAAACTCCTCATGCCAAGATATGAGAAATCACTTACTAACTTATTCCCAGTTTCATGACTTATTGTTGAGATACTACTGTTAACTCTGGCACAACTTGATGAAGGATAATATCAAATGCCAACTATGTGAA
The DNA here is from genome assembly GCA_035772895.1 of Perdix hodgsoniae. Lineage (NCBI taxonomy): Eukaryota > Metazoa > Chordata > Aves > Galliformes > Phasianidae > Perdix > Perdix hodgsoniae. The sequence goes on along the minus strand of JAPSGF010000018.1, from coordinate 8,223,572 downwards.
ATAGGCTACAATGATCTATTCTTTTTCCATTTTATTTTTCTTCTTTCCGTATCTTTTTTTTTTTCTTTTTCCTTTTTTAATGTAGAGAATGAACAATATTAAGCTAACAGTATTTTTCTTGAGATCCAACATCTTGTGAGTTTATAACAAAAACATTATGTTTTCTGCATTAGGTAGCAACATTTGGTCACCACAGAATGATTTGAAAATACAAAGAGTTCTGAGAGCCAATTTTCTCAAAACTGTTTCTTCAAAAGCAAAGGACTATTTCAGTAGCAAATATAAACTGAATGTTCTGAAAAGACAGTGCAGATCAAACTTAAGTTTGTGCAAGAGTGAGGAAAAGGGCAAAAACGATAGCTAATCTTATTAAAATTGAGTGTATAATCTATCGTAATCTATAATAACTTTAATTGGACAGAAAACCCTGGCAATGAGCAGATGGAGCCATAAATTAAATCAATTATGGGGCCATACTAATGTAACAAGGCTTGTGTTGCCATGAATCATCTCACAAGTAGCTACATCCCCCATTTTTGATGGTATGTGTTAATGACTTGGCAAAAACATTTGTAATTACTAGTTTGTTTATTTGTTTGTTTGTTTGTTTGTTTTTTATTTTTATTTTCCTTAGTATTTCCTTAGTATTCAGTCAGGCAAGAATAAAATTTGCTTCAGTTCAAGAAGACTGAAACATAAGCTTTTTTAATTGCCGGCCTTTTAGAACATGAGGTGTAAACACTCTGTAATTCATCCAGCAGGCTTCAGTGGCTAAAAGCCAATAAAAAGATGCTAACAATTTGTATGTAGGCACTTAAACCAATATTCATAATCCATGAAATTGTGAAAAATATTTCATAGGAATTTACTTTTTCATATACTTACCAGAACTTCACAATGTTGAACAGAGGTGTCATAACTTGAGATTAACTAAAGGGAAAGGACTATGAAAGAATAATGAAAGAATGTGGTTTATATTAGTGATTTTAAGATCAGTTAACTTGCTGAAGGGAGAGGGAGAATAAACTTTAGCAGAGAGAAAAGTAATGTTTGGCAAATCAAATATTCCTCAGGTAGAAACATTTATGAACAGCAAAAGTATGTACACTTCTAAACTGATGAAAATTGGACGATTTTCCTTACTTGTTTTCAATAAATAGATTGACAGGGAGAAGGATTTTGCATAGTAATACTGTATTCTTCTGTACTCTGACATTAATCTTCTAACTTCCTTTTACGTGTTAGGCAAACATTGACATCAAACAGAACTTCATTGTGTAGACTAAGATGACAGTTTTATTTACTGTAAACACCAAATGCTTGTATTTAATCTTCAGTGACTATTTGTTGCCTGCAAATACCTCATCTGCTCACTTTTGATAGACCATAAAGAACAGCACTGATATGTGGGTTACCTATTATTCTTTAATGGCATGAATGATAAAAAAAGAGACAAGAAAAAGAAAAGGAAACATTTCTTCCAGTCCTCTAAAACATTGTTCTGTCACTTTCTTTATTCCATATTCTAATGTCATACACCATGTTTTGCAGTGTTGCAATAATTTCTTAGCAAACTTTTATTTACCATTTTCTTTGCTGACAAAACAGGAGGAGAACAAATATAGACGTGAAAGAGTACCATCAAATAGTAAATGTGAATTATATTTCTATGTTATAACAGTAAATTTCCCAGTATTGTCACATGCAAAACTAAGGATTTTATCCCTGGTTTGTCATCTATCTTGACACCAGAGATGAGATTGTAATCTCAAGTGCCAAGTTAAAGATTTTCTTTTGTGTATCTTCTCTGAGGAGAAAAGGTCACTCCAAAGGTCACTGGCATTTTAGACCTAGAGGATAAAGACTGCAATTTCAGAAATGTAATTCACTTAAAGTGTTGGATCAGTAATAAGAAATTGAATTTAACATCAAAATAAATAACCCGAGGAAATGGTTGGTTTGCAAATTAGCCATTAATATTAAACCTCGGTGCAGGAGTTGTAGCTTCAATAATTTCATAAAAAAATTAAAAAAAAAGGAACTGCACCACCTCCATTCATTTCATATTTTCAGATAACATGATTGGTTCATATTTTCAGACAACAGAAGGATAATGTATTTAAAAAAAAAAGAAAGAAAGAAAGAAAGAAAGAAAGAAAGAAAGAAAGAAAGAAA
>JAPSGF010000018.1:8185828-8215439 GCA_035772895.1 Perdix hodgsoniae | reverse complement strand
TCCTTCCTTCCTTCCTTCCTTCCTTCCTTCCTTCCTTCCTTCCTTCCCTTCTTTTTTTCTTCCATGTATAGTTAATTTGAATATTGTTTCACTAGAAATATCTGTTTATATAACTGGATTAGTAATGTTGGAAAATTGTTCCTGCCTAAAGTCAGCTGCAATGCAAAATCTCTGCAAAACAACTCTTATTTGCAGCTTGTGGTGACTCTAGGGCTATGAACTTTAATTATGCATATGGAAAGAGAATAAATTCCTAGGACTGTAAGTTCAATATGTCAAGAATTAATTTTGCGGTGTTTTCAGCATATGGCATTGAGCCAAAACCTTGAATTGTAGGCAAAGAAAGATAGTGCTTGCTTGAACCTAGATATTTGACTACAGCTGCCTAAATGCTTCTAGTCTGAATCAAACTAGATAATACAAGATTGTATTAAAGACAACCTCTGTTTGTTATTCATAGGATGTAATATAAGAAGATGTGAAGGAAGAAACCAGCTTGAACTTATGCTGCAACCAGAGAAGTATTCTGAAAATGTTTAAAAAAAATTAGCAGAATGTTTGTGGAATTTTCTTCTTAAGACAGGAGAAAAATATAAGTAGCTTGTGCTCAGTGAGGCAATGGCTGCACATCAAAAGACCTCAGGGCAGCAGTTACAAATCTCTTCAACATATCTTGAATCATCACACTCTTCAAGGATTCAATCTTCAGCTAGTGCTGGGAAGGTGTTGCCACTTACAGCGGCAGAGCCACTGCCACTCTGGAGCAGGCAGACTTGAAATGAATGGTTTTGTTTTTCACATAAACAATGAAACATTTGAAAACCATGTCAATATTTCATTAAAGAAAAGGCAAAATGCTTCATTAAAATAATTCCTTTCTTCATTCCTACCTGATGGCTCAATGGTGCAATTAGAAATTGACTTTTTGTTTATGTATGTATTTTGTATCCAATGTAACTTTCTAATTTTTAGCTCAAAATTCATCTGCATTAATACTTTAGTAAATCTGTATCTCTTTTGTTAATTTTATTTATTCATTTATTTATTTTTAAGTATATACTATTATACCTTTTCATCAACAAACTCACAAGGACCTTATAAATCTTAAAGAAATCTTAATATAGAAAAAAAAATGTTGGAGTATTTACATTTACTTCTTCAAAATTAGATTAATACCATTTTACCTGGGTTTTACTGAAGATGTATTTCTTCTAAGACTGCACTTTATTATTTCTTTTTAGTATTTGTTTCCTTCCCTACTGATTTATATATATCCTAATCCTTATTATTCTCTAGAGATGTCTGACCTTTCTGCACTAAACGAAATGGGGCTGTCAGTTTCTTGGCAGGTCTTGACCCTATCTCAGTATGTTAGAGATGTCTAGACATTATCCTCTCCTGACAGCAATAAAGCAGGAGGAAGCTTAAGAGCTGAAAAAAGCATGCGTATGGGAAAAAAAAGTAAAAAAATCCAAACAAAAAAACATGAAAACTTCAGCTCAAATATTTTGATACTTATTCAAAAGAAAATAAAATTATCGTCTTGAGAAAAGACTCTGAGGCTAGCAAAATGTTTTTGGAATCCCTTACCCTGCAATTATCCCAGATTTTTTTTAAGGTAGTTTTTGTATGCACACTGGAATGGGACAGGTATATTTTTGAGATAGTACCGTTTGCATGGCAAAACAGAATAATTCCCAAGTATAGTTTTTATGATGGATGGCTAATGAGTTTGTGCCAGCTCTTGCACAAGGTAAAAAATTCCAACTGCTGCAATGTGTTTTGTTAAAAGCAATACTTATTTTGTACTGCTCACTGTTTATAACAGTATGGTTGACTTTATTATGCAGAGATCATAGCAGGGGTTACGGTTTAAATAGGTAATTATATTTAATCAGAAACTTGGACTTTGAAAGGCATTGAAGACTGCCAACTGCATTTTAGAACCTTTGACAATTATAAAGCTTTTTCTGAAAAGGAATATATACCTACGTGTAGGAATATGTGTGTGCATGTATAAATGCTAGTATATTTCAATCCTGAAAAATAGGGATTTCTATTTATTTATTTAGATATTTAGGAATTGACTCTCTTGCTTATACTTTATTCTCAATACTTTGGTCATCAGCTCTGTAAAATGAGATAATATGTAACCATGCTCACAAATTTCAAAAGCAGAAAATAGGTTTTGTTTCCATTCATTTAGATTTCTTGTTAATACACTTCAGAATGTTGATTTATTTAGAAAAAAAGCGAGATAGAGATTCTCATCTACAGTACTCTCAATATTCCTTTTTTTTTTTTTTTTTTTATCACCTAAGGAGCAAAAGGATTCCTTTGCTGTCTGTCATCTTTTGTGAGAAAAACAACAATGAAATGAAATGTCCGCTGTATCACTTTTATCTAAATGGCAGAAAATAATTCTATTTTCTTCAGAGCTAACAGAGTAGAGTCTTTTAGGGATTCTTTGTTTTGCTCTGTTAGCTGGAGCCAATATGTGATAGGGTAGACAGGTGGATGGTTTGTTAGGACAGTTAAAAATGACTTCTTTTTACAAGAAACTCTAACTCTAGAGATTCATTACAGATTTTTTGTCAAATCTTGACATAGATGCTTCTCTGTGAAGAACTTGGTGGCTTTACTTCTAATGAAGTCATAATAAGAAAACATAACAGAGGCACTTACCAAAGTAAATAAACTTTTCTTAATAAACCGTTCATCGCAGTTGACATTTGTTTTTTTGTGGTATGATGTATCAGTCCTTCCAGTGTTTGATTAAGTCTTGAAAGGCCACCAAGAAACATTTGCTTTTCTGTTTTTCTTTCTTTGAAAGAGACAGGTGTTGATCCAGTTCTATTTCATGGATGGAAAGAGTCTAATTTTTTTTCAAGCATTTTTGGAGTGGCACTGGAAATTTAGTTCTCATCTTGTGAAAATATCAGTAGTCATAAACAATTCTGTATGGGCCACTAGTTCTTTTGTTAACTAATACAAATATTATGATATCACTACTGCATGACAAAATTTGTAGATCTGGGCTTAAAATATCATTGACTACGATAAACAGAAAATGTGACTTGTCTGAATTCTGGATTTACAGAGCATCTTTGTAATAATCAAGGATATATAATGTACCATGTAAAGACATATGTAAGTGAATAGTATTTACTCAAAGACTGTGAAACAAAACAATACTAAACAAAACTACAACTCCTAAATTGACATGCAAAGGAAATTTTGTAAAGATATTATCTCACATCCCTCACCCCTCTCTTCCAGCTGCTGTTGGGCATCAGTTTTTCACTTTCTGAAATTTGCTTTCCAAGAGCACACCCAGTTCAGCTGTGGCAGCAGTGGGTCCCTTTTGAAGCAGCTGGGTCTGGAACTTTGATCTGACACAGAGCAGTGGTGACCACTTCTGCAGCCTAAAAAAACATAAAGTACTAAAGCAGTACTAAAACCTTGCCACATAGTTTCAGTGCAGCACCTATGCCAAAAACAGTCCCCTGAAAGCATATCAGCAAAGCAAAATTCACTCAAAGTCTCTACTGAGGGAGTTCCCAACAATGGGTTACATAGGAAAGTATCCAGATGGGTTTTAAATATCTCTAGAGAATATTTCTATATTTTTTTTAAATCATTGTCCTACTGGGGGGTTGGACTCGATGATCTCTGGAGGTCCCTTCCAACCCCTACAATTCTGTGATTTTATTTTGATATACTAACCTGAAAGTGGAATTTAAACTTTTGTGAAACTTAAGCAAGTTCCTGAAATGATGCCTTGGAGTTCCCATGTAGTGGGATTGGATGAAACTTTCTCTGAAACTGGGCCCATATATTCAGAAACAGCAATATAGTCAACAAATATGTTATTTCAAGTATCGCTTCAAGCCGAAAGCAGAAGAGAAAATTGATTTTCAATTTTATGCAAGGGGAATCAGATGCTTAGCTTTTATAATTATTATCAGACCACTGCCTTCCTTCCTAACTACACCCATCTGAATATTTCCCTAAGTCTTCGTTATGTCTTCAGAGTAATACTTAGTCATTTATCCATATTAATATATTCTCAAGACTTTTCAGTTGTTGACTAATTAGGATATTAACTTTAGTCACTAAAAGAAAAATAAGCCAAAGGAGATTTAGCTGATAAAATTACCATTTTCATTAGGAATGAAAAAAGGTTGCTTTTGTTTAAAGCAGTCATTAAGCAAATCTATCACAGGAATATGCTGAAGATACATAACACTATGTAATACAATGAAATTAGCTTCTCTATTTTATTACTTAAAGTTAGTGAAAATTTTATCACTTAAAGTTAGATTTACACATCACTGATTTTTCAATATAATAGACAGTATAATAGCACTTATCACATTGATTTTATGATTGTATGACTTAGAAAAAAAGAATATGTTGGATTTTTAATTTATAAAAAACAACAGTGTTGTTTCATTCCCACTGGGAATTATACTAGAAGATTTTAAAATTAAGTACACCCAGACAATTACTTTATATAAACTCCTAAACAACCTTATTAATATTATCCTCATGTCGCTCATTTATTTGATTCAGCATTGCTATAACCCAATAAATAGCTTTCAATTTTATATGTATTGAGGCTTAATCTACAAACACGCAACATTTATTTTTAAAACATTTAAATCTAACACCAAATTTATCTGAATCCTGTTCTTTACAAATAATGTATGCTATTACACTTATTGAAATAGTCAGAGAACATTAAAGCTGCTTGCTAAAATACTGAAATATTTAATCTGGTTTGCATCACTAGACTTCTTTTGAATTCAGCTTGGGAACAGAAAGAAAATATCCTTAGTATTTTTCATATATATATAAAATACAGTCAAGAAGGGCTCCTCGTTATACAATAGAATTATTGTATCAGAGAATCTGGACAACAATTAGACTTTAATGGTAGATTTGAATTTTAATTATTCTTTTGAGATAATGGACTAACCAATTTGCAACCATTTCTGCTACTGATAGAATCTCTGTCCTGCTCTTAAAAAAATTTAAACTCCATAAGTGAGCATAAAACGATAATGAATCTACTAGTGGAAGACAGCATTTACAATAAATAGTCATAGAGCTTTATTTTGAATATTCCTTTATACAATTTATTTTGCAATTTATTTAAAATTTATTTGTAAAGTACAAACTTTAAAAAAAAAATCTTTACACAAGAATTAATAAACTTACACCTCTGACTGGAGGAACTAGATACTACAAGGAACATATATTTTCACTGGTCCAATTGAGTGGCCTATTTCTCATTGTACCCAAGAATTTGGACATCGTATTTGGTAGAGCTCTGATAACAATGTTTTAAAGTCCTGAAGCTTGGTCTTTCTCAAAAACAGATTCTTTTGACATGCATTTTATGTGTGGAAATTAAAATGTCAGTCTATTTACAGAGGTCAGAATACTGATAAAAAACATTTTAAAATAGTTTTTCAGAATAGAAAATTAATGGGTTTTCTCTGTCCCTCTCTTTTTAAAAAGTTTTCTAACTAAGCATTTGAAGTACAAAATAGGACATAATAAAACACTGAATGTAAATATAACTTCTGTGATATTTTAAATATAGCTGTAATAAATGCAAATAGTATGAAATATCATTTAAATCACTTTTAATAAGAATCTTCATTATAGATGATACTCCACAATTTTGATGCTATTTATAATCTTTATTTACTTGCTTTCTCATTTTTGTTGTTGTATTTAACAAAAAATAACTGTTATGCCTTAAAAATTTAACAGGTGACTATTCATGCCATTTCAATGGTTTTCAGGCTGGTTTGGCCCCATTCCATGACTAGCAGGGCGGAGGGATTTTGCAAAATCTGTCCTCCGGAAAAGGGAAACAGGGGACCCCAAAATAATTAAAAGCAGCAGCAACGATCTGAGGAGAAACAAATTTACTAAATATAGTATTGGAATGCAAGATAACAGACTAGAATACAATATAATTAGAATTGAAGCTAATAAATCAAAGATAATGGGAGAGAGTGTCTGAAAGATGAATAGGCCTCACCATAATGCTGAGGTGAGATGTGCAGTCCAGTTGAGCAGCAGAGAGACAAAGGAGCACAACAGGTGACCTTGCCAGGGATTATATCTCCTCTCTGAATGCAAAGCCCCCTGGGGTATGTAGTTGTTCTTCTTTTCCGGACAGGTGCCTGGAACTGGAGCATTAACAGTTTAACTCCCAGTGTACTACGTGATGTTATGATGTGGAATACTGATAACTAAAAATCTCAAAACCATGACATGACAGGAATTTGTTAAAAGGGAGTTGAGAATTTTGTAAGAATTAACATGCATATAATGTCTATATATCTTTTTCACTGCAGGAGAAAGAGAGCCCATGGAATAACTTGTGCTAGAAGGTTGGAAGAAACAGACAAAAAACAAGTTCCCTTGTTATTTCCTTTATTCCCTTGTTCCCTTGCACAAACGATATCTAAGTCTGACTGCACTATAGATTACTACAGTCTCATAGCTAAAGACCAAGAGTTTTTATAAAAGAGAAAAGGAGAGGAGAAAAGTTAAAAGGAAAGACGGGGCAAAGCATGGCAAAGCAAGGCAAAACTCTTGTCAAGGAAACCTCTCTCTGCTTCAGACACATTGGAAAGATACGTGTACTTGTTAAAAGCTGCCTTGAGTTGAAAGTAATTATAGGCCATTTATGTTTCACTGAAAATATAATGCCATTTGATCTTTCTTGTTCTGACTTGTTCCTTGGTATGCAAATGTCTGTTTTTGACCTTAGAATTTTAAACAAAGTTGGCACTCTCATTTCTGTGTTAGTGTTCACCTGCATTATTTTTTAATGATGTTGTTGTAAACATTCACGAAAGCTGGATCTTATATCTGTCTCTGCCACAAAAGATAATGCAAATCTGATAAATATACATGGAATTATTCCAGCTAGCCATTTGTATCAACTGTGGGTAATTTCCTATATCAAGGACACATATTTATGATCACTCCTAGTAAGGTAAAGAAATGAGTAAAGAAATGGAACTTGGCTAGAGCAAACTATTTTTTTTTTTTTTTTTTTTTTTTTCCCTGATGTATACATGTGATTTTCTACAATGTATTTACAGGAACTAACTTTACATTTAGAGCCAATCTGCCTTTATGCTGATCTGCTTGTATTTGTCCACTGCACATACTCCTCCATTCGTCTTTCTGCATGTCTGCATAAAGCACCTTCCTCTGCTTCCATAGCAACTGCTATTATTTGAGACCATATCTCTCTACATAGTCAAAAGGCACCTTGATTTACACAGGTCTTTCACAGTAACCAATAGGAGAACTGGTTTTTTTATATTTTGAATTCCACTGACGGGAAAAAATGAAATAAAACTGCTGGGACTGTAAGCAAAGGAGATTGTGCCAGGCAAAGAGGTTTTGTGCCTCCCATCTCAATCCAAATCTAGTAGGAATAATGCTGAACCTAAAATGAAAGAAACCAGTAACATTTTTTTTAGCAGCAATTTGGTTAGTGTTAACTGAAGAGTAAATAGAAAATTTTGTGAAGCTGAAATTGATAATAGGAAGAAACTTCAGTATTTCAGGCTATTAATTCCCCTTTTCTGCATAACCCATAACTATTCAAGGTATTTCTTCCTATTCTTATGCCAGCCTGCATTATTGAAAGAGTCCTGAAAGTAGGCTGTATGCACTCATGGTTTCGACTGAATGTAACAACAATTTTGAGACAGCTGGAAGCAGAGATGCACAGCAAAAGGGTAAAAAGGCTATGTACTTCTATACGTGGATAAAAAATTGTCATTGGCTCTGGGAAAAGGGAATTTGAAAATTTCATATTTCCATTATCTTACCTGCAGTTTTTCAGGTTCAGCAGCCAAGAGAATCACAGGTACTTATGTCTTGCATGTAATGGAGACTAGAAATTTGGATGAACTGGAATGTTTTCTTACAGATTACCATGCATGTTGTAATTTAAGTTGGAAATAGAAGAAGGACATATAAAATGCATGGCATATATTCAGATTTTACCATCACTTTCTAAAAAAAATTTTGCCTTCTATAGCGCCATCCTTGTTCACTTAAAATTAAAAAAAAAACATATGCTATGCCTTCTGAATGTATCTTCAGAATTTCTACTTATTTGTGTCTATTGAAAACTTCTGTTCATTTTTTTACAGTTAATATTTCACTGGCCCTCTGCAGTAATTCCTAAAACAGCTGTGGCATTATAGGTCCTAACTTTTTGAAGTCCATTAACTTTGCAGCATGAAATTCAATTTGGACTGTTAGACTCAAGGCAAGGCTAGACTTTGAGCCAATTTTAAGGATCAAAACAAATTAGATACATCAATATTAGATATCCTTTAGCTAATTTAAGAGCATCTACACCAGCAATTTCACTAGTTGAAATCACTTTAGGAATTGATTTAGCTAAATTGTTATATTTTCTTTCTGAAAAGGAAGGACAAGTTATGTGAGTTTTATACGGGGAAGCTCTAAGCCCCTACCTAAAATATATGGGATTTCAAATGTTACTGGCTTAAGCAGGTTCCCTCTAGGATTACTATTAGACTATACTATCAGGGCTATTGGGATGAAGTGTGGAGGATGGGCACAAATGATGAATGAAGGAGAAACTGAACAGATATTTGAGTTTCAGTTTAACCTCGACTTGTAAATTCAACCCCTATGCCCAGCAGGGCCTGCCATGAGGAGCATTAACATACATATGTGTCTCTGCATGTCTACACGTAAGTTGTAATGCAGGCCAGCACTTTCCAGGTATCTAAATCTTAATTTTTCTTAAATCTTAATCTTTCTTTTTGTTTTCCTCTAAAAACCTCTTGCAAATTTGTTACCCTAATAAGTAGTTTTTCATCATTAGCCTTCTATTTTCACAGTCATTTTCAGTATTGAACTGCATCTAAGGAAGCATTAAAAATTAGGACCTGAATATCTCAACAGCTGCCATTAAAAGGAAGATGAATGCTTAAAATACAAAGATTTGTCACAAAGCACTAATGAACTCCCTAGATATCTTTAAGTCATTAACCAGAATCCACAGGTTGTAGAGTAGAATGGAAATGTAATCTATTCATATTAGGGTTGAGGAAGAAACATTAATGGTCTAACCCAAATCCACTGTATTATGAAATTAAATTTCACTTTTAAAAAATGTCATTTAAAGTGCATGGGGTGCAGTTTCCCAGGTGGTGGCAGGGGGACAGCAAGGCCCCTCTGAGAGGCAAAGCCAAGTCTGCTCATCACTGGACACAGCCATTTGCAACTGGATCTAATGGCCCTATGGCACGGCACTTCTTGCCTCCAAAATGCATATTTTGTATATATGATTGTATTCTTTGTTGACAATAAATCTAACTCAATTTGTGTATTTAATTCATTTGTTTAATTACTTTTACATTGATTTATTTTACACTATCATTAGATATAAACCTATCTGATACCTTATTCAACATACACAACTGACAAAAAAAGAAAAAAGAACACAAATTATTTCTCAATTTCTCTTTTGACTCAGCTAAATCATGTCAAAACACAGTAATTATATCTAATAAAAAAAATTTTACATTGTCTGTTTTCTTTCTTTGCAGACCTATAATACCTTGACTTTCCATCAAGTAGAGAAATAGTAGAGAAGTTTGGCAGAGAAACATTGAAGTGAATGTAAACAGGAGCTAATGAAATGTGATTTAGGTTTTATTGTGTGATAGTAATATCAAAGTTGAAAGATAACCCAAATACTGAGGAATTAGGAAAGGTGAAGAAAATGGTAAAGGTGAAAAAGCTTTAATATGAAAAGATCATGATAGTTTTCTTTAGAAATCATATAAGCAAGAGGAGAAATAAAAAAAAAAAAAAAGGAAAGTAATGAATGGACAGGAAAAGTATATTGAAATCTTCCGTTGTGTGTGATTAATCAGCATCAGGGCAACATTTTATTTAATTAGAAGGTGGGTAATATAAACCCAATGAAGGGATTCTTCACTGTATTCTTCATACATAGTATTCATTTGAAATGAAAAATTATTGAGTCCAAGAGCTTGACATAGCAGTAGACTGATCTTCTGAATCACACAGCTCATTTCTACGAAGCTGTAGGCAAAGCCTAGAAATTGAGCTCGCTTTTCTGCAGAACCCATGCAGCCCTTTGACTCATGACTATTTGTGTTGAGTCCCAGTGCTTCCAACTTTTACATGTTGTACTGATAAATTTTTGCTTTCTGTTATTCTGTCTTCAAGGTTACACAGATGTTACAGCATTAAATAAAGCTTCTTGTCTGCATCAGTTGCATCTTAGAATTTTTTCTCCTCATCTGATTTCACAAGCATGTTCCTCCTTGTACAGGTGTCATTAAGGAAATGCTAAATGCAATCAGTCCCGAGATGTTCCTTTAAAATTTTGTACAATGTTAATTATTTTTACCATTCTATATAGCTCTTGTCTTCTCACTTTAAACTATTTTCTTTCTTTTCGTTTAAAATGCTTATGTTGATTCCCACATATTTTTGTCAAATTTATTTATTTATTTATTTATTTATTTAGCAACTGGCACCATGGTTTCCAATGCATTAAAGCTGATATTCAGTTTTGTATACAGTTGCCTGGTTGTTATCCTTGATTTGTGTGGATGAGCTGAACAAGATATTCTTCACTGCATGGTATAACAGCTATCTTGTCTTTCATATCCCCACCCACTGCCTTACTGTTCTCACATCCATTTTTTGGTCTCCATAAATGTTCAGCAAATATTGATGAATGTCTATGAATGCAAAATTTTCCACACTGAAGGATACAAATTACAACCGTTTGCTTCATACTTACTTTCTTGTCAAACGTAATTTTGTCTGAAAACCCCCTACTGCCATCTGCCACACAGCAACAAAATGTAATGGAGTATTGGTGAGAATGTTCAACCTCTATTGCCATACCACATACATCTGCCTCTGATGTTATCATAATAAAATTGGAGGCCTTACTTTTGGAGCACACCTCATATTGTCTGAATTGATTATTTACCATTCAGGTCTGAAATCTATTATTCTAAGATACACATGCTCCAGCTGACATTTAAGCTTTTTATTAAAAATAAAATAAAAAAATAAAAATTAATTAAAAAAATAATTAAAAAAATTAATAAAAATAAAAAAAAATTGTTGCCAGAGCAACAATTTTGATTTATCCCCCACTGGTGCAGTAGTGAGAAGTTTCAAGGCTGCCTGATGGGAACCTATGTATTGACCGAGTCATAGGATTTCTCATACTTATTACCCCTTGTCTTGTCATTTGACCCTCCTTTTCACCACCTTTGCATCTCCTCTTAGAATGTTTTTTCTAGGTGCTTTTTTTTGTTTGTTTCTTTCTGAAAAACTATTGCTGGCTACTTTTAGTTGGATATGAGATCCAGATTAGTTGCATGTTACCTAAGAATGAATGAAGCATGATTAAGCAGCAGATAAGATAAATCAGTGTTTCTTCTATTTTTCTTTGAGTGGATTCCTCCTCCTGAATGTCACAGTATTCTTTTATCAGTAATACTGTGTTTTTATTATTTCATCTTACAGACTGTAGTGTTGCTTTCACGTCAGGATTCTAACGTTAAGCCTCCTCGAATCCGACCTGGTCCAGTCGGGGCCAAATTAACTACACATTCACACCAATACGGTGAGTAGCTAAATGGCCATTTATAGTGTGTGTGAACAGTTTAAATAAGCCACTATCTACTTCGTCTACACCCCCTAGGAATACGTCATATGTCAATCATTGGCAAGGGAGGTCCTATCCGTGTCACAGCCCGTTTCCCCAGAAACGCCTACTGCAACACTGTAGCCGTCTATCTTTTTACATTCATGAACTTGAGTGCTAAAATATTCATATGTAGTGTTGATAACAGCGGCCGTGACTTAAAAACTGCAGTTTTGAAAACATACCAGATTTGGGAAAGTCTATGAAGACTTTTGATAAGTTTCAATTTCTATTTAGAATAGCATTTCAAACTGTAAATATCATGCAGAAAAAAAGAGAATATTTGGTATACCCTTGTACAATTTAGTACACTCTTCATTTTATGACATCTTTTTTAGCATCCTTTTATCCAATAGATTTTGTAGTGTTATATCTTCATGGAAAAAAAAATTACATATGTGAAATTCTGCTTGTTATACTTTTAATCATGGTGGGAGAGAATCCATAATTATATGTAGAGTCAAATGTCTCTTGTTATTAGTGATAGCATATACACAGTAAGTTGCTGACAAACTGTGGCAGGTCTACCATGCCAACTAAAAAAAAAAAAAACCTAAAAAATATGACGGTTGAGTTCCTCTTTTAGAAAGTTATGTCTTTGGCACTGTCCTTCTGAAAGCTCACCTGTTTGATATTAGTCGCATATTACACCATGCATTTCAAGTTCAAATACTGAGAAAGTATAGTTCCTGTAGTCTTTTTTCCAAAGATATCTGCTAAGCGTTCAACCTGAAAAAGCAATGAACTTAAGCAGTGAATCTAGAATATCATGGATAAGTCTTTACAAAAGCTCAAGAGTGAATTGACTTGAATTGAAATCAATTTGCTACCACCAATTGTTGTATATTTTTTGTGTTCCAGAAGACTTGAGATGTACTAAAAATTGCAATCAGATTTTGCAAGAGAAAGACTTTAGCACATGGAATGAAAAAAGAGGTCTGGCAGAGAGGTTGTTCTGGCAGAGAGGGATGCAGATTACACCTGTGTTCTCAAGGGTGCTGTTGCACCTTTGTACAACTAGGTACCCTAATATGCACCAAAGGATGCTGTTCCTTGAGAAATTAGCAGAGAAAGAACAGCCTGAAAACAAAAATAGAAAGAAAACAAAACAAAAGAAAAACACAAGTTAACAGCATTTCAGTGCAGACTGAATTCTGTCAGTTGCAAAACAATAAAATCTTTTTCCAGCTTCATATCTCCATGTCCTGTTTCAGGATTATTTGGTCTGTGATCACTTGCTTGCAACATGAAGGCCTCCCTGCTTTTCCTTGACTTCAAAATTGCTAACTATTAATGGATAAAATAATTAGTTAATCAGTCCCAGAGTTCTTAAGTCCATTAACAGTGTCAGGATTTTCCTACAAAACTTAAAATGATTTTTAATTTGCCTCACACTTATTTACTTAAATGAACATGTCCTAAATTGCTTTGACGTTAATCTTGTTTATGCCTATAAGTAGACTTTTATCTGTACTTGAAATACTGTCTATCTTATGTGAAACAGGAAATCAAACCAAATTATATTTTCATAAGTACTTCCTTACTGTTTTTTCTCAGTTGTTGTTCTGGAAAGTACTTTCCAGTCATTAAGCAAAGTTAATATTGATTTAGACTGGCATGATGGTAAAAGAGTGGCCCAGAGCTCTGTGAGACAGACCTCGTCTGTTTTGGTATGTCTGAAATGTTAAAATGAATTTGTATACCTTTCGATGTTTGTTGGCTCAGTTATTGAGATTTTAACTAAATGTACACTAATAATGGCAAATATTTAAGTTAAAGGCAGCTACTAAATTGAGCTCAACATTTTCCATTAATGTAACCAGGTTATAATAGAAATGCTTAGACTCAGTAAGACATTATGGTCCTCATAATGCACTTAATTAGAGAAAAATAGATACCCCTTAAAATAACTCTTATTTTTTAAAAAATAAAAATAATTAATGTGAGTGTTTAACTACAAGCGAAGTACATAGATTATATTAAAAAAAAAAAAAAGAGGACAATTGAAATTACTTAATAAATAATGCTAAAATCTTAGATGCTAGGATATTTTTCATTTAAACTTTTCATACTTTCTTACCAGGAATAATTGCAAATTTTCTGTGGTAAAACGTGATGGCATAATTTACTGTATGCAAACACCAGAATTTAAGTAAAGTTGAGAGTTTGAGATTATGCTTTATATAGAAATTCTAATTTTGGCAAATGATTATAAACATTTTTTAAGAATGCATTTTTGTTTTAATGGGGAACATGAACTTCAAACAGAAATTACATTTTGTTTGGATTGACAGTTTTCGCAAAGTACAGTATTCGTATCTGTCATCATTTTTTTGTTTCAGTGTATAATTTCTATTCTGAACATTCAAAAAGTTGAAGAACAGCATCCACTTCTGAAGTCAAATGTTTTTCTAGCTAGTCCATACTTGTCCACAGTATTGTAAGAAAAAAGTTGCTTTGACCATACAAGGAAAAGCTGTACACAAATTTTGGAAAAATATCTCAAGACTTTTGTAAAGCTGATGTCTCAGATATTCAAGTGAGAAATGCTTTAAGGCTGCTCTGAAAATCAGAGCTAAAATTGCAATAAATGGGAGATTACACATACAAAAAGAACAGGAGAGTAAGTATAGTGGTTCTGTCCACCACATTTACGCCTGAGTCATGTCTTATGAGAACAAGGATTTCCGAAATGGAAACTGACATGAGTAAGCTAGAAGGTTACTTGCATTTCAAGCATTTAGGGACTTCTGTACATGTTTTAAAAAATGAGAGTTTTTCTCCCAAGATTCTCTTCAGCATTATATCTTTTTCAACTTATCTTAGTTTAGAAGAAAATTGCAAATTTAGCTCACGTTCAGACCATATCTACCAGTTGTAATCATAACAGAGGTTTCTTCTCAGCTGCAACTGTGACCTTCATAGATCATTTCTAAATAAATTATTTCATATATCACAAAAATCATCTGATCTCCACTGTGTCTTACATCACGTTACCTTATCTCTGGAATATTATCTGACACCAAATTCCTTATTCCAGCTATAAATTTTACCACTGTGATACTCACATGTCTTCAAGAACATTCAAGCAAAAGCAATAATCT
Source organism: Perdix hodgsoniae (assembly GCA_035772895.1). Taxonomy (NCBI): domain Eukaryota; kingdom Metazoa; phylum Chordata; class Aves; order Galliformes; family Phasianidae; genus Perdix; species Perdix hodgsoniae. The sequence continues at coordinate 8,200,547 of JAPSGF010000018.1, read as the reverse complement.
GCTATCTGGAACATATTTCTTTGAAGTCACTGCGATGTACGTTAGTCAAATATAGATATGCATTTTTAATATCACAGTCTTCCTTTCCCTTCTCAACTTCCCTTGACAAAGCTCATGCAAGACTATTTCTGCTATTCACCACTTTATCAAACACATTTAAAATTGACTTTGAATTTTTAGATGTCCTTCAACACAGACATTTTATTTATTTATTTTAGAGGACTTTTTTCCCCCTGATAAGGATTCTTAAAATTTTATTTGAATAGAAAAGTTCAGAAATGTTATTCTGCAATTCCTGAGACACATATTCTGAAATAAGCCACCTGGGAGTGTGTTTGAAGCTGATGCTTTGATGTGTCATTCATTTTCCTCTGTGTTTAGCTGTAATTGCTTGGAGGTCACTGTATTTGTCCTTCCCTACCTTCCTGTAAATTCATTTCATTCCCTTGGAATCTCATGGTATTACTGAACTGATAGAATAAAATGAACAAGCTAAGCTCTGGCTATTTTAATGTCAAAAACAAAACAAAACTGTCTAATGCTGACATTTCAATGGTGATTAACGATTCATATTTTTCAGTAATTGGACATTAGGTATATTGACGTTCATTTTACTTTGAATTCAATCTATTCAGTGTCACTTGATCTATTTTATCTAAATATCAGTATTCCATTAAAAGAGTGTAATTTTCATATATTCTTGGTCAATATAATAATGTGGAAACCAGGCACTCAGGGAGCCAAATCAGTTCATTGTCCCAGTTTAAGAGACAGACACTACATAGTCTGCTGTGGGTAGTCTGAAAACAGGAATTGATTTGATGAAAAATTCTGATACTTCATTAATCATTTCTACTTCGCATTAATAGTGAGAAAAACACCATCTTGTCAGCAAGGCATATGAGTAATGCACTTCTCTGGAGACTCAAGCTGGAAAAGAAAAGACCCAGGTTCAGATCTCAAGTGAAAATTTTACATAGACCAAGGAATTAAAGAACTGAAAATATGTATCTTACTTTCCAAATCAGTACTCCCATTTATTTTTTACTGATGTTGTTGATCTGACGACACTCGTCTCTCTAATTTTACTAAGAATTTCATCCCAGGTCTGATGAAGTTCTGATGATTTTTTTTTTTTTTTTTAAGATACTTTCTGGTTAAAGCTAACAATATTTTCCCTGTTTTTCAGCAGCATTGCTATTCACTCCAAAAGCATGTCTAAGAGCTAAAGTGATAATGAATAATACGGTAAGTGAACATACTCTAAATATTATCTTTAAGGTATAATTTTGAACCTTTCATAATATACATAGTTAAGATTGTTTTCAGGTTGATAGCCTATTTAATTGACATCAGAATTTCCTCTGCTATTTCAAGACAACACAGGAATTCCAGATTTAGCTGGTAGGGTTATTTCATCCTGGTATCTGTACTTCAGTTCAAACATACAGAGATTTTCCTTTTTCTCAAGATGAGTCTAACTGCATAGATTCAAACACACAGTAACTAATTCTCTCTTTTTTAAATATGGTCAAGGAGACCACAACTCATTTCAGGTGCTCTGTCACCTTTGTTCACTGTCTGCATGTTCTCAAAGTGACAGATTTCCCAAACCAAACAGATATTCTACTAGTTTTTTCTAACTTTGATATGACTTTAGAGCATTCTGAATAATGGATGATAAATCCTTCAGCATCTAAACTGGTATTGGAGTTTAATTCTCTAAGACGGGAATCAAGATTGTGCTGTTCTTCCATGTCCCATAATTCGGGGTAATGGTTGTATTTTCTGAAAGAGCATCCACATTTTTTTTTTTTTCTTAATTGCTGTATACCTTTCAAAATGTATAGTAAAGACAGCAGATTTTGGTTCAGTATTTTCTTGGTGGTCCTTTTTTTTTTTTTTTTTTCTCCATAGTTATATATACAACAGAAAAAACTATTTTTGATAAAATGCACAGTTCTGTAACTGACTGGGACACAATGAATCTGGCTCTTCCAAAAAGGGTTTAAAATATATTTACATTAATAACAATGAAAATATCCTAGATTCATTTCACTCTATTTTATTGTTCTTCATACAAGATGCTTAATGTCTGGATACATTTTATGCCAAACACAGATTACTTGATGTTTCTACTGCTAAGGATGGGGTCTCTTAGTTTTGTACTGCAAATAATTTCAGTGGAGGCAATTTGTTTTATTTTTCACTTTTCTGTAGGAGGCTAAAGGGAATCAGAGAATAAGACAACCCTTTGATTTTACCAAATTTCTAGAGATGTCAAACTGCAATTATAATATACATTCTTGAAAATTTCTTTCTAATATCAAGACCAAAAAGAGAGTTCACCTTAAGTTTTGGTTCTGAACTTACTCTATTAAAACATTTTCTTAGTTCTCATTACTTCAGTTTTCTTTCCAAATTATTAAAATAACATAATCCATATCCCAGAGTATATTACAAATTAATAACTGCATCTACACATGTTCATGGAAGCCTCAGAACCTACAAGATCCTTTTCTATTTTTATTTTTTCTGAAGTGTTCTAAACATAGCACTAACCTCAGTAAAAGCCATACATTATTACATTTATAATGAAATCACTTTCACTCATGTGTGTGGACATGGATTTAAATACCCATATGCCAGAAAATATTTTTGAAACTCTTGGTCTTTGGTGTCCATCTTCTGTTTAATCTATCGAGTATTTATTTTTGAAAGAAGTAAAATTAGAGATAGAATGTGGTGAATTTTCTGACATTTAAGTATTCCTGAAGCCTAATAGCACTAAGATAAACAATCTCCAGCATTTCTTTTTCACTCTAAATTTGAAGCTGAAGAAGCTGAAGTAGATTCAGAGTATGTATATTTCTTAATACAAACAGTTGCATTAAAATGAGTTTTATTTTCTGATCTTTCAGGGTTAAAGTGAAATGGTATTTATTTATTTATTTATTTATTTTTGCGGGAAGATGAGTTGTATTTTTTTACAGAATGATTTATTATTATGCAGCCTCATTAAAACTTGATGGATTCTGTAATTGTGTTAGCTGATATGTTTACAACATTCATATCCTGTCTGCAGTGCCAGAATATAATTTTTTGGAGAGTTGTATTCGTACTGACATTATTTATCATAATTAAATTTCCTGGTGTATTTGCACTGTCTGCGGTAAGAAATATCCACTTATTTTTCCTATGGTATTTTCTGAACTAACTGTTGAAGCTGAATACAAATTCCCATTAGATACCAAAGAGCAAATGTACCAGTCTCATAATCTACTTAAGGAAAACATCACTGCTCCGAGCATATTGTAGGTCCCTGGGCACTTTTTATGGAGCTCTGTGGACAGGTTAGAATTCAAAACATACTGAACAAAAAAACCCAAAACCCTTCACATCAACTCTCCAGCCTTTTTTCACTGTGAGAAAATTGTTTTGTTATGTTAATGCATATTTGGTAATAACTTTTTCCTTGATAGATAATTCTAAGGACAGTAACTTTTGAAATTATATGTAAAATTTGGACTATTCTGTCATGAAAATCACACTTTTTACTTTATTTATTGCTGTTGTGTTTTGGTTTTGTTTTGCTCATTCATTTTAGAGTAGATGAAGAGATTTCATGTTTCTTTGCTGTTCTGTCATTCCTGCTGCATTTATTAACCAAAATATATTTGAAAATTAGCCAGAGGTGGCCAACTGATGAATTCTGTTCATACTGTTCCTTCTAAATTTAATAAAAAAAGAGAAAAAAATGATTTATAAATTGTCTCCAGTTTTGTCCCAAGCCTTCTCTTGCTTATATTAGTAGCTTTGACTTGGTCTACAAAAACTTAACCATTTAGATTTACATTATAACTAGTACTACCGACATTATAAAAAGAAAAGCAAGGATTTAGCCCAACAAATTTAGTGTAAGTTGTTCACATCTGAACTGAGATAAAGTGCTGCAATAAACAAAGGTCTTTTCATTGTGTTTCTGGTATATCATTACTTAACTGAACAAATGTATTTCAGTTCACGTTCTTGTGCACTAGTGTATACTTTTTAAGTATACACTAGTGCTACCTGCAACATGGGCTGTTGTATCAGTATAATCATGTATCTTTCTGTTTTCAAAATTCATGCCTCCAAACCAGCTCTGTGATTATACAAAAGAAAATCTATACTGCGATCTGAGTCAAATGAAGACTGTTTTCATACCTCGGGGAGTTGAATTATTGTAGCAATCTAATAGAGTAGTAAGCTTTGAGAAATAATGCTTCTTAATTGATTTTTGTTTAAAAAAAAATTTGTTCTTTCATTACCACTCCTGAAGCACGGCAAAGACCTGGTTCTTTATTTCTAGAGTTGCAAAGTACATGGGAAATATATGCAAAAGTTTCTTTAAAACTAAGCATTCTGGCTGTCTATAAGGCTACATAAAACACAAGAAATATGATTGTTGTTTCAAATCTGGATAGAAGTGGGTTAAGGAAACTGGCAGTATGGTGGGCAGGTGCATGTGAGCATGCTGGGAGACATGAGGGAGAGAGGAAGATTAATAAAGTTGATTAAAAGACCAAGGAAATGGTTTCCTTTGCTTTATCAATGAAGCACCATCATTATCAAATTCTAGCAGAAATAAGGGAAATGATACGTTGAATTAGTTCCATTAAAAAAGAGATAGTGGAATTTAAACTGTCACGATCAGTATTCTTATGCAGTGTAGTAACTCATTTGAGGATGCTGATTTTTTTATTTTGTTTTTAATAAATAAGAATGCTGCATGTCAGCCATAACACTGCTTGCAATCACTGTCATACACTCACAATGCTGTAGCTGCAGTGAGATTTGTGGAAGCAGTGGAAATGGCTGCTGTCAGCTTCAGAACAGATGAGGAACGAAATCTGTCACAAAACTCGAGAACTTAATATATCACTAAAGACAGTTAATTTAGCAGCCATGACCCATGCAGGCAACAGAATTAATAGCTAATCTGTTCAGCAATGAAGTTCTCCTTGCTGTACATTAGGGACTTAAGTAAATATTCCAGTTTCAACGCTGTTTCCTGTACAGCTGGCTCTGGTTCCACTTCCCCATCACATACCTCTCTGTTAGTTTTGTAGCACAGACTACTACCACGTTTCTAACCTATGCATTCATTATGGTGAAGACTTTTTAAAGAATTTTTTTTTTTTTACTGGACTAAAATGTTTTGACTGAGAAGAATTTGGAAGTTACAAGATGAGACAGGGCCAGGAATGATTTTAAAATTTTTCAACACTGAAACCTTGTATTCTATTCAGTAAGGACTAGATGTCCTTCTGTTCTCTCTTCTCTCTTCTCTTTAATTCTGTTATGAGAATTAAAATTAAGAAAACATTTGACATAGTGCCTTTTTTGTCACAAGTGTATGGTGACTGTAAGATGGTAAGACTAATATTGCCTCTTTCCCAAGTTTATTTTAGACACTCTTCTTGCAGTGCCTTTTTGTGTTGTTTTTTTTTCTGTCAAGAGGTCTTGCAATACTGCTTAAATGGGTTCACCAAGTATACAGCTGAAATAAAATAAAATAAAATAAAATAAAATAAATAAAACAACTAACAGCAAAAAAAATATAATACAAAAAAAAATTAGCAAGTTTCTATCAAGGCTACATTAAATAAAAGGTTTTTTTTGGCACAGAGTGAAATTGTCTTTTCCCTAATGTAGTTTTTCTGTGTTGATTGATCCTATGTAACTTCCACACGTTTAAAAATAAAATAAAATAAAATAAAATAAAATAAACAACTAACAGCAAAAATATATATATAATACAAAAAAAAATTAGCAAGTTTCTATCAAGGCTACGTTAAATAAAAGTTTTTTTTTGGCACAGAGTGAAATTGTCTTTTCACTAATGTAGCTTTTCTGTGTTGATTGATCCTATGTAACTTCCACACGTTTAAAAGGCCACAAATATTAACAGTGATGTAAAATACCAATGTTATGGTTTTACTACTTTTGGTTATCGATATTCCTCATTGTAACATCATGCAGTGCACTGGGAGTTAAAGGATTAATGCTACAGTTCCGTGTAGCTGTCCCAGAGAGGAGAACTACTACATTCCCCAGAAGTCTGTTGGCTGTTCTGTTATCATTTCTGCTCAGGGGGAACAGATATAAGGCCTTCGTAGGTCACCTGATGTCTCTCTTTTCAATTGTCAGGCTCTTTCCTCCCTGCTGCTTGACCCAAATTCACATCTCACCTCAGCGTTATGGTGAGGCCTTCAGTTCTCAGACACTTTCTTTCATTATATTTGATTTATTAGCTTCAATTCTAATTATATTGTATTATAGTGTGTTATCTTGCATTCTGATATCTTATTTAGTAAATTAGCTTGTTTTTCCTCAGGTCATTGCCACTGTTTTTAATTATCCAGGGTTCCCCATTTCCCCTTTCTGGAGGTACGGATCTGCTGACCCCTCTGCTCTGCTAGTCAAGGAACCAGGCTGAACCAGCCGATAAACTGCTGACAACCAATAAAACAACAACTCTTCTAAAGTGTATGCTCATTTCAGAGGTTCTTTCAAGGCTCTTTTGTAAGCAGTGATTTTTGAAAAATTGTTGGGAACATTTGTTAACATTATGTTAGCAATCTGTTTCACACTACTAACATTTGCTACTTTGGAAGCAATATTAGTAGCAGGACTTTTGGGATTATAGAAACAACATTTTCCCTTATATAAGCTATGCAGAGAAAAATAAATAAATCTCAGACCTTCATTACACAGTAGCTATAAACAACATAATTAAAATCTGTGTGTTCAGTTACTTCAGAGCAAGTATGTGCTTAAAACAATCTTATTTCAGAAAACTGCTTATATTGATTAAATTTTTGCGAGATTTTTTTTTCTTCCTTCTTGCTTCATTACTAACTAGATGGAATTAGAGAGTTTTGCTTTTTGTTAATGCTTTTTATGCCAGGTATTGAACACGGCTCTATTAGAGCTGTTGTGAAAACTCAGACCAGCAGCTAGAACAGTGGGTTGTGAGTCACATTCAGGGCAGGTGCCCCAATAACTACATCTGTATTTCTGAAGGAGATGGAGTGTGGTTGCCGAGCTGAGAGTTAAGAAGTTTAGGTAAACTGAAATTACAGAAATATGTATATACAGTATTTCATATTCAAAAATATGTATATAAAGTAATATACAGAAAATTAAATTAAATAATGTGAAATAAATATGTTAAAAGGAAAAACTAGGTAAGGCTTCCAGCACACAAGTCCTGTGACAGATCTGGAATCATGGAAACAACATGTTAAATTCAAGATGAAAGTAACTGCATTTATTTAAAGTCACAGAATGATTTAGGTTGGAAGGACCTTAAAGATCACTGAGCTCCAACCTCCATATATGTCTGAAACATGTCAGTGACATCATCTGAGGAGGGAGAATTTTGCCATCTCCAAAATAGTGGAAACATTAGCGAAAAGAGAGCTGATAAGGTGTTTTCTCTGAAGGGAAGCCTAAAGATGTAACTTGTTGTCTGTGAAACAGAAAGATTAACTAAAGATGAAGGAAGGGAAGATGGGATGTACTAAAGAAATCACTGTGGAGTTTTCCAAGTACCAGAACTGGCAGTAAAAATGGAGGGGCAATTCTGTAGGAAATGTTTGTTCTGTGGTAGTAAGTTTGTCAGATCTCAAAATAGTGGGGGGGATGGTGACCCTCTCAACAAAGGACTCTGAGGATGACTGTGATGGCGTTGGGTGGGGTAGCAGCACTACCATTGTGATCTGTTCAGGGCATCTGAGCAAGGACTCTTGACATTTTAGCATCTAAGTTGGAGGAGTAGGGGGTATGAAGCAGAATAGAGGGATTTGGAGACAGCATTTTCCAAGATGTTGAATTTTGTTCAGATTTTGGACCAGAGTGATTTTCTTTATTTGTTTTTCTTGTTTATAAATCTCAAAGTATATATTTGTCAAACATATTAAATCAGTATGAAAAATTTATGCCAAAAGGGCATTAAATTCTAGCCAAACATTTACTATTGAGAAATATTTTTTATGAACCTTCAGGAAATATGATCTGGTAATCTTGAGAAAACAAACCCTGCTACACAGGACATATACTGATGGAAAACAGGGAAAATAATTCTAAATTAGGTAATCATAATATTTTAAACTAATTTAGTTGAGGCTTTTTTGTGCTATCATTTCATCTGTTCTACGCACAGCTGTTTACATAAAAATTTCAGTGCATATTTGGCTGTTTTCTGTATTACTTACTGCTTTTAGTGAAGTATTTATTCCTGTATTCTAAGTGTTGCTTTCATGTTTTTATAAACATACTTTAAAAGCACTGGTTTATCAAAGGACTGGAACATGTATTTGCTTTATATACCCTTATGTACACCTGCAGTGGAAAGCAAACACAAATGTAATCATCAGTATTCTAATTCTTATTTAGCCTATATATTTGTGCTTTCTTTCAGGGTTGTTTTTGTTTGAAAATGTCTTTTGAAATATATAGCAAACAGGGCTACTTGAAATTTTGAAGTGGAGTAGTTCAAATAAAAGTTCCCAGTGTTCAGCAAACACTCAGTGCCAGCTCTGTCCAGCAATATCCAGTATTATTTACCTAATTTTCTGACTCCTGCAGTGGAAAGAAGTTTCCATGTTGCTTTCATGGAAGTCTTGTACAATCTGATTTGTCTAGCTCAAGGGTTGAAAGATGACAAGAAAAAAAGAGGCTTTGAAAAGGGGAGGAAAAGAAATGACATTCATAGTTTAGGAAGTTTGAAAGTTTACCCAAGATTTTTATCTATTTAATAAACTAATTAGACCTTCCAGTAAATTCAGATCCAAAAATGTCTTAAAAACTGCTGTTTAAATAAATACTTTTGCTTGCATGAATAATAGCAGCAGCAAAAAATCTTGATAGCTGCTGGTTGTAAGGAAATTGCTCTGCTGCTTTGAATTCTGTGAAGCTGTAGGAAATCTGTAGGAGTTTTTTGAGATTCTCTTCACAGAGAGAGGAGAATCTTACTTTTATAATGTTTGACAGAGCCTTCAAAATCAAAATGACTAATGCAAATCAAAGAACATGTATAAAGTTACTATGGAGAAGCTCATACATTTCTAGAGTGTTTGTAGATGGAATGAACTACAGAAGGAAATCTCTGATCCTTATTAAGTTAGGGCAAAACTGTCACCGATTTTATCAGAAGGGAAATTCATCAGCTTTGTAAAATGCCACCTGGGAAGGTTGTGACTTTAATCATATGTACAAAACAGAATATTACTCTTGTACCAGACACCATGGGGGTATTTCCTCCAGTTAAAGAACTGAACACTAAATGTTTTTCTTCATGACTGCCATCTTAGAAAATCTGTACTATTGAAATACAGATGAAAAGCACATGTATTTTTCATATGGTGATATATTAATATTTCAGTTCACATTGTCTGCAGTTGGCTACATTCTGTGATTGTGACTGTCACCTGCGATTGTAAGAATTTTTTATTGTCACTTAGAACATTGTCCAATGTATTGGACAGTATTGTGAAACTAAGGGTGTTCTTACATTCGGAAATATTACAAAGAAATTAAGGACAGGAAAGTGATTTACTCATGATACCACACTAAGCCAATGATAAATACATGTTACCAGTTTTGGCTTTAACAACTTCATATTTCATCTTGAAATGTCCTGAGTTACTTTGATGGCATTTTGTTTAGCTGGACACAGGTTTCATTATTTCTCTTCCCACTCCAGCTATTTAAATTAAAAGAAACACATAAGAAGAGTGATAAAAAAAAAGGCACAGGGGGACATTCTGTAATTTAGAGCCTATGTTAGGGGAAAATGAACACTATTTCTCTTTTGTTCCTCTAGGAGGAAAGTTTGTAATGTTTAACTGTGGGTTACTGATCACTGCTGTCTTATTGCTGAACTGTTTTAATCTCACTTGGCTGTTATATGTCAAATGTATAGAGTTTGGTATCAGTAGCATACAGCAAATGTTTCCACATACTTTGACAAAAGATTACAGGACATGTATATTTAATATTTTTTAATGTATCTGTCACATAAATTGAATGAGTTGAATTTTAAAAAAATTATAATGAGCTGTAATATCAATGTGTCAGCTATTTCTCAATCCTTTACTGCACATTTTGTATTACATACTCTGTGCATTAAAACAATTTCATTCTGTTTTGTATGTGTAAAAACTGGAAAAGGAAAAAGGATCTTTAAGATAGAATGATAGAAGAAAGATAATATTATTAGTTCAGAGTTACGAAAGTTCTATGCTAGTTCTCATGCAGCAGTGAAATGTCTTTGAAACTGTATAGTATTGGATAAGCCTGCCTAGGAGTATCCACAACTAGAAAAGAAAAACTTCATTGATAGGACAAAATAAAAGCTTTACTACTGAGGTCTGTATAATTAATGGGAATTTTAATGGTTTCCTAAGAGGAAAGATAAAGGTCAGTCAATACATCCTGATAGTAGCAAGTTCTGCAGATAAACAAATTTCAGTTTAAATTTGGTTTTGTTCTGAGTGGGAGGAAAAATACATGATTGATCCTCTTGCAGATAATGGGCTCAGGGATTGTAAGGCCTGAACTTCTTTGGAAAGGCTCTTGTGAGTTGTCCTACAGCAGGGCAGCTCAGGGATATTTTCACTCTAAGCGGTAAGCCATCCTCACCCAAATTTAAATAAAACTGAAGCTTCCCTGTACTATGTTCAGTGAAAAGTTATGTTAAGATTCAGACATTAGGTTGTCTGAAGATATTACTCAGATTACCTATTATGCAGAGAGATCCTGAATTTAGATGACTTACGTGGTTTCCAGACCTGCTTTGGTAGTCTGAAGCTTAAAAGGATGTAAACTAGATATGTATGAAAGGTACAAATTGAAAAGTGAACAGAGAATATGTAAGAAATCTTACATATTCATAATTGCAAGATCAGTCTTCTGTTTTAATCTTCCACAATTTCCGTAGAAACTACAGTGACATTTTCTGTAAGGATACCTGGGGAAACATACTCAACTTTCCTGTGGGATAACCTTCACTAAAAGAGCTGTAAATAAAATTACGTATACAGTATTTATGTATTGATATAATATACGCACATCCTATATGAATATCTTTTATCCAACATTAGACAAACATATTAAAAAAGGTATGCATATACAATATACTATATACTTAAAAGTATGTAATGCACATTTGAAAATGCCCAAATATAATCACTTTTATGTAGGACTTACTTTGCCAAGATAATAAAGAAACCAGTGCTTCCTGTTCTGGTCTTTTGTTTTAACCATTTAAAGCACTTCATTTAAATGCCGCTGTAGGATGCACTGAACTTCTAAACTTGGCAGCTATACATCTTTTTCTGCCTTTCGCTCTCATAAATACATACCATAAGAATGTGCAGAAAGATTTTTTTCATACCAAATATGGAACAAAGTTGTAAAAAATATATGAGAATACCTTTCCATTTGTCTATCCTAGATCTCTGAAAAAGTCACTTTTCAAGAGTTCAGTAGAACCATACAGCTGAAGTTTGAGTATAAATAACAGGTACTTTTCAGCCTTCCTTGGATGGCTATACCTGGAGAAGACCTCAAGAAAAACAATCTTTGTGACATACTTGCAGTTGGTAGAAAATGTTATATAATAACGAAGGAAAAGTACTTTTTTTTTTTTTTTTTTTTTTTTTTTTGGTACAAGCTCTTCCCTAATAACAAGCAGCAATAGGAGAGTCTTTCTGAGCCTTTGGAATTCATTCTGAATTAGGGATTAAGCAAAAAAGGGAAAACCTTTAAAACAGTTGGTAATTAGCCCATTGGAGATAGCTTTTGTGTTGCTTTACAATTGTATTTACATGGAGGAAGAATAGAGTAATTCCTTTTCCATTTTCTTTATAGAATAGAATCAAAGAAGAGACGTTAGTACAAGTGAGAAAAATGTGTGCTAAAAATTCATTATCCATAATAATCCTGTGATACACTGAAAATTTCTGTACAGAATGCACATTTGAAACACTCAGATACACACTTAAGTGTTTTTCTTTATAATGATGAAAAATGCTGTCAAACATTAGGACTTTATATTCAGTCACTCCATCAGTCAGCTGGGCAAGACACATTAATTTTAAATTGTTAGCAATTTTTACATGTCAAAACTATCTGCAATTAAAAAGTTTCAAACCAAAATTTGGTTGATGAATAGGCTTTTTTCTATAGGCTTTTTAAAAATTATATGTCAAATAAAACTGGTGAATGCTGCCTTTTGCTACACAGATATTTAATTTAGGATAAATTAGCCATCTAAAAAAACTCAGCAACTGAGTCACCAACAGAGATAAAAGATTGGTTGTTAAAACCAATGGGAACTGGAAACATGCTTTTGTTGCTCCAGCCAAGGAGGAGAAGATATGGAAGTCTACTTCTTATTTCATTCAGGGAAGAAGGAAAATTGGAAAATGGGTAGTACCAAGAGCAAGCACGTCGGTCTTTCTGTAAGAAAAGATGGCATGTTTGGAAAGAAGAGTGAAATAATTTTGGTAGTAGCAGATGTCTTAAGCAGAATCAAAATGCCTTGATTTAGCCATTTATAATCTGAACATAAGTTGTCAGTACATAATCACAAAAAGGAATAATTCCTTGGCATTTTGGCAAACACTGCAGACAGTATGAGTAGTTTTATTAATAGAGGGTATAGTAAGGTTTTTCTTACTGAAAATGATGTTTGACATCTCTTACTACAGGCCAGACATCTATTTTTAAAGGCTAATTTATAGAAAATAACACTTCAGACTAGAATAAGTACAGTGGTTCTGAAGCCAGTTGCAGGTAATAATGAGACTTGAGAAAATCTATAAATATATTACAATTTCTGAAGTATTAAGTAGCAAATGCTAAGGTTATTTGAATAAAAAGGAGAACACAGATTCTTCCTCCTGCTCAAGGAGACAAAATGAGTTACGGTGGTTGTGTTACTTTGTTGTTTGGTTGCTCGCTTTGTTGGCTGTTGCTGTTGTGTGTGTGCGTGTGTGTGCATGCTTTTTAAATTTATTTTTTAATGAGGTTTTCTGTCACTGTTATGAATAAATATGTGACTGAGAGGTTCACAGCCAATTTCATCTTTCTATTCTGATAGCCGGAAAGGTGGTGTATGAGGTGGTGGTGATATTAACAAGTTATGAACAGATGTATGGGTGATATTATAGCACTAATATTTGCATACCTGACATTAATATGGTGATTTATTAATATGATGATATATTAATGTCAGGTATCCTAGTATTTGTAAGGGTAAAGGTTGTATGAAATGGAGGGGTTGATTACATTTTTCTATTCAGGTCAGGATAGCTATTAGTCATGGGGAAATGCAAAAATGTGTTAATATAGTATTTAGTGTAACTCCAGAGGCAGTCCCTCTTATCACACAAAAAGAAAAAGAAAAAAAGTGAAACTAGTCTTCTTTTTAGTTCTTTTAGTTATGCACTTTTTTTTTTCTCCTTAAAAGTTAATGTCTCTCCATGAAATAATTAAGCTTTTGTTTGCATAAAATATATAGATGAAAATGCTATTTTGAGAGACCCTTTTATGTGGGAAGTGATTCCCAGTGCTTCTAGATCAAAAATTGTCAATGTCACTGAAAGAGAAAATTTTCAGATGCTTGAAATTTACCAAAAACACATTTATTTCACAGTTTACTTCCAAGCTTCTGGTACAGATGGCAAGCAAAATAAGTAATGTTTTGCAAAGTGGCAAAGGCTAAGTCTTCTATGGGAACAAAATCTGTATATTGATAATTGTAGGAGAAAGATTTGTTAGGATTTACACATTTCAGACTTTAAAATGATGGAGAAAAAGCTGCTTTCTTCTCCTCTGTGCCATCAAATGCAATAGTTTTTTTTTCCCTTTAATGTTATTATGCATCTATTTTATGAAATGTTATATCATTTTAAGAAAACTCCCAATCAGACTCTCTGTGGAAAAGTGTTAAATCTTTTTAACAACTTTATTTTTTCTTCATTTGAAGTCTTGTCACTAAGCTGATTCAGACAGTATCTTCAAATTAATTGAACTACATATCCACTTGTCTTACTCTATGAACAGATGGATATCAGCCAGGGGAAATCAGCTGTATTCCCCTACTTCTGTTATATATGAGACTATACATGATTCTATTGGAGAAAATCTTCTTTTTTCAAAAGCTAGGCTTAGAAAAAATGGCCTATGGAGTCCTATAAAATTTAATCATATAGTACAGTTCTAGAATCAATAGTGTACGTATGCTTTATGCACAAAATATACAAAAACTACAATTTCAGTGTAATCTCTTTCTGAACATATGTACATATATTCTTGTTTTAACAAGGGAGAGCTTATCCACAAAAATCAGTCACTGACACAGTCTGAGAAAAAATGTAGGTGTGCAGAGCTGCTTATGTAAGATTATCTGAAATGTAGCTTGATTTGTAGTTATAAAGATGCTGTACGCTTCTCTTTGTTAAGTGATTGCATATGTACATCAAAGATGTGACTCCTTGAGATCCAGGTGGATGTCAAATAAAGGTAAAAATGAACATTGGTCATTGGGTACACATAAGGTCTGAGGACTCCTGTAGAAACAGTACAAAAAAGAAATCTTAAAAAAAAAAAGGAAGGAAGGAAGGAAGGAAGGAAGGAAGGAAGGAAGGAAGGAAGGAAGGAAGGA
>JAPSGF010000018.1:8152360-8185635 GCA_035772895.1 Perdix hodgsoniae | reverse complement strand
AGAAAGAAAGAAAGAAAGAAAGAAAGAAAGAAAGAAAGAAAGAAAGAGAAAGAAAGATTGTCTTATTTTCTCCTATTTGCTGTTCATGGGGCACCCTGAAGTATTTCTCTTATAAGATATATCTATATGTCTCTATCTATCTATCTATCTATCTATCTATCTATCTATCTATCTATCTATCATCTATCTATCTATATCTATATCATCTATAGATATAGATATAGATATAGATAGAGATAGAGATAGAGATAGAGATATAGATGATATAGATATAGATATAATACTTAAGATTTTCTAATAAAAAGTAAAACCTTTCTAATAAAAAAAAAAACAAATTAAAAAATCCTTTCTTAGTTAGAATGTATACTATCTAAATCAAAGAAGCACAGACAAATATTTATGTAGAATGTGGCAGGGTTGGCAGGACTTCTGAGTGGGACCAAACTGGCTGTGAGGCTCAGGCATGCTTTCTAATGTCTCTCAACAGTGCCCCCAGCTCCTCATGAGTGCTGTGCAGACTAACAGCCCATATATTTTCAGATGTTTGTCAGGATGATAATGAGAACATTTAAGTAATGACAAGTAGACAGATGGTGAAGTGCATCTTGGCTGTTTCACCTTCAGGAGGCAGAAGAAAGATTTTTCTATTTCACGGAAATGGCCAATAGAGAATGGCTGCAGTCTTACTACACTTTTAAACAGCCTCTTAAAAGATCAGAGATCATTTATTCTGAGTATAAAATACATCTTAAATGCTTCACTTTCTTAAAATCAATGTCTTAGCAAAAGTCATTATAAAATGTCCAATTATGAATAATTGTGTGGTGATGTAACCTAACTCCTCAAAAATCTTTCATGTCTATGCCCTAAATCCTAAATAATTCACTAAACATTGTCTTTCATGCAATGGTGCTCACAGGAAATAAGTTAAAGTCTTGCATTTTTTGAACATTCGGTGATTGTGTGAAAGAAAAAATCAATTCCATACAAAAATATCTTGTATATAAAGAAACTGAATAAAAAGCTTCTAAATAGTTTTGAAATTAATTATTTTGCAGTGTGTTAAAGATTAGTGTTCTTTATTCATAGATGGGAATTTTTAGGAATAGTACAGCAACCTGGAAATCTAATAAGAAAAGTGAGATGAATTGTGTGCTCTCAGAAAAAAATCCAGAATTCATCAAATTCAATCTAATTTGTTTTACTGACTCAGTGGGCTAAAGAGGAGGCCTACATTTTCAGGACAGTTAGATGAACGAGTATTTCTTCAGCCATGAAGAGATTTTAGCAAGTTTAGAAGATCATATTTTCATTCAACAGAAGACACAAGAGGTGTTTTGGTTTGGGACTTTTTATTTACTTTTTTTCTTTCCATAAATAACATTGCTCCTATTCTAAAGTTAGTAAAGGTGACATAATGCATGTGAGGAATAAGTAAAGGGTTGTAAAAATCCCTGTTTTTCCTAATCTTTCTTCTTATCATTAAATCATTTTAGTCGAGCACGGTATTGCCAAGATGGGCGTGACCGAGTCAGACTTGGTGGGTTGCAGTGATTAGACGTCTGTGCACTTGATATCACCTTTTATAGCTCAACAAATGGAAGTGGTTCAGATATTAGCTTGCCTGAGTTGCTTTATCTTCTCCTTCCAGTAATCAAAAAGGAGTGAAAAAAGAGGCCATAAGAAATGTGGAATTTGTGATAAGATGAAAAACTACAGTCTGACTAAACATTTTGCCATTATGGATGCATAGAGAATCCTTTGCGTTGGCAAAAGTATTTAGGTGGAGAAATATTAAGAGATTAAGAAAAGCATTAGAGTAAATGGGGAAGGAAATTCTTTTGTGCATGTTTGTATGTTACTATAGAAAATTATATCATCTACAAAGTATTCCTAAGTGAAGGAAGTAAATACAATCTTACAGCAAGGGCTGAGAGGTCTGATAGCTGTCATGTAATTGCCAATAATAGCACAAGACTAGGGCTACTTCAAAGCAGTAGAAAAGGTTCTTATATACATCATTAATAAAATAAGATTTCAGTTCTTTAGTTAAATTGTTGAGTATCTTGTTGCATGTCACTGATGAGACTGAGTGCCAGGATTCTATGGATCTTTCTGAATTTTCATTCAGGTACTTCTAGCAACGTTATTTAGTTGAGATCTGCTGAGACTGTAAAGTAAGGCTCTATTGTGAGTGAAAAAACTGTGAGCTGTGTACACTTTCTGAAGAAATGTGAGTGATGTGGTTTCTTGGTGTGCACTGTGACACAAGGAGGAAGTAATTGCTCTCTTCCATGAAGTTTTAATTAGGGTTTATTTTCAGAGCTGTGCAGTTTCTTGAAGTTTGAGCTGAGATTTCTGAGAGAAGGGGATTTCCTTTGTCTTTGTGACCTGCTGTGAAGCCACTCAAGGGCATACACTCTATTAATAAACAAGCTGAATAGAGCTCTATGTCTCAAGTTTCTCTTTCATCAAAAAGTCCTCTAAAAGGCTAAAATACTGTGTACTACTTGACAAAAGTATAACAGAATACACTCCACACTTTTTTTTTTTTTTTACTAAAGCTTGAAAAATAAAAAGCATAAGAGGTAAATAAAGAAGCTAGCTTAAAAGTGAAAGTGCAAGGACAGAACAGAGGGGAATGTAGTTGATTCTAAGTAATAGCCACATAATCACTAGTGGACCAACTACCAGGTAGCTGTACCTTACTATTTGTATAGCTTTTACTAGAAATTAGGGACATTGAAAATATATACAGTATAGAAAAAAACATAACATGTAGGGATTTTCCTTTTTCACTTGTTCTTATTGATTTACAGTAGCAAAGGAAAATCTGCTGTAACCTTGTGATGCTATTACCTGATTTTATCTAAGAGCACTGGTTTCCCAATATTTAAGTAAGCAATGAGAACCTGAGTCTTAGACTTAATTTATATCAATTTATTTGAAATCATTCTGTTTTTAAATCCCAAATACAGTTTTTTGTTGTTGTTGTTTTGTTTTTTTTTTGTTTTTGTTTTTTAATTGAATTGCATTGATACTCTTTTTAGAAGAATGATGTTAAAAGTTACTCTTAGACCATATGTGCTGAGCTGTCTCATGACCCATTTTTGGAGTCATCGTAACTTCTGTCATATTGACAGTGTGTTGCTGACTTTCACCCCTTCACAAAGTGAAGTTTATTAGTTCACCAAGAGATACTGATGTTTATTACTTCATCCAGATACTGATGAGTTAACAATCTCCTAGTCCTCAGTCCTGAAGAGGCAAATTTTATGCATACAGTCTCTGCAATCACTTTCCATAACTTTGCATCTGCAAGCAAATTTTGGAAAATCCCTTATGGAAAGGTAAGTATAGAGAAGATAAATCTAAATACCTCCTTAATCATCTGTATATCCATAACAGCCTTCATAACAATGCATTTGACTTAGCTAAAGCTTTATTTCACTGGATGAAATTCAGCATGGAAGGATAAAAAGTAAAAGCAAATAAATGATTGAGAAGGTTATTCTGAAATTTGCAGTTTAGCAAACTGAATGTATTTTGATATGACAGTTTTGCCAGTTCTGACTTCACAGAAATCTGAAGAATCCTTGATTTTCTGCCACCTTAGTGGCACAGATGGGGTGATGAAGCATCTCCGTTTTCATGTATTGAACTGAGTTTTTGGCCAGATTGAAATTTTCTTTGTGACCAAGAGATTTACAAATACACTATAGATTCTCTAGGATTGTTGAAAATAACATGAGTGAGGAAAGACAATTTAAATTATACTAGAAGCAATTTGGAAATTTCAAAACGATACAATTTTCTTCCATAAGCTAGGAGAACCTCTCTAAATTCTGCCTTATTTAGTCAAGGAAGAAAATATTAGAAATTATTCAGAACAAATCTGTCTTTACAAAATAGGTGAAAAATAATTTTGAGTATATGAGAACTGTGGACTAAATACATTGAACCATACAGTCTCATCCTTCCTCTCTCAAACTGTAACTCTCAGTTTGGTGGATAAGCAATGATCTTTCAAAAAGTTTTATTCTGCCTTCTAAAATCTCTTTTTCCATATTTTATAGCATACAAAATATAGTTACAGCATACAGTTTGTTCAATCAAACTATTCAGGAAGAAGCTCTGAGTTCTCTTTCATTTTTAACCCCAGCAGCAGCTCAGCACCACACAGCCACTCGCTCACTCTCACCAGATGGGATAGGGACAGAATCAGAAAGGTAAAAGTGTGAGAACCAATGGGCTGAGATAAAGGCAGTTTACAAGGTAGAGCAAAAACTGTGCACATGAGGAAAGCACAACAATGAATCCATTCACTACTTCCCGTCCCAAGCCAAGGCCAATTATGCATAATGGTTTCTTGGGAAGACAAACACCATCTCTCCAAATGTCTCCCCATTCCTCTTTTACTCTAGCTTTTATTGCTGATCATGACACCTTATGGTATGAGATATCCCTTTGTCCAGTCTGCCCTGGTGAATCCCCTCTGAGCTCCTTGTACCCCCTCAGCTCCTCACTGGCAGGGCAGCAAGAGGAGCAGAAGAGTCCTTGACTCTGTGTAGGCACCGTTTAGCTACAATAAAAACATCAACGGTGTTCTCCTCAAAAATAATAATATTTAAAAAAGCAATTTATGAGCCTCTATGGAGAAAATTAATTCTAGCCCAACCAAAACCATGACAGTTCTGCATGGGAAGAACTGCTTAAAACATTTCAGATACAAGAAATGCAAAAGAGGATTAAGTGGCAACCAGTCAGCAAAAATCTCAGTAGGCTTGTTAACTTCAAACCCAGGTTTTTCTAACTATATCGTCTAGCCTTTCCTAGAAGAAAACAAAAGTTCAGTATCATTCCTATTTTAATAAGGTATCTCTTTACATTATTACTTTCTCAAACTATGAGTGCAATTTAAAAAGCATTTCCATCTCTTAACAAGATATTCTTCTTTTTCAAACTAAAGTTCATTTCCCTTTCCAACTCAATCTCATCAACAACAGTTCACTAAAATACTGTCTGCTAAATTTCCAACATGATGGAAGTAAACTGCCATGATAAAACAGTAGTTTGTGTGGGCCTTCATAGATAAATTTTCAAACCCCAACAAGGAAACTGAATTGAATTTAAGTAGGTATTTTATTTGGATATGGTGACATCTTCTGTAAAATATTTCAATAGGAAATTAAGAACTTTAAGTGTCCTTCTTGTTGGAAAATACATTTACGGCTGTGACTGTACGTGTGTTAAGAATGTAGGTTTTTATACATTACAGAGATACACAAATTTATGTGCTTGTTATACACAGTAAATAATAATAACGTTTGTTTTTTTTTTTCCCTGAAAACAAACTTCTTAAAGAGTTTCTTCAACATTTCATATCTGGTGTTCAGTTTGATCTATTATAGCCCAAAGGCTACAAGATTTGTCACGTTTTGTCCATTTCACAGGATCATAGAAGAGTATGGTTGGAAAGGACCTCAGAAGTTTACCAGTCCATCCACTTGAACAATTATATTAATTTTAATTAAAATTGATTCTGTCTTTGAATTCCAATTGCATATTTAATGTTAGATAAATTGTGCCTCATGTATTTTCTCTAGCTGTTTTACAATAAACAGCTTGAAAATACTAATGCGTAGAGAAAGGAAGAACAACTGTAGTCCAAAAATACTTTATTATTATTGTTGTTGTTGCTATTGTTGTTATTTTTAAAGCACTAGTCTTGACGTTTGGAATCGGTTCTTATTTTGACTTAGATTTCCTGAGAAATCTCAGAAAGAGAAAGCTGAACATGTCTGAGCAGTGCAGCAAAGCCTGCAGCACACTGAGCCAAAGCAGGGCTAGCTGTGCAGCACCTGTAGAGAAACAGGCCATGATATGCTGCATGTGGCATAAAGTTATGGAATATCTGGAGTATCTCTTCAGTCAAAACTTTAAAGTTCTAATGTACCTGCTGTGCAGACTACAGAAGCCTTTGCTCTAGGCTTGGGTTTCCCTAGTCCTTGTTCCAAAACTAGCGAGTTTTTATTTCAACACAGAGAAAAATATACTCTGTTAGGTCTCTGCATTAATGTTCACAAGTAGGTGAAACTTCACCTAGTTTATTTCAACTACTCAAGCATCCTTATCTCTTCACAAACTACATAATATAACTTCTTACATATCAAATTTTACAATAGCATTTTTTGGCCTCAGTAGTTCTCAACTCCCACTTCACAACTTGTCAAGTGATTACTGAGATATTAAAATAAAAAATAAATATCTACCTGAAGTTTTATTTGTTGTTAAAAGAAAGCTAAAAACTAGCTTATCCGTGTCACTAGAGCAGTAAACACATTAGTGGTTTGTTAAAATCACTACCACATGGGGATGTATTAATTAAAAATAAACGTTATGCCATTTGTGATATAGTATCCATTTGAGCTGCTCTGTGACCTAAGTTACACATGACTTCCCCTATGTAAAGTTACATCTGCCTATTAACAAAGAGATTCTATTATTTTGTTCAGCATGTTTGTTTTATATGCTGTATGGGAAAACAGACTATTGCTCTATTCCTGTATCAGAAAGCAATCTGTAAAACAGGGAATACAGCTGTCTGTTGGAGACATCTAAGAATAAAATCACCAGCACTGATAAGAATTGTTGACATTAAAGTGAGAAGGACTATAAAAGAATTAAGATACCTGGAAAACAAAGAAAATATGCTAATACAAATTAGAAGGTTAGGAACTCAAAAAATAACAACCTGAGCTTTTATTGGTACCATGTTCTCAGTTTACAGCATACCAACTGCATTTTTTTTTTTTTTTCCTTTTTACAGATAGGAAAAGAAAAATATTTAATTTTCTTTTTTTTTTCTTTTTTTTTCTTAATTTTTTATTATTATTTTCTCTAATAAAAAAGACATTAAAGATGAGAGGATATAATAGAAAAAGTAATCAGTGCAGATCATAAGAAATTTTAACAAAAAAAAAAGAAATAATTTTTAAAAATGTGATCAAATAATTTTCCAGAGAAACTATATGGCAGAACATCTACTGTGAGAAACAGTTCATGAAAATAGCCACTCAAATAACGTCTCTCAGTATTTTAAAAAGTTTTTTAAAAAACCTTTATTTTTCTGAGTTTTGCTTTGTTTTGTTGTTTTCTTTAGCAGAATAATCCCAATTTCCCTAAGAGTAAACAGTTATGTGAGGTCTCAGGAAAATAAGCCACTGGATATCTGCACTGAAAATTATTCTCAGTCAGTGTATGAAAGCTGTTGGCTGTGCCTGGTGGAGCAGGCAGATTTTGGATGGGCTGCTTAGCTCTAGAACGACTGTGTGTGCAATGTTTTAAACTCTATTTGTGTTGAAGCATATGAAACCATAAATATGATGTAAAAACAGAAACAGCATCATTGGGAGATGTTTTTCAGTGAATTTCTCCCATGTCCAACAATAGACTACTGTACTGTACTACAGCTGCAGTGTGACCTGGACCTTTATCAGCAACCACAGAAAGAAAAATCTCTAAAAGCAGTATCTTGTGTCTAACAGTACCATGTCCAGTTAAGTTTCTGGGTGTTCCAAAATGCATGACCTTACTTCTTTTTACGTACATTTGTGTTTGAGCTCACAGAGTGACCAGCAGCAATAAGCAATAAGTCTCTGTCCTCCCTTCAGCTGCCTAGGTGCAAAAATTGTGTTAGAAAATAGTACCTTTGAAAAGTTTTCTGTACATCAATACACCAAATGAATATGAAATTATTATTTCACAATGTTATACCCACCTATATAGAGCCATGGAATTATTATTTCATAATTATATTATACCAAGATAATATAATACCTTTGACACCCCTATTTTAAAATATAGTTGAAATTGTTACATGGTGAAACATTAAGGGTAAGCAGAATTTAGGATGATAAACAGAGAAAAATATGTCCATAGAAAACATGGTCACAGAAATTTGAGAAACCTAGTTTAAAATAAGTATTTAGTAAAACACAATACGTTTGGCAGAACACAGGGCAGTTGAGTCTTTGCATGTTTGCATCATAAAGTAGCACCATAAAAAACATTGGATTATTGGCAAGGAAAGTAGCTCATTTGCCATTGAGACAAGAAGAAATCTATACTGATTCGACAGGCCCTAGGGAGGAAAACCATCTTTTGAAACCATCTAGTCTATAAACTCATGCTATAGTGAAAGAAGCCGGACAGACATTGTGGCACCATCTTATCAAGTGGTTGCCAAGGTAACCCCTGAATGAATGTGTAAGAACAGGACATCTCATCACTTTCTGAGGATGTATGGAGCACACAGAGGGACTGAGATCAGTGCATGGAGGTCATGGAAAAGTAGTTTGAAATAGTCTAGTGTTTATATCAGAGCAAACGGGTAATAATACAAATGCAATTACTGCATGAACTGAATTGTATTGGAATAAGTTTAACACAGAGACTCTGGCTCTTACTAATATTTAATTTTATTCCTGTACTTGGAATGCATAAACAAGATGAAATAAAGGGAAATTAACTTAATATATTAATTTATTTGAAATCTAATTAACTTTAATGTTTTCAAAGCTAAAAGTATGAACTATTGTTCAATATAATTTGCACAAGATTTATAAGAAATTTGTGAATCTTTTTCCAGTCTGTACATAGTTTGGGAAACTAATTCTGATCTCCTTCATATGAAGTACATAAAAATTGTGAATACTTTTTATCTGACATAAGTTATTTTGATACAAATAATAATAATAATAAGTATAGTGGTATATCAAAAAGTATTAAAATGTACATCATTATTTTATAGAAATAGTATCAGGGATATGACTAAAGAAAGAATATGGTTTTTGAGTATGTATTTCGACCTTTAATCTTTGGGTTATATTTTTCTATGAACACTGTCACAGCAATTTGGAGGATGCCTACATCAGAAAGTAATATATATAACTTTAAATAAACAAGTTAATCGAACTCTGAATATGTATCCTGAAACTTTGAATTCATTCTGATTTTTATATTTTTATATTTATTTTCCTAGATATCTATCTCTGTATCCCTTTTCCAATAACAAAATAAAAATTTAAATTATTTAAAATATGGATGGATATCTGGCATGGTACTTAAACTCAAGTCTGGTTATAAAGTTCAGTTGTATTAGCAAGGTTGTATTTGCACATCAGTGCACACAAGCCATGTTCTGCTAGGAGCATTTCTTGTACTGTACCCTCCACTTTGCCACCTACAATTTCCATTTCAGGACTGGCTTATACTGAAACAGCTCAAAGAGTGAACAGCATAAGGTTAGGACTCCCTGGATAAAGTTTATTTAGACTTAGTCTGCATTAATATTTTGGAAAGGCCTAAGAATTTACCACAAAACCTTTATGCTAAGCAAATATACAATGAAAAGAATTATCCTTCTACAGGGGGGAATACCATGTTGCTTCAAGGCTTCCCTGTGAGTGTGAGCATTTTCTCTGTGGTTTGCTATGTGCGAGATGAGCAGAGGTACTTGACCTGTACCATACAAAGAAGTGGTAGCTAAGCATGCTCTACAAGAGGTCTGTAATATTTTTACTTGCCTTTCAACTTAGCACTCCTCGCCCTTCAGAAAAGAGAGGAAAAATTATGGTTATAGTCAACTGCTAGAGGGATAAGTGGTTAAGCCTTTCAAAAGAATAGCAAAAAAAGAACAAGAACTTGGGGCTGAAGAAGTGAGACAATGTATTGGTGCTGTTGTATTTCATCTGAGCTGGTCTTGACATTGTGCTTGTGACTTTGCCTCACCAAAATTTATTTAATCATTATCTCGTGCTGATCTGCTTGGAAGTACTAGCTCTTGGAGGGATAAATCAAGAACTGGGAAGTCTGTTAGTGGACATTTCTTCTAAAAGACTAAAGCAGTTTTGATTTAGGTCTGGAGATTTCTATGAAAATGCATAGGAATAACTGATTGCATTTAAGAGTTTCAAAGTCAACCTTATTCCTATGGAAAAACCCTGTGACAACATGAATAACTTATGATATTATGCATAAAAACTACTTCACTGCAGCAGTGAGGATATATGAATAAACCAGTCACCACCAGGTTTACCAAAGGAGTTATAGAAAAATATGTGGAAATATAGACTCTGTAACAAACACTTTCACTTTGTTTGGTTTTGTTGGCTTTGATTATTTGTTCAGATTTGGGGTTTTTTTTGTTTATTTTGTTTTGTTTTTTGAAGAAAAAGATGGGTTTTCATTTACTTTGTTGTTCAAAAGAAAAAAATGATTTGCAAGCTAGCACAGTCCTTTTTCACTATTTTTGGCATCAAAATCTTAATGCATAGAAAGGAAACCAAGGTAGATTCAGTGTCCTGAATCTACATTTTATCATCAGTTTTTCACTCATTCCCTATGATTCCAATCTTCTTTCATTATATGTAAACAATTCTAAGAGTAATGAAAACTTAACTCCTGATAAACCTCTCAAGGTAATAGCGTGTGCTCATCATTTCATGAAAGGTAAAGAATTTAAAAGCTCAATTAATTCAAATAATCAACATCTGATAGCATTACAGAAAAAGATGAATCAGCTTTGGACAGATAGATTTCCAGACCAGAAGAGTTCAGGGAAATAAACAAACTACCTGCACCTATTGCTCTGGTCTGCTCAAAAACAATTTCTACCTTGTTAATAAACTCCCTACAGTATATCAGCAAGGTATTTCGCAAATGGACTCACTCCTCAAACTGGTTATATGATCACATTCACAAAGAACTAATTTCAGGCTCATCAGGCAGGATTTATTTTTTGAGTTCAACCAAGTTAGACAACTTAAAAATACAAAGAAGAAAGTAAAGAGCAGAACATATCAGTTTCCCAAAATTATCTGTTAAAGTGAGTGAATGACGACTTCAGACAGTAAGCAGAATTTGTTGTAAGCCAAAACCCACATTCTCATAGTGATGGTACATTGGGTCTGGCAGATATTAGTTGCTGGTAGATTCAGGAAATATTTCAAGACTTAAATGAAATGTGCATAAAAACATGAGAAACTCTTTATAAATTACATCATAAATATATAATATTATCATCATAAACATATAAGCAAAAATAAATGCAAATATACATTTAAATGTATTGTTCTAACCTCTCTGTTCTTTAACAACACTGAAAATCATCGCAACAAACAGATATTTTCAGTATCTTTTGATTTTGAATTTTTTCTAGGATAAAATCCATTTATTCTATTACAAAGACCCTGAGAGGCATTTTGTCAACTCTCTAAAACAAAAACTGAAGTAATAAATTTCACTGCTGTTCTACCGACCTTACCGTAAGTGGCACTAAAATATAAAGCACCAGCCCTTCCAGCCTGAGCAATTAGTCAGTACATGGAGCCTTTTCAATTGATTGCTGGAAGAAAACTTGTTTACTGCATGATTCATGGGAATAGGTTTGTTTATGTAATCATCTCATCTCTCTCCAAGTATGTTAGGAATAAGCAGGGATGGGAGCTTACATGTTAATGTTCCTAGATTTGCCTTTTGCAAAACTATTTCGGCCAAAGGAAAAAGTGCAATTTGGCTTTCTCCCAGATCCATGCTGCACACACCTCCCACCACCTTCCTGTGGCCTGCTGCTTCCCTCTGCAGCTGCAGCTTCTGAAACCATGGGGATCCCATGTTTGCCTTGGCTTTTTCCTTCAGCATTTCTGCTCTCACAGCTGAGCTTCTGACTAGCCTTTCCAAGAGGCACCTTGCTGTGTATGGTTGCTGCCCACTGTTCCAGCATTTAATTGGCACTTAAGTGAGATTTGATTCCTCCTGTTTAATCTGCATGAAAGCTCGTGAGCAAGACATCACTGATTACACTGTATAAGGAGCAAACTGAGTCTCAGCCACTGAAATGACAGGAAACAAACAAACAAAAAACAAAAAAAAATCATGAAAGACTACAATGTAATGAAATGGAAAGTATATTTGGAATCATACCTCTCAAATATATTTCTGTGTGCACATATAGTTATGAATAACCAATAAACAAACAAACAAAAAAAAAGAGTAAAGTTAGTTAAAAATGGAAGTTCAGAGCCTGGACTGTCTAAACTTCTTATTATGTGAAGTTCCAGTTGTCAGGTATGCTTTGTTTGCCAAGCCATTGTATAGTATAAAGAATCTTTACCATTCTGGATTGGAATGCAGAACAAGCCTCTCTTTCAGGACTAGGCCTTCTCAGTTTCCTTTAATCTAGATAAAATCCTCTAGGTAATGAGTGGCAGTAGGATAAGTTCTGAGCACATTGTTATACAAGATGAGAGGGAAAAAATGACATTTGCTCTAGAGTTAAGAGTAATCAACAGGGAGTGATGTTCAGAGGACATCTTGTTTGAAGTCAGATTCCACACATGGACAGTGCAGAGTCAATTTTCTGTGATTTACATGCCATTAACCCTCAAGGATCCTGTTATCTTTAGCAGAAATTTAGGAGGAAATATAAGGTTTAGTGGTTAAACTATGTATTTGTATGCTGCATTTATATCACAAAATGTGCAGAAGTTTGAAACACTCATAAAATCAAAAAATCATAAGCTAGGTGTAATTCCTGAAGAAAAGAAGTAATGAAATCTAGAAAAGATATCTGGCCTGTCAGCAGAAAAGCAGGAAGAAAGCTCCTGCCACTTGAGAGAGATCTCTTGCACAAGTTCTTTCCAATTTTCTGCACGCAGGTTCAATGCAAAGCACGAGCCCATAGGCTGTAACAAATACTGCATTGAAAGAATATATTGAATTTAAAAATTTACACAAGTCCATGCAGTTTCTAATAAGTAGAGTTTACACTTTTACATATTTTGTTCTTAAAATGCAATAAGAAATTGTTAGGAATGTAAAAATGAATTAAAATAATTATAATGAATATATGAGATTTAATTATTTAAGGTTATCATAGAGGTGCATAAGTAAATATTTTAAGGATGACAGATTAACTTTTAGCATAACAGGAAGCTGAGCTTTCTGATGGAGAACAAAGTTTGAACTTTCTCATTAAGCATTTTTACACAAAAATATTTTTATTTGCATAGTTTTGCTTGATGCTCATCACATTGAGAATCAAAAGCTTAAGGTAAGTAAACACACGCAGTTCTTCCATTACAGCTGGCCTATTCCTGAAAAAACCCACTGAGCTGCCCTCCTCCTACATGATGGCATTGGCCTATTGTCTTGACCTGAGAGGCCAGGCACTGCCCCAGTCAACTCCCTGGGAGTAGAGGAAAGGTGAGCAGCAGCGCACTAGCTGAAGGCATCAGTGCTCTCCTCCCCTTGCTCCAATTTACAGCCTTAAGACAGAAAAACAAACAAACAAAAAGAAAACAAACAAAACAAAAACAACACAACCATCACCCTCTCCCAGCTGGAAATCCTATCTGGAGCATATGAGGATTTAGATTGAGGCATCGTGACTCCTGGACCAGAAAATTTTGTGAGTTTCTTGACTTCCATATTTTTTTTTTTTTGTTTATGGAACTGAATGGCCCTTGGGCATCTGCAGAAAACTACAGGTCTTGCAATTTCAAGGTGAAGATAATTTTTACCAAAGATCAGTTCTGGAATTCTTCAATTTTTTGCTGGTATTCAGTGGTGGGCAGCAGTGAAACATGAAACATATAATTTTGTGTTGTCTTCTAAGCTCTCTGTAGTTGCAACCTGCTTTCATTTTATCTTGTTTTATTCATCTGATATAAGAGCTTTCCAATAGGGTCATTTGCCTTGAAGTTTGTGTTTGCAAATAGGAAGTCATAATAGCAACAAATTAAGAATCAGAGGTGTCATAGCTCAGGAGTGATGATTTTCTCTCATCTGGATAAGTAAGTTTGTAGTCTATGGTTATAATTCTGTAGTCTCAGAGGTGAAGGGAGACTGATGAATTTTAAGACTGCATTTTTGAACACAGCAACGCTGTTCCAAACCTTGGATGATTTTTATGTACAGATATTTCTATTATTTGAATCTTATTAAAAATACAGTAGTGTTCAGCATCTTATGTAAAATCTTAAGAAACTTGAATTCTACAAGTGCTCTGTATATGTAGCTATTGGCAGCCTAAAAGAGATAGTAAGAGAAAGAATGGCTTAATGTCAGACTGTTAGGGAGGTCTGAAATTATTTCCCTGGCCTGCCACCCATCCTGGTGTTCTTTGTCAGCAGATCTGCCTTGTTATAGCTACACTTTTATGAATGACCGCAATGACAGTGTCATCTTCTTCAAGAATTATGTTGCTGGCTGCCCTGCTTGTTGCTTACATTACTGCATAAACATACAGATTTTTGCATGGTATGGAAGGTATGTTAACCAGTTCTTGAATTTATTTGCTTGTTTACAATATAGAAAGCTGAACAGGATTGTTTGTGAGGATAACCATACGTCTGCTTGTAACAAAATAGTAGACTCCCCCCACTAGGCCCTGCAGCACTGGAGGAGGATTATGTTTATTTTCCATCTCAAAGGAATCTATGAGCACAGAAGCATTCACGTTTAGATGCAGTAATGATGGAGAGAGTACATATACCTTTATAAAAAATAACATAAATGCATTATTTATAAAGCAACAAGACACTGAACAATAAGATGTGGAAACAAAGAGCAGCAACAGAAGTACTTCATTGCCTCTCCTATTTCTTTCTTAAGAAAAGAATACCACTGAAGCTATGATGATTTGTGTTGTCCATTATAAAAATGGCATTTGAGAAATATTTAGCAAGAGCAAGCCACAAATGTATAGCCATAAATATAAATACTTCTAAAGTAAACAGAAAGCTCAAGCACTGTTTAATAGCAAGTCTCCAGATAGACAGCTTTCATAACTGCATAGCTTGGTTTCTCTATTATTGGATTTCCATCCTAGAAATATTACATCGATAAAACTATTATGTTGAGTTTTGTTCAAGACAAAAGGATCATTTTCGATTTGGATAAAAATTATTCCATTTCCGATGAAAATACTGTGAGAGAATATTATGATAAAATAACTACATAAGAGCAGTATAAGTTTGATTTAATTGAATAATATGGCCTTTATTACACCTATTACTTTTGTAATAAAAAAAAAAAAAAGTGAAATAATATTTTAAAAGTGTTCACTTTTGATTAAAAATAATTTATTTTTATTCTACTTGTTTTAAAAACATTTCTTCCAAAATTTATCTTAATAGTGTATTGAAACACAGATATTTTGACTTTAGAAAAAATACTTGTATCATGATTTTATTTTTTTTTTTAATGAAGAAAATAAATTAAAAGATCAAATACTGCATTTATTCATATTCTAGATGTGGAAGATAAGGTTTAACATCACCAAATAATCTATATAATATAGTCTTCAGAATTCAAGAATGTATTTGTTTATATGTATTATGAATTTAATTACATAATACATATAATTTAATAACTCAACTGCAGATTTTATTTATTTATTTGTTTGTTTGTTTGTTTGTTAAAACAAATGCAGTGGTATTCCTGGTATAAAAAGAATACAACATCTTATTTTGTAAGTGAAACAATGTTAATAACAACATTTTAAAATTAATTATTTTATATTAAAAACAAAGGTAAAGTATTGTCTTGTTCACACTCTGGAATCAGGTGTCTTCTGCTGATAAAACAAATTGGTGATGGGACCATTTAAAGAGAGTGGTAATGAAATCATATTGTGACTCCCAAGAATGAGACCAAAGAAATGATTACCAGCTAAAGAAAAATTAATAATTAGTGATGCAATGAATTTATATATTATCAAAAAACAGAATGTATGGAAAGTTCAGTTCAGAGTGATTAACTCTACTTTAAGGCACATAAAGCATTACATAGTAACACTGTAAATTCCCAACTGTGAGAGATGGTAGCTTAAGGAATGTTTAAAATACTGCCAAGTGGCCAGGATGAAAATGAAGAAGTCAATGGCTAAGAAATCCTCAAGTCTGAAGTCACAATACTGTCCTGAAAATTACTAGAATAGTTTTGAATGCACATGAGATTCCTTTGAGAAATTGTATTACACAAGCTACATTTCTTGCAGCTGATACATAAAAGCTATCTATTATCCCTGTGTTTTGGGGAGGTTTTTTTGTTTTGTTTTGTTTGTTGTTTGTTTTGTTTTCATATATTGTATGGAATCTACAAACAGATGCACACTGCTTTTCAGAGATTCTGTTCTTAAAGCATAGGCTCCCTCAGTCTGTATATTTTAAGTTTGTCTTTAAAAAAGGTTGGTTTATCAGGCAGTTTTAGAAATCATCTTTCCATTCTTCCTTGCACATTTTCAATATTAAAACATATATGCATTCAAAAATGGCTACACATTTGAAACTAAAGTTCAAATATATCTTTGTGCTCTCTTAGATTCATATAAACATAAAATCTTTTGAGTTGGAAGGGACTCCTAAAGCTGAAAAAAATTATCTTCAATCTTTATAATCAGAGAGAAATAAATTAGTTTTGAATGAGACCTAAAAAGAGAGTAGCCATTGAGTTTCTGCAGGTAATGACCAGCAATCCATAAACAACCTCATGTGACAAGATTACATATAATAACCTCATTGGGAAACACAATACCTGAAGGCAAAAAACAGATGGCAGATTAATTGGCAGCAACAAGAAAAAGTCACATCATTGCCACATTCAGCTTTGGGATATGACAACACCTGAGACTGTCTAAGAAAGAAAAGCATTATATATAAAGGTTGCAGAAAATGTCAGACACTTCTCTGAAGCATGGGGCACATTTATAGTTATCCAAGATAAAAATCATCAAGTACAAGGAACTTGTTAGAAATAGACTTACTCCACTACAGAAAACATCAAAGCCTGAAATGAGCTGTACCCAGAGGCTGAAGTAGTATGAGAATAGGGCACTGCTTATTATGCATTTACTGTCCCTGACTAAAAAGAAATTATAAAAATAGATTTTTACCAAGTTAAACTTAACATTCATACTCAAAAGCAGTGAGCCATGAAAACTAAGGTTAACTTACTCTGTGGTTACTTGTTGAAGTGGGATATGTAGAATGTTCTAAGTCAGCTGATTAGACTTATGGTGCAGTTCACATCTGAAATTAACAGAGCTCTCCATTCCCCCAACAGGATAGGGTAAACAGTGTTTTTATTTCTCACGTTTATTTTCATCTTCATTTATACTCATTCTTCCGAGCTCAGTAAGAAACAAGTAAAAATAAACCCCCATTCATTTAAGATCTTCTCTGGGCCAGAATTCTTCAAACTAGCCCTGGGAGCACGGGTGAAAGCATGAAGATCCCAGGGTTGACCCCTCCCTAACCTCACTTAAGGGCTAGTAGGTAGAAGGGAAAAATACCTCTACTCAGAGATTGTATTCTTCAAGGATTACTTTTCCCCAGTGAGCTCTCACAGTCAAGAAAGGGTAAGCTATCCCTTTGGCTTGTGATTAATATCTTTCACAGCTCCTCCTAAAACTGGTCAGAGGCAATTTCCTACATCTTTGTTGAATACACAGGAATTTCCTGATTCCAGGTAGATTTCTACTGGAAGTTTTATATACCATAGAAAGCAGGTGTTAGTGTTTTTTGGCTGAAAATGGACCACAATTAAACTAAAAGTAGCAATGAAGACATTCTGTAGCCCAGTGTTTTCCCACTGGTGTCCAGATTTAGTCTTTTTTTATTAAAATTGTATTTACCTCTGGAAGTGAATAATTTGTAAGATTTCCTTACATGCCAGTTACTAAAAAGAATCAGCTTCTGTGCTCAAAAGACATGTATTTTACCTCACACTCTAGGCAGAATAAAGTTGCTTTGTTGTTGTCATTTTTTTTTTATTTTTATTTTTAACATGGCAGCCACTGTGTGTAGTCCCATGCTTTAGTCTACATTTCAGTCTGTTTTAACTCTGTTTTCCATCCTGATTTGAGAAATATAGAGTAACAAACATCACATTCAGTCATGAGATAAACTGGCCTTGCAGTTCTTACTGGAACAGCCAGGTATCTCCTTATGGTATAGTACAGATGATAATCTCTAAGCAGCAATGCCTACTCTCTTATGAGGCACCCAGCAAAGTCTCACCTATTTTCTTTTTGTAAATATAGAGGGGCTGTCAGGGGAATGATGTTAACAAACTACTTTGTTAGTATGCAGATATATTTAGGAAGAGAAAGATGTGATCTGGCTGTTGATCCCTAAGCAGGCTCAGAGGTGAGGATGTTTTTTAGAGTACTTAGTTGCCTTGAGAGTTATACAAGCATTCCCTAAGGCCCCGCTCCAGGTGCTCTGCATCAGCAATTACTACATCATGTTTCATCAGGTTTTCCACAGGAAAAAAAAAAAAAAAAAAAAAAAAAGTGACGTAATTGCTATGCAGTGCTGGGAGTATAGATCAAGGCTTCTAGCCGCTCACCTATTACTCCAATTCTAAAATGGAAATTGTAGCAGACATTGTTTAAAACTATTGTCAGTGCTAATCACCTGTGTATCTTCCTGCCAGAGTAATTGCCAGGAAGCTATCAGCCCCAGCATTTCATTTTAGAGTTGCACATATTTTTCTTAGCCATCAGACAAAATAGATGTTACAAGTAAGCTATTACATTTGAATAAGACACATTTGGTTTTAAAGAGGGTGAATGTACTGTAAGAAATACATGTACTTTTTGGTTGCTTAAGCTCTTGATATAGACCTACACTGATATGGTACTTGATTTTATTACTTTATTCAAAGAGTGTTATTTATGTTCTGCCATTTGCAGGTAGAATACACAAAGGAAACAAACCAAAATGGACAAAAGCTAATTGCAGTTTTGTGACTGAAAATAGGTATGATGAAATTAATAGCGATGAAGAAACAGATAGTTTGTACCTACAAACACATATAATACTGCACCTCTTAAACTACTAAAAAGGTCTTCAGAGATGAACTTCAGACTTTCTGAAAAAACTAATCTCCGGTATATCCATGTATACTCAGGAGACAAAGGAAGCGTTGTAAACAAGGATGTGTGGGTATGTTAAGTGTCAGTCTTTTCTAGATGGAGAATTTGAATAAAACGGTCCACAAAAAGCATACTGACAGTCAAATTTTTGTCTTTAAGTTGAACAAAGTCCAACTGCGGGAGAAAGGCAGGCACGCAAGAGAGAAGAGAATACTTAGTTATTCTTTCCACTGGGTTTATCCTGGCTGCCATTCAGATAACCCACAATCTGCTGCACCACAATCTACTACTCCTTTTAAAAATGTAATCCTATGAAAACACAAACATAATTCTTCACAGATGATGGTGAAGTTATGCCAGCATGAATATGTCTTTTTTTCTCTTTTTCATTACTTTTTTTTTTCCCCACTATTTTTCTTTTCTTTTCTTTCCTTTTTTTTTTTTTTTTCTTTTGCATTGCCTGACATGGGTGAATTTCAATACTTTAGTCTTCTTATGTCCATCTGTTTTCCTTCCTCTTTTTCTTTATTTTTATTTTTATTTTTATTTTTCAGTTAATAGCAGTCCTTGTAATGTTGGCAGGTGTGCACATTTCAAAAGTAAATGTGTTCTTTTGATATCAGTTTCTTTAATTTTATTTAAGAGTCACATTTTTCACTGTCTTAAGGAAAATTCTTTAAAACACTGTGGTTTTTAGCACATCATTTTCAAATCATCTGGGTTATATAAAATCTTCCTCAAGGCCAAGATTTTATACTTGCATTTTTGATGGGAACTTTCATCATACCTCATTAGATAGGAAGGGGGAAGGGGTTAAAGCCAGGCCTGCTAAAGATCGGCCTGGGGAAGTGGTATTGGGATTAGGAGAGAGGCGAGGGGCTCATCTGAGGTGCATCTACACTAATGCACGCAGCATGGGCAATAAGCAAGAAGAGTTGGAAGCCATGGTGCGGCAGGCAAACTATGACCTAGTTGCCATAACAGAAACATGGTGGGATTGCTCCCATGACTGGAGCGCTGCAATAGATGGCTACAAACTCTTCAGGAGGGACAGGCAAGGAAGGAGGGGTGGTGGTGTGGCTCTCTATGTTAGGGAATGCTTTTCTGCTATTGAGATTGTGAGTGGGGATGATAACGTTGAATCCCTATGGGTAAAGATCAGAGGAAGGGCTGACAAGGCAGACATCCTGGTGGGCGTCTGTTATAGACCGCCAAACCAGGATGAAGTGACAGATGAGGTATTCTACAAGCAGCTGGCACAAGCTGCACGGTCGTCAGCCCTTGTCCTCATGGGGGACTTCAACTTCCCTGACATATGCTGGGAGTACAACACAGCGCGTAAGAAGCAGTCTAGGAGGTTTTTGGAGTGTGTAGAGGATGCCTTCCTGATGCAGCTGGTAAGAGAGCCCACGAGAGGAACTGCCCCGCTAGACCTACTGTTTGCAAACAGGGAAGGTCTGGTGGGAGATGTGGAGGTTGAGGGCTGCCTTGGACAGAGTGACCATGAAATGATAAATTTCTCGATTCATGGTGGAGTTTGGAAGGGGAATAGTAAAACTGCTACCTTGGACTTCCAGAGGGCGGACTTCGAATTGTTCAAGAGACTAGTAGGGGGAGTCCCCTGGCATTCAGTCTTAGCAAACAGAGGGGTCCAGGAGAGCTGGTTGCTCTTCAAGAAGGAAGTCTTAAGGGTGCAGGAGCAGGCGGTTCCCCTGAGACGTAAAATGAGCAGGCGGGGAAGAAGACCGGCGTGGATGAATAGGGAGCTATTCTTGAGGCTCCGAGAGAAAAAGAGAATCTACCGCCTGTGGAAGGAGGGACAGGCAACTGAGAATGAATACAAGGAAGCCGTTAGGATGTGTAGAGGTGAAATCAGAAAGGCAAAAGCCCAGCTTGAATCTAACCTGGCCGCTGGGGCGAAAAGGAATAAGAAACTCTTTTATAAATACATTAACAGTAAGAGGAGGACAAAGGAGAATATCCACTCTTTGCTGGATGATGCTGGGAATGTGACCACTGAGGATAAGGAAAAGGCGGAGGTTCTGAATGCCTTCTTTACGTCTGTCTTTAAAGGTCAGACCAGTTATCCTCGGGGTACTCTTCTCTCTGACCTGGTAGTCTCGCCTGGGGAGCATGCTAAACCCCCTGTGATTCTGGAAGAAACGGTCAGAGGCTTACTACTCCAACTGGACTGCCACAAGTCCATGGGGCCGGATGAGATCCACCCTAGAGTGCTGAGGGAACTGGCGGGGGTGATAGCCAAGCCGCTTTCCATCATCTACCAGCGCTCCTTGTTGACTGGTGAGGTCCCGGAAGACTGGAGGCTTGCCAACGTGACTCCCATTTACAAGAAAGGTTGTAAGGAGGATCCGGGGAACTACAGGCCTGTTAGCCTGACCTCGGTTCCAGGGAAGGTTATGGAACAGATTGTCTTGAGGGAGATCATGCGGCATGTGCGGGATGGCTGGGGGATCAGGCCTAGCCAGCATGGGTTCATGAAAGGCAGGTCCTGTTTGACCAACCTGATCTCCTTTTATGATATAGTGACCCATCTGCTGGATGAGGGAAAGGCTGTTGATGTGGTCTACCTAGACTTCAGCAAAGCCTTTGACACTGTCTCCCACGGTATTCTCCTGCAGAAGCTGGCAGCCCGTGGCTTGGACGGGTACATTGTTGGATGGGTAAGGAACTGGCTGGAGGGCCGGGCTCAGAGAGTGGTGGTGAATGGAGTTAAATCCAGCTGGCGACCGGTCACAAGTGGTGTTCCCCAAGGGTCGGTGCTGGGGCCTGTCCTCTTCAATATCTTTATTGATGACTTGGATGAGGGCATTGAGTGCACCCTCAGTAAGTTCGCAGACGACACCAAATTGGCTGGGAGTGTGGATCTGCCTGGGGGTAGCGAGGCCCTGCAGAGGGATCTGGACAGGCTGGAGAGCTGGGCTGAAGCCAACGGGATGAGGTTCAACAAGACCAAATGCCGAATCCTGCACTTTGGCCACAACAACCCCAGGCAGCGCTATAGGCTTGGGGCGGAGTGGCTGGAGGACTGTGTGGAGGAAACGGACCTGGGGGTGTTGATTGATGCTCGGCTGAACATGAGCCGACAGTGTGCCCGGGTGGCCAAGAAGGCTAACGGCATCCTGGCTTGCATCAAAAACAGTGTTACTAGCAGGAATAGGGAGGTAATTGTCCCCCTGTACTCTGCACTGGTGAGGCCGCACCTCGAGTATTGTGTTCAGTTTTGGGCCCCTCATTGCAAGAAAGACATTGAGGCCCTGGAACGTGTTCAGAGGAGGGCTACGAAGCTGGTGAGGGGCCTGGAGCACAGGCCTTATGAGGAGCGGCTGAAGGAGCTGGGATTGTTCAGCCTGGAGAAGAGGAGGCTCAGGGGAGACCTTATAGCACTCTATAACTTCCTGAAGGGAGGTTGTGGTGAGCTAGGGGTCGGCCTTTTCTCTCGTGTAGACAGTGATAGAACTAGAGGCAATGGTTTCAAACTGCGCCAGGGGAGATTCAGGCTGGACATTAGGAAATATTACTTCTCGGAAAGGGTGGTCAGGCATTGGAATGCACTGCCCAAGGAGGTGGTGGAGTCACCGAACATGGAGGTGTTCAAGAGACGTTTGGATGTTGTGTTGAGGGATAGGATTTAGCTGGGGAGTATTGGTGATGGTTGGACTGGATGATCTTTTAGGTCTTTTCCAACCTTGATGATTCTGTGATTCTGTGATTCTGTGATTATTGAATACTATAAATAATACGAAAAACAAAATTATTAAATGTAAGAACAGTTAATTCTAACCTCAAATATTGCCAGCAAGAAAGCATTTTATACAGTGTGGAGTTTTCATCACTATTAAGACTGCACATATAATAGCTGTCAGGCCCATAGATATGCAGTTATACTGCCTTTAACTTGCAGTTCTGTATGTTTTTTACGGGAAAAGTGTTATACAGAAGATTTCGCATACAAATTTGTCTGCTGAACATCAAACATTTCACTACTGTAATGTGAAAGCTTCATGACATATAAAGGCATCATTATGTGCAAACAAC
Source organism: Perdix hodgsoniae (assembly GCA_035772895.1). NCBI lineage: Eukaryota > Metazoa > Chordata > Aves > Galliformes > Phasianidae > Perdix > Perdix hodgsoniae. The sequence continues at coordinate 8,162,636 of JAPSGF010000018.1, read as the reverse complement.
CAGCCTAAGCAAGCACAAACATTTAGAATGTAAGATACTTACAGAATATAATTTATCACATGAAACTTCTCTTTCATAGATCTGTTCATGTGTTAATACATAAGTATTACTATTAAACATGAAATACTGTTTTCAACTTTGTTTCAAGCAAAGAACTGAAAGAAATGTTGGTTGCTTACCATTCTGTTATTTGATATTTGAATACCTGAATGATTTCTATAGTATATTGTAGGAGGAGAGCTCCATGATGATAAAATAAGATTTGGGTCCTGTGTTAAGAAAACATAAGTTCAGCATGAAAATATCTCAAGTTCTGATTTACTGATTTCTGGATGGCTTTAATTGATAAAAGGGGATAAAAGTGCTAACTCATTTGCAGTAGTGCTTCTAGCTGTGGTCCAAATTAAGATAAAATAAGTACTTCAATGTGCATGCATCTCAATATGACTTGGAAAAACTGCCAGTTCTGATGCCCTGGAATTCTCTTCAAAGGCATCCACTCTTAGATCACAAATATTATTTGTAGCTTAATTATGCAGATCTTGCTAAAACTTTGATTTCTATCTTTAGGAGCTTTTCAAAGCACATAATGAATGAAAGCAGAGCATAACATTTAATTTAAAAAAATATGAACTGTCTTTAGCCTGCTGTCTTAAATATGCTGTACACATGAAAGCACATTATACTTTAGCCATAACCTACTTGTAAAAAGAATAGTATGTTCTTTTCTGGTAGTTTCCCACATTACAGACCAAGAACAAGGAAACAGTAACAGTTTCATAGCAAAGAAAGTTTACAAAAATATTTTTGACGTTATTTATTTTGCTATTGATTGTATATTACATATAGACTTCATTTTGCACAAACAGTTGTTAACCACAGAGGTAGTTATGCATATGGTCATGTATATACACAAATCTTCAGTACAAATGGGTTAACTTTTGATCCTACATATAAATGACATAAACAACAGACAAATTATAGACTCCAGCATTAATTGCAGCCTGTCCATATGTAGAAACCATATGGCAGTACAGGGTAGATTTATGCTCATTAAGCTCAAAAAGCTCAACAAAATCAACCTACAGTATTTAACAACGAAGTGTAAACTCTGCATATGGCTATAGGAAAGCAATTGTAGCACTTTCTACCTAATTTCTCCCTGGGGTTCCCTTAAAAATATTTGCAGAATATTAAAATGACCTCCCTAGGTCACCAGTGTGTGTAGAAATGAGAATTCTTTTGAATGATTAGCCAATTACCACAAAGTACTATGATATATCCCTGCATATTAACAACTATGTTATTAAGAGATGGAATGAATTAAAGAGCTATAAATACATCAAATGATGTAAGTATATATCACCAAATAAAATAGTTTTCAGTAATCATATGGTTATGGTTTGCCATATATATTTTGTGGTTTGGTAAGAAAGGATATTTATTCATTTATTTGCTTAATGCAATGCTTTCTACCTTTGCTTTCATTCTATCACTTCCAACTTTCTACTTATGTTTCATCTTAGCATCACTGCCTGTAGCAATTATCAGTACTCTGATAACTCTGCCATCAGTGGGCTTCATTTAACAAGATGCACTGCTGGTTGCTGCAAGACCTTCACAGAGGTCTATGATCTATGTTAAAAATTCTGTTCTTGGGCCAAGTCCCAATTCTCCTTCTGAAAATAATGACATTTTTTAGCAGTAGTGTCTGTGATTCTCAGCAAGTGCAGAAGACATTGATAACTTTAATACCATCCTCATTATGGGATAGATATAAACTAGGGATCACCCAAACTCTCTTTTTAACAAGCATGGATTCCTTGAGATACCTGAAAGTATCGTACAGTTTTTTAATCCTGGGAACTGATATCCATCTGTCTCACCAAGCCACAGTTGTCTGTTCAAGAAGTCACCAAGCTCATTGCAGCTGGAAATCTGGTGTCTTGATATCTCATGAAAGCATGATTCTGTAATATTTTTTTGTTGTAGATTTATATATCACAGAAGAAAAAAAAAAAAAAACAAAAAACATATATATATATAAGTTTTGGTTAACTGAAATTAATCTCCTAAATTTGATACCAACCCACTAATGACAACAACTTGCCCTCAGAACTAAGAGGAAACCCTGAAGTCAATTTTACCCTTAGATAAAAAAAAAAAAAGAAAATGTCATTGCCATAGAAATATAGAAGAGGTAAGTATTCTTTTCTTTTGTGTACCTATTATGTAGTAAAATAGCTGTTTACTATAAATGTGGTTTTGTATCATTTTGAGATTAAATTTGAAGACAGTAATATATATAAGTATATATATATAATATATATACAAAGCCTGTTTTTGAAACCTTATTTTTACTGCCATCTTTTCAAGAAGACTATTTATTTATTGTTTTTTGTTTGTTTGTTTGTTTTACAACATCTATGTATCTTGTAGGCGTATTAATTTATAAAAAACGAACAAACAGAGCTGAGTAGAGTATTTCATACTCGATTTTGACTTGATATGCATACTTAATATCTTGGAAACTATCTGTATGTTTACTATAGTTAAAATGCTTTCATGTGACATGGTGTATACCCATGATTTCTTCCTCTCTCATATTTACTAGTAGTAAAAAAAAAAAAAAAAAAAAAAAGTCACAGACAGAAAATAATCCTTGTATGTGCAAAATATAGGCTAAGATTTCTTGTTTGGAAGAACACTCCAGCATTTCAGCATGTACAAGGCCAGGTTAAGGAAGTACTTCAAAAATTAATAGAAAGAGGGGAGAAAGAAGAGTGAATATTTTTGTTTACTGGAAGATATTTGTAACTTCAGAAAAGGGAGAAAAAGTACAATCAAGAAGACCACTTCAATAAGCAGTTACTTTGATTTAGTTTTTATATCTGTGTCTGATCAAATCTAGAGAACCAGATGAATTATTATGAACAACTCCCATTGCAACATGAGCTGCGGCAAAAGATGGATATTAGTCAATCTAAGTACAGCACAATTGTATTTTCCTGCTAACTAGCTCTTCCGCGCCACCTAGTGCCTATCCCCGATTATGCATTGCTTTGGGATACGTATTCCAAAGCGTCAATCAGAACTGCAAAATGCGCATTAATCAAGAAGCTGAGCGAACTACTTGTAGTTTGTTATACTCCTATAATTTAAGTCTTATAATGCCTAAATGGTATATATCATGCATTTGAAAGCTATGTCAGCTAGCGTGAGTACTCCGAGCTGCAGCAGCAAATTTTAAGTGCCCCATCAACCTCATTTGTTTTGTCCTGTGTGTTGTCATGAAAACATGTCATGTGGACAATTCAGTCAGCTTGCAAGCATTTACCCCCTAAAGTATTAACTGCTTTTAAGTTTTTCTCATATCTCTGTAGTACTGAAAGGCAACATTCAGTGATCATTATTTCCAGCAGAAGTGGTATTCTGAACAGTTTTCTTCTCAAACCGTAGGTGCAAAACAGCCACAAGAGCTGGCCAACATCTGCTTCATCCAGAAGCTCAGTTCCAAAATCACAATTCTCACCTTGCACGTCTTTACAGATAAAACTGGAGGGGAGAAAGAAAAAGAGCATTATTGGAAGGTTAGGTTTGTCTTTGCCTTGCTCTAACGAGCTAGGGGAAGCCCCTGCAAGTCATTAGCAGTGTTGATTAGGAGTGGTAACTCTTGTTGAGGGACTGATGCTTCAATCTGTTGTGGTTATGCCTTATCTGAGAATACCTAGAGAAAAATGTGAGTTCAGATCATCTCATGCTTAGTGAATATAAACTATTTTTCTGGAGAGTATTTGTGCTTTGGGAGTGAAAATATTTTTCATAGAATGGCCCAGGTTGGAAGGGACTTCAAGGATCGCGGATCTCCAACCCCACACCACAGGCAGGGCCACCAGCCTTCACATTCATACTAGATACCAGGCTGCCCAGGGCCCCATCCAAGCTGGCCTTGAACACCTCCAGGGAGGGAGCATCCACAACCTCTCTGGGCAGCCTGTTCCAGCACCTCACCACTCTCTCTGTAAAGAACTTTCCCCTGACATCCAAACTAAATCCTCCCTCGTTCAACTTAAAAGCATTTCCCCTTGTCCTGCTGTTATCTACTCTTTCAACGAGTTGACTTCCCTCCTGTTTATAGGCATCCTTTAGGTACTGAAAGGCTGCAATGAGGTCCCCCTGCAGCCTTCTCTTCTTCAGGCTAAATGAGCCCAGCTCCCTCAGCATTTTTTATCCTTTTATCCAGCTATTGTGACAATTGTTTTCTCACCCTTAGAAAATTTCAATAAGGAAGCAGATTCATGCCTGAGTAATGGTATGTGCATTCGAGTTTTAGAGGACTTTTTTCTTCCACCTTGTGTCTCTTTCTACATCTGCCAGACCTTGAAGATTTTGCCAGAACTATTGAAAAATGTAAATGTTCCTAAGTCCTGCTTTTCTGCAGATAAATTACAAGTCCTTCATGTTCCAACCTTCCCTAATGCTGACATTAATAAGAGACTAAATGCAGATTAGCATCTCAGTGAGCAATACTTTCTTCAATAAGTATCTAATAAGTTTTTAACTAAGTTGCTGAACTGGGAATAATAGGAACCCAATCTCCATAAACTGACCTTTTAGATTGAGTGGAGATGCTAGCAGCTGAATAGTAATTATAAACAATGAAATATCAATAAGAAAAAAAGCAAAGCAAGCAACAATAAAGACCCACAACAAATAGCAGCCCAAACTTGCTTCTGCTTTACTTCTATAGGAGGAAAATCATATGCCAGAGCCACCAAGGCACAAAGAACCAATGTCCTGACCAGAGACTGCAGTCTGTCAGTACCTGGACCAGAGGAATGGGACCAGTGACAGAAGCCAGGTTTGGACAACAGCCCATGGTGGCCAATCAAGTCTGCAGTGACAAAGTAGGTCCCAGTGTGAAAATTACAAGACAAACATCAGCAAGATTGGGTAGCAAAGCACAGGAATAGAAACGGTGTAGTTCAGAGAGAGAGCAAGGCCATAGATTCTCTCAGCTTATGCAAGACCCAAAATCTATATTCAGATATTCCAATCAAGTGGAGTGAAAATGGAAGCAATAGCAACTATTTGCTTTGGCACAACATGTTCCACTGCTCTTACTGGATATTTATAAAGAAACCACAAAAGCTAATTTCCCAGAGAAGTTGGTGCTTATCCTATTTCTCTTTTGCACAAAAGAGCAGGTGGTACAGCATATGTGTACCATGCGTGAGTTCCAACTTTCATCTGTTTCTTCTCCATTTCAGAATTTAAGACTATGTTGCCTCTATCCTAGGCTCTTTCTTGTTATCTCATGCAGAAATAAGGAGATGGTATTAGATAATGTGATGACTAGATGATGTAATAGTACGTTGTGTGCTTGTTGTGTGACAAAAAAGAAATTGTCATCTCCAGCATGTAAATGGGCTTGTTCCCCTAAAGCCATAGATTTCTGAATCACAGAACTGTTAGAAGGGACCTCCAGAGAACGAGTTCAACCCCCTTGCTAAAGCAGGTTCCCCACAGCAGATCACGCAGGAAAGCATCCATGTGAATACTGAATATCTCCAGAGAAGGAGACTCCACAATCTCTCTGAGCAGCCTGTTCCAGTGCTTTGCCACTCTCACAATAACAAAGTTCTTCCCTATGTTTGTATGAAACTTCTGAGTTCCAGTTTCTGCATGTTGCCCCTTGTTCTATCACTACAAGCCACTAAAAAGAAACTTACACACTTTAGATTTTTATAAGCAGCGATGAAATCTCTTCTAAGTCTTATCCAGGCTCCTTTATTTTAACATTTAAGATAGCATTTTCAGTGAAAACTAAACAGATAAACTACCTTGAAAGATATTTTTTAAAAAGGTGAAGTGTGTGTATCTACTGACATTCTGAACACTTGCACATTGTAAAAGAATGAATCATAGAATCATAGAATGGTCTGGGTTGAAAAGGACCTCAAAAATCATCTAGTTTCAACCCCTCTGCTATGTACAGGGTTTCCAACAACTAGACCAGGCTGCCCATAGCCACGTCCAGCCTGGCCTTGAATGCCTCCAGGAAAGGGGCATCCACAGCCTCCTTGGGCAACCTGTTATAGTGCATCACCACATTCTGTGTTAGAAACTTCCTCCTAATACCTAACGAAAACCTTCCCTATCTTGTTCATGTTTTCTGTAAAGATTGTGTCTTCCTTCCTGCTAACGAATGATATTTCCTTTTATTTACAGTTGCCGAATTAAAATATCAAAATTGTCAAGGACATTAATTTCAACATAAGTTTAACTGTGTGTCTTGAGTATCTTCATTTTAATGAGAATTAGACTTGACTAATTAATTTAGGATTACAATGCAAAGTCTTTTATTTATTTATGTTATTCACTACCTTTCAGAATTAATGGGATATTTTACAAATTAAATCCATTAAAACACTTTTGATAGTGGCTAATATTATTGAAAGACAGAAGAGAGTGAAATGGGGGAGGCAGATTCTGAAAATTTCTTGAAAAAACTTGAAATCTATTTTCTAATTTTTTTTATTCTGTTTTTAAAAGCAATTTGTCAGAGGCTAACAGGATGACACAAAGGTTAAAAAGTGTACTTTTCAAAATAAAATGAGGTTTCTAGGACTATTCCAGGAAATGCCAGCAAAGAAAAAGGTGGTTTATCATCAGTGTGACTGTGAATAGAACTACCTGATAAAGAAAATAGAGAATTCCACACCCAGGCTCCCACCCCACCAAAAAAAAAAAAAAAAAAAAGAAAGAAAAGAAGAAAATAATTAAATAAATGTAATAGCAGTGATAATAATGTAATGTTGCAGTTATGATTTATATAGGTGTTGCAGTAAAAGAGTTGCAGCAAAGAGTACATTTAGAAATCTGTTTGTAGAAATCTGTTCAGTGAGACTGAGTAGCTTTATTAACCTAACCTATATAAATATTTTTGTAAAGCAAAATATATGGGAGAAAAAAATGGGAAAAAAATGATGGGTGATTTATTACTACAGTTTGCTGCAAATTTATTTTAGAAAAAATCCCGATTAAAAAAATCATACTGTTTGGCTGTTTGACACACCACTAATGCAGTCCTAATCTTGTCATAAATCAGTGCAATACTGACAGAAGTGCCTAATCTCATATATTATAGTACGACATGACTTTTTTCTGATATATTTTGCTAAATAACTGCTTCCCTTTACATACAGCACAAAAATCTGCTGCTCTACAGTGTAGATGTTTCCTCTTTAATTCAACATCTGTCACAATTTCAGATCATTGAATTTTCATGAACGATGATAAAACAGTATCTATGATGGCTTCATAGACAAAGAAACCTACTTTGTTCATAATAATTCTTATTTATAAGGCCAATTTTTCCTATTCTCTTGATTTTGCATTATCAAATCAATACTAATCCTTGTGAACACTCCTTGGCGAAGAAGGTAAATTAGCAATTTTTTTTATAAGAACAACCATCTTCACTTTTCAATGTCATACAAAAGTGTCTAACAGGTAACAGGTATTTCAGTATCTTCTGGGAACTGGAAATATATATATATTTTAAAACGTATTTCTTAGTTATCTTCTTGCTGGAGTTCAATGAAATCTTAACAAGATTAATCTGTTTTTGATTCAGGAACTGCTTTCAAAGAAAATCTAGTAAAAAAAATAAAAATAAAAGAATTTATAGATTTCTTAATTGTAAAATCCACTTTTAAAGTTGTATTTTGGAAGAAAAGTTCTCCAGAAGTTTAATAGTCAGGTTTCCAATAAGAACTATAACTGTGCACGTTATATAGCTTTTAATGTTTTGTAGTAGCAGGAAAGCTGGAGCCAGTGATGCAGACACACATATTTAACAGCAGAAGTGGATCCCATGGGGTGTTCGCTCACATGTACAACCTGTCATAGCCATATACCCATATATCCCCTTGGATATTTAAAACTCTGTATGTGCATTTATTGTAAAGATTGCTCTGAAAGATGTGTAAAGAAGCAAGGTGTTTCTAAATATAATTGCAGGAGCAGAAAAATATGGCTTCACTACTTGCTCTGAGAACAGCTGACACGTTTTGTATTGCCTACAGATATATCTGTATCCGAAAGGCATGTGAAAAGAACAAAATCCAGTCAACACTAATTTTGAAGGAACTACCGATAAAATTTGCAAGCATTCACCCTTAAGATCACCAAGCATTTATTCAGGAATTTACAGAGGTATGGTTTCCTGTCAAACCTAATCCGGTATATTTTTGAGATGCTGCCCAGTCTCTTTTTCTCTCTGCTTCCTTGCATTGTCTGTCTTGATGCAGCTTCCCTAGGGATGAGTTCGTTCAGCTCACTGATGACAGAAACCACAGTTCTCAGCATGTGGGTGGGAAAATTGGATTAATTTTTGTATCAGATGAGTGAATCAGCCGACTCATCGTGTGGACTCAAGCTTGTAAGTGAAAAGGTAGGAGTGTGTAGTTGGTAAATGGGAGCTTTCAGTTGCTGTCTAAATTTAGCTGCAGTAAGAAACTGTCCTTGTTACTCTGCTGTTATGATCCCAAGAACACATATAAGATTTCTTGGAAAATATTCAACAGAAAACACTGCCAAGCAATTTTTTCATGCACAAAATTGTGTTTGTGCATGGAATTACATGCACTACGTTATCAATGTCTGAGGTCTACTCTCTGGCCAGTGGCGTGCTGCACAAGCCCTTAAGAGCACGCAGCCACAACTCAGTAATAAGGCAACAGACACCACATTTGTCTTTTAGCTGGCACTTGCTTCATTGTATCCTCTTGTGTAGATGGTGCCTGCTGTTTTTCTAGGGTTAAAGTCCAATAGCATAGAATAAATTCACAGGTTTCCATTAACTACTCTCATTAGGAGCTGGAATAGAGTTGGAAAAGTGGCTTGCAGCTTGCACCAGTCTCAGCTAAACTGAGCTGGGCAACTGCCAGTGCAGACATCAGCCCAATGTTGTATGTCCTTCTTTGCTCTGGTAGAGATTTAAGGAACTGCTGTGAATTCTTGTTGGTGGTGGGTTGAGAGTTGCTGAGGGTCAAAGATTCTGCTGCTTTTCTCACGGGTTGAGTCAGAGGCTTACTATCATGGGCAAAACAGACTTGACTTGACTTACGGAGAATTATTTTTTTTTTACTATTATTGTTATTTTATTTTTTTTTTTTTGACCAGTTAAAATGGATTTGAATGGTGGGAAACAAAGACAAAAATTAAACTGCACACTCACTCTTCTACTTTCCCAGACTCCAGACCTTCATTCCTGACTCCTCTGTCTCCTGGGGACTGTGGTCAGTCTCTTTCAGTCTTTCCCACAGTATCCAGACCAATAGAATAAATCTGTTCTGGTGTGGGTAACTATTCCACAGTGGTCCTCTCCGTGGACTGCAGGGCAGTCTCTGCTCCAGTACCTGCTTCCATTCCTTCTCTGACTTTGTTGCCTGCAGGGCTGTTTCACACACTACTTTTTCCCCAGCATTTTGCCCTTTCTGCCCCAGGCTCTCCCTGGGGTGCCTCCAGCCTGGCTGCTATGCCCAGCTATGCACTGCAGTGGGGCAGTCCTGGCCTCACCTTGTCAGTTAGCCAGTCTTGCCACTTAGACTCAATACAAAGCTAAAGACTGAAACAGAGGAAAGTAATGCACACAGCTGGGAGCAGTCAACACAGAAGGGTAGTACATGCTGGCATTTACCTTCCCTCAGCACTTAGCATGGGGGACACAAACACTGTGACAGTGGGGCAGGTGGCAGCATGCCTTTCATTCTGCACTGGAACAGGGCAAATCCCTAAGTTCCTGCTCACCCATGGATCTTGCATCCTGCTTTACACATTAGGAGCATATCCAAGTGCTTTTGGAGCCTCAAAGCATAAAAACCCATCTGTGAAGATACTAATGTTGGAAGCATGGGTTTATATATCTTTGTAAGAATTTCCTCATGCAATGAGATCATCATGTATCCACAGAGATAATAGAGATGCTGGCATAGCTGCTCAGCTGTAGTTTCACTGTCCTAGAGTCCAACTTTTATCTGAGTGTCTCTATTCCAGGCAAACAAGCATGTTACCAATGCCATGTTGTTTTTTGGTTGTTGTTTCCTGAGGTAGATTGTGTTTTAGCCCTGCATCATTCTTCTACAAAACGTGTTTTTTATTAATTTTTTTTTTTACTTTTAGTTTTATGATATAGCCATACGGTGTATGATGAAGGCCATGGCTGATCTGAGCCAATACAAAAATCAGTTTCTCTCTATCCCTGGAAGAG
>JAPSGF010000018.1:8115767-8151960 GCA_035772895.1 Perdix hodgsoniae | reverse complement strand
TGAGGAGAGGAGAGGAGAGGAGAGGAGAGGAGAGGAGAGGAGAGGAGAGGAGAGGAGAGGAGAGGAGAGGAGAGGAGAGGAGAGGAGAGGAGAGGAGAGGAGAGGGAAAGTGGTCTGGAAATATCTCTGTCATCATTCTGTTCTGCATGAAAATACAATTTTACAAGTTCAATTTCCTGATCTTACCTTCATTGAGCAGGAATCTCATTTCCAAGATCCAGATATTCTTTTGTTATGATAGAAATATTTATTACTCTGTAAATCACACTGGGTTTAGGGACTTGTTTTAATGGTGAACAGAAATTTCTTATCTTAAAATAAGAAAGGGAGAAAATTAATTTCCAATATTGAGAAAAAAATAAACAAGTGTCCCTTTCGGAGAACAGCTATTACTTCTTCATAGCTTAAAATATTTCTGTATCTCATGTAAGTAATGTATCTTATATGAGGGTCTGGATCTTTGTTTTCATAACTGAATGTGATTCTTTTATGCCAAATGAAGCATTTCAGTTTTACTATGAGGTAAGTCAGAAGGAGTCAAATCAGAAGAAAGGAATAAAATTAACTTGTCCTTATTACTTATAGATACAGTTATTATGTTGCCCACAGTGTCAGGAGTGGATGTATGGCAGTAGAAGCTGAACCTTCCCATCAGTACTCCATTATATGTTGTTGCTGTGTGACAGATGGCAGCTGAGAGGCAGTCTGATAAGACTTCATCTGACATGGAAGTGTGTATGAAGCAAAGATGTGTCGCTCAATTTTTCTATACAGAAAAAATGCCATCCACTGGCATTCATCAATTCTTGCTGAACATTCATGGAGACCAAACACTGGCTGTGAACACAGTGAGGTCATGGGGTGTGTTTCAGCAATGGCAATGGTGTCAATTGTCACATCGCTGGTGCAAATTTTTATGAGTGTGGCACGCAGGCTCTTGTTCATTGCTGGTGAAAATACATAGCTGAGAATTTGCTCTATCAAATAGTATTATTGTGTTTTTTGTATCTGTTGCATTTTCCATGGAAATAATCAGGACTTAAAATATGAAAATAATCATTACTTTCAGATGACCTATGTATCTGTGAAAATTCATCTTCATAGTTAATATAGTAGGCAGTTTTACATTAGCAGTAGAATCACCACATCAAAACTATTTGTTTCTGGGAATATCTGAAAAATATTGCGGATTCTAGGAGACGGAAACATGGATGTTATAAAAACTGGTACAGATGAACAAAAGTCTCTGGGTAGACTTTTTTTTGTACCTCATGTTAGTGCTGCATCTTTATTTCTGCTTCACATTTCACTGAGGCCAATATACAGTGATATGAATGACAATTCTTTGTGAACATCACCAGTTTGACTTGTAGGATTGTGAAAGGGATGGCTATTTTCTGTGCTTGTCTTGAGTTAATGAGGTTGATGTGACCCCACCTGGTGGTGAAGTCCCCACTCAGCTCCTCACACAGTCCTCCCCAAAAATACACATCATCAGAAAGACAAAAGCAAGAAAAATGTGGGTCAAGAGAGTTAAATAAGAAAAAGGGGGAGGAAGAAAAGAAAAATGTTAAAGCAATCACTCAAGAACAGTGGACCACACCCACCCAGTCTCTGAACAATTAAAACTTTATAAAAACTCCCCTCCCTAATTTTATTGCTGAACCTGATGTTTTTCAGGTACCCTCCACTAACAGAATCACAGAATCGTAGGGGTTAAAAGGGACCTCCAGAGATCATTGAGTCCAACTCCCCTACCAAAGCAGGTTCCCTACACCAGGTCGCACAAGTAGGTATCCAGGTGGGTCTTGAATATCTCTAGAGGAGACTCCACAACCTCCCTGGGCAGCCTGTTCCAGTGCTCTGTCACCCTCACCGTAAAGAAGTTCTTGCGCACATTTGTGCGGAACTTTGTATGCTGCAGTTTCGTGCCATTTCCCCCTGTTCTGCTTCCACAGGACACTACTTGCTGGAGCACAAATTAAGCTTTGATGTTCAACCATACCTAATCCATCCATAAGCAAAGTGTGCTATCACTGCTTTCACCAGTCTAAAACACAAAACCACAATAGGCAGTGAGGAAGATAACAAATTCCACCACACCCATACCCAGTACAGGTAAATTCTACTACCTACCTCTGAAATGAGGCCTGTCAAGGAAGACTTTGCATTAGTTCTTCCATCAGTTTTTTGTTCAAATGCAGTAGTTTTGTGTGAGAAATTGATAATATGGGCTATGGTGATTGTTTAAGATTTTTGTTATTGTGGAATTTCAGATGTGCCTAAGCAACATATTTTCCACTCTTGAGCCACTTTTGAGCAATAATATTTTTAATCTTAATAAAGCAATAAGAAATAGTATATGATCAAACCCAAAATGTTACTTTTAGTCTAGAAATTTAGAAGTCAATCAGCAGATTTAAAATAAAGGTTTCATGTACATTGTAATGTGGTAGTACTGCCCTGCCTGTGCTGTACTAATACTATAAACTGGTATAATCAGTAGCAAAACTAATAACTTTCAGCTGTCAAGAAAGTAGGTAATTCTCTATAGGCCATTTGAAACTAAACACATAATGGACTGAGTTCACTTACACTTCTCTGTGGTATAATTACTTTTATAATAGTTATAATCTTTGCCTGTTGTTTCTTAGGCATTATTTAAAAAGTAAAAAGCACCAATTTTATATTCCTTGCAGTTTATATGTATTTTTACTTGAGCAACAATTTACCACATATCAGATGACAGTTTTACAATGCTTTCTTTATATCAGCAAGAAATGTAGTAGCCTAGAACTGAGAAGTGGAGGAAGGTAGTAAGATGAGGTTAACAAAGACGGACCTGATATAGCTTTAATTGTATGACATGGATAAATATTGTCTGAATATTAATGAAATCACTAAAGAGAGCAGAATGATAGTTTTCACCTCCTAAATTATCCAGTTGGATAATTAAGTGGGAAATCCTCTCTTAATTCTAATCCTCCAGTGTATTGTAATCCTTTTGAGACATTATGTATTACTGGATTAATGGCTGTTAGTGTAAGGCTTTACCACAGAAACACATTTTTTTAAGCAATAGTAATTGAGAATTTCCACTTGAAAGTCAGTCATAGAAAATTGGAAAACCAGCATGCACCTCCAACCAGAAAATAAAGCACTACTTAAAATCTATATTTCTGTTTCTCAAAGTACTGTATAGGAATTGCCATATCAGAATCAGTTTTAGTTTCATGTATGGAGCTGTGACCAGTGTTTTACAGAGAAGTTATCAGCGAACTATGTAGCAATGCAGTGCTTTTATAAATTGGAAAACAAACTTTGAGGTATTCTGTAAAGATAACAAGTTGAAGGCAAACAAAATAATAGAGTTCACTGGCACTTGTGTGCCTTTTTTCAACAACTGATTATGAAATTATCAGTTACTTTAATCCTAAGGAGTGGATAGTTGTTAATTTTTTTTCTTTGCTTTTATTAAACATTAGCACCTTTTAACTGTTACTAACGCTGTATGAAGGTAGCAAGTAACTTCTTTTTACTTGTAAGGATGATGTTTTTTCTTTATTTCTTATTGATTGACTGAGTTGATCTTTCCAACAGCCTACCCTTCATCATTCTTATTTTCTGCTGTTCTGACCATCTTATGAAGATCAGTCTTTCAGTGGTCACTTACCCTCAAAATCACCTACAAGACTTATCTAAAAGCTAGCATTCAGTCACAGACATTCTCCAGTAGATTCCAGCATACCAACTAAGCTCTTTTCAAGAACTGTTGGCTACCATACCTTAAATAAGTTTGGGGTTATCTTTTTACGAAGAGCCCAGCTGGCAAGGAGGAACTACAGCCATAATACAAAGCTCTCTTATCTGTAAAAATCATTCAAACTGCTGTACTGGGAATGATCCACACTCTCAGTAGCCAGATTCCCAAAAAACTGTCCAGGAGATGACTGTCTCTTTATCTCTCGTTGTTTTGCTCCAATTTATAGGAGGGAGATGAGGTTTTGTATACCCGGCGTGAGATTAAGAAACAACGGTTCATATGTTAGTCTAACCAGTTTATTATAAATCCTAAATCAGGGAGACAGGGAAGGGAAGGAGGGTGATACAAAAGATAGGAAAGAAGCAAGAATCACGTAAAGCAAGGACAGTCACCACCAGGAGCGGTCCCGCTGCACGCCGTTTCTAAGGTCCGAGGGAAAGGCAGCGGGGGGTTGGGGAGAGGGGGGGTGTTGGGGAGGGGGGGAGGAAGAGCAGCAGCGTGGCCGGCCTTGGGCAGCGAGCAGGTAGCGGGAAGAAGTCGCAGAGTCAATCTGGGAGGAAGCAGCAGGACTCAGGTAGCGGGCCCAGTAGAGTCTGTCAGCAAGCAGGAATCCCGTAATGAGGAATCTGACGGCAGACACCTCTGTTCTTCAGCGTTGTGGTAGAGCGCAGAGCAAGTCCAGGAGGGAGAGAGGCAGGTCGTGAAGCTTCCTTTGGTAGAAACCTCTGTTCTTCTTCATGAGCATTCTGTTGCCAGAAAACATAAACCTCATGACTGTAGATCCCCATTTTATCCCTCTTCTCGTTCTGCCTAGGTGACATCCCTGAAATGGCCATCATCCTTGAGATAAGTGCACACAAAAGACTACTTCACAGCTATTAAGCTGCAGCTTATCTCTCTCTAGTTGCCCCTGGCCTTGTCCATCTATGTCCCTCAGACAAAGGATTTCACAACCCTTGCCCAGGAGTTGTCCATCAAACTTCTCCAGACAAAGGATTTCTCAACACCTTCCCAGGACTTGCTTCGACTTGTTTATCTGTGTCCCCAGAAAGCTTTGAGACAATAACCATGTAAAATAATAATGTCTTACACTCATGTGTTAGGAATATATTAATAATTATTCTAAAAGTTCAGCATTATAATTCCTGTCTCATTTTCCCTTATTATTTACCTATTTTAAAGTAATTTACCTATTTTAAAGTTTTAAAGTAACAGTGAGTTCATTGTACCAGGTATTTGCTCTTCATTTAACTTTAGTTAGCAATCTGATGGAAATCAACTCTTATGACTTTTCACATTTATGATATAGGTACCTGGATATACACAAACATCTTGGCTGACTTAACAAATACATCCATAAAGATCTTGATAGCATCCTGAGGAAAACATTAGCATTAAGTCAAGTTGTAGTATGGATAACGTGGTTTCTTTCACAGAGTTCCTAGGAAAACTAGATACCTACTTATTTGGGCTCTTATCAGGTGTATCTAAGTAAGGTGAAATTAATGCAGCTCACTGCTCATTGCTGTAGTTTTTTCATGTTGTCTTCCATCCCTTGCCTCCCCAAGACCTTTGGTAAATTTTATTACCTCTTCCAGATAATATACAGTTCCAGACTACATTCACATTAAAAGCATGACAAACAATTAGCATCAAGCTATTTCCAACACTGATGGGAGAATAATGTTAATGAATACTTAATTTTTACAAAATAAAAAAAATAGGAACCCTAATGATGAACATAAGGAATTAGTAGAAAATGTATGTGAGTTTGCAGAGTACATACATATTTGCACTCCAGATTGTTCTTGGTGGTTTTTTGTTTCATTTGTTTTCTGTTTGGTTGGTTATTTTGTGAGGCATTTTAATTTTATCTGATTTTCTCCAATACTGTAATTGAAATCAATGTATTTTTTACTGAAGGAAAAAAAAGACATTGTAGTTTGAAGGAACTACAGCTTTGGTCTTAGAAAACTTGATCAGAATAATGCTGACATTAACAGATCACTTTCTATTATTTTGAGTGCTGTATCATATCTGATGAGGTTCAACAAGAGTAAGTGCAGTGTCTTGCACCTGGGGAGGAATAATCACATGCATCAGTACAGGTTAGGGGTGACCTGTTGGAGAGAAGCTCTGCAGGGAAGGACCTGGTCTGTAATCTTACATTCTAATTTGATTATTATGAATCTTTTCTTTTAAACCTTGCTTTCAAAACTAAGGAAAGTTAGGAATTAACTTAAACTTATCTCTGTGATAGCACATTTATTAATATTGTTTCCACATGGGGCACAGAGAACTATTGATATTTTTGATATATTTGATATTTTTATTGATATTGATATTTTTTGTCATAACTAACTAAAACTGTGGGGAAAAATGTCATATTATGAGAGATAAGAGCATGTTGTCATCACTTCAAAAATCTGTTTTGATTCTGATTTTTCTCATAGTGCTTTACGGCATTGTTCTTGTTGTTGCTGTTGCTGCTGCTGCTGTTGTTATTATTATTATTAATGACTTTATATATTTCTATCTAGCAATAATTACTGTGCCTATCAAACATAGATCAAACATAGTATCATTTCATTCTAGGAAGCTACATTTCATAAAAATGCTGTAGGATGAGAGAAGTATTTGTGAAGTTGCTACTGTAACATATTATAACAGCAAGAACAGAAAATGGAGCCCAGAGATAAAAGAAAAATATAAGCAGCAACTGTGCAAGAGAACATGTGAAGAAAAGATGTGTTTTATTGGGTCAGACCAAGCATTTATTTATAGAACCATTTTCAACATTAACTACAGAAAATACATTGCCGGGAGCCCTTTGTCTATCTCATAGCCATCACACTAGTGCATTGCTAGTATCAGCTGTTCCAGAAATATTAGAGGATACAACCCTGAGAACTGATGAAGAAAAAGTGGTGTTTTCTTTTTTTATACATGCTCTAAAGTCCTTAAATTGCGGTTAAGAAAGTGAAGAAGACTCCCGTTTGTGGGATGTGCCCACAAATTCCAACTGCGATATAATGCATGGCATAGTGACATTGTCAAGTACCTGAAAAGCAACACTTAATTTCCACCAGACAGGTGTGAATTCATAGCTCGTATTTCATTTTCTCAAGTTTAGATTCACACTGGTCCTATTACATGTATTGGAAGATCATAATATTTTCTATGAAGATTACTGTATCAATTTATGGCTTCCTCGTGAATAACTGAAATGATATATTTCTTTCTGAAATGGGACTATTTCATTGTCATATGATTCTTTTAATCTTCAGATACCTGCATAAGTTGCACTGACATTTAATTTCCCTGACATTTTATCAGTAGAATTTTACCAGAAAGAAATCCTGAAGATTTTACTGTATATTTTAGTGAATGGAAGGTTGATTTTGAAGAAAATAATAGTGATTTTGGATGGGTCCATCTGATATGTAACAAGACTTTCTTCAGATGGCAGATGGAAAAACAATTTACAGGCTTTAATTTCATGGGTAAATAAAAATTTTAGAATTAGAAGTCAGTGTGAAGTTTCCGGCCAAATAAATGTATGCTTCTCAAATACGAAATATAGTGGAAAGAGAAAATCAAGACCATGTAATTTAAAAAATGTTTACTCATTTAGTTGTATACACCATTTTCTATAATTGTTTTGGTTTTTTTTCTACTGTAGAGTTACTAGCTGTTTTTCAAATTAATATTTTGTACATTGTTATCTATGAATTATTCTAAACAAGTATGTTGAAGGAGCTTTCAATTCCTGCTGAGCACGCAATCTAACCTGACACTGCCCACAGATAATTGAATTGTTGCTTTGCATATTTTTGAACATGGTTCTGCTTTCCATACTTAATCTAAGATCATTATTGTCAAACTACAGCATGTTCTCACAAAGACTGAGCATTTCTGCCACTCTCCAAACAGGAAAGAATATTTACATTCTTATGCTGAAACATATTTATGCTTCAAAATAAAATTTGTGGGTAATATCTAAATATTTGTGCCAATATTATGATGACATCAAAAACTTAGATCATGTTACACGATTAAATGCTGATTTTGTGGCAAATTATTACTGGCATACGTAAAGGCTTAAAGTACATTGTATTCTCTGTTTTATGCTAACTTGCCTATCTATTTCTTAACTGATCTTGGTAGCAAAATTCAAATTTTCACTTTGAATGATGAATATTTGTTGAAGAATTAATATTGTTAAGTCCTAATTGTAGGGCAGAAAAAAGATGCAAAATCAGCAAAGCAGGATAAAGGAAGATGAAAGGCTTAAGTAAATACGAACACTTCTGCAGGAAGCAAAGGAAGACATTGGAAGGTAAAATCAACTTACCATCTTTTTTAACTGCCCCTGTTCTAGAATCCTGTAGATGTTAGGTATTTTCCACTCACACTGGTGAGTACCTTATCCCAGCAGTTACCCATACTTTCATAATACATTAATGAGTCCATAGTTCAGAAGTGCAGATTCCTACAACAGGCTGGTTGGCTGATAACCTTGGAGTTTTTCAGTAAAGCTTGGATAGGTCATCAAGCTAATCCAAAACAGTATGTTTTAGCTTCTAAGAGCCTTTTCAAGTAATTGATCCACTCTTAAAACTCTGAAAATCAAATCTTTGACTCCATTCCAGTTTTCAGTCCTCTTTGCCCACCCATATAAGCAGATCAAAAGCATTTCAGATATATTTAGTATTAAATTCAGGTATAGCTGTAGTCTTGGTTACTTTGTGTTGCCACCTTCTGTCCCTTTGAACCATCTTAAAAGCCCCTCCTGTAAAAAGATCAAAGACTGCTGATCACATATACAGAGACTTTAAAACCTCTCTAAAGGTCATCTCCATGCCAGCAGATAAGGCATAAGTCAAAGATTCAGTACCCCCTTCCTAAAATTTCTCTCAGTACAAACATCTAATAATGATCATCCTAATTATGTGCATATGTCTAGTTGTGACTCCAAAAGAGGTTTTATTTTATTTATTTATTTATTTATTGCCTGCAATGTTTTATTGTCTTTTCTGCTTGTAGTTCCAAAGCATATACCTCCAAGGAAATTTAACAGATGAAGAAGTATAGGTTTGTGTGTTGTATTGATATTGTTATAGTGTTATGGTTGGCTAGTTGGTTGGTTGTTTTCAGAAAACCTTGGTAAAGTTTTGGAAGTGCAGAACTATATAATGTGATTCATCCCATCTTTACTTTCCAGCATTTTGATTGTTTGAACCAAAAATGTTTCTAAGCCATCGACTTAATTATTTTAAGATGAAATTTTATTTATTTGATTTTTTTAATACTGTTTTGACATTCACTGCTTCCAATATTTTCCAAATGAAGATTTGTGCCAAATGATGGAATGCATACAGGTAATTTCTGTCATCTGGCTACTTTGGCCTTCTATGTGCAGGCTTACTTTTTAAAATAGCTATTTTCATCATTCTTGAATCTAATTTTAATCACTCTGAAAATGTAATTGTTATGAACTGTATTAGCATTTTTTGGTTCTTGACACTAATGCTGTTAACTTTATGGACTCTTCTGTCTAATCTAAAATACCTCAGTATTTGGTATATATTTAAATATATTGTGTTAGGGTTATATTTAAATATATTGCTGCATTTGAGTATTTATGCATTCAATTTTTTTAACAGTGTCACAAATTTCTATTATGAATCACATTTCTAGTTTATGAAAAAGAAACCTTACTTTTCTTTTTAATAGTTATTGAAACTAGCAGACACTGGCAGTGATTAAACTGGGCCCTCCCCAAGAGTGAGGAATTAGTACTAATGACTTGCATCATAAATGTTAAATTACTTAAGATAAATTGACAAGAATGTTGATTAATTCATTAATTTGCAATACTGTGAATTCTCAATAAAAAATAAAAATAAAAAATGTATGTATATATATGTATATTTATGTATGTATATATATAACATAAATATATTTATATATATATATATACATAAATAACTGTGAGGAGTTTAAAAATAAAAGGACATCTCCCTTTAAAATCAAGGAGAAATTGAATTCTCTGTTAGCATTGCTTTAGTAAGTTCTACTCCATTGAAGTAATTTGTAAGATTTTATAATAGGAAAATAGGAAGAGCTGTAAGAGCTAAAATAGCTGTAAGATGAAGGGTTATCTAGAAAAGGCCAGGTTCCACTCATTCAAGCAGTACCTTCAGAATCCACTGGATGTTTTCAGGATTCCTTCTGATTTCCTTCTTTACCACCCTGAATTGCCTACATCCCTTATGTTATAGGAATGTTTAGAGTAAAAATAATATTAACTCTATATGTCTACTTTATCACTTTCTCTAAATTGGTCTCAAAGAGAGAGAAAAAGGAGGACAATCAAATGTTTACATGGTAGAGGCTGACAGGACAAGAGAGAGAGGCTTATATCAGATGTTGGGGAAATTTTTCACTGAGAGGATGGTGAGGTGCTGGAAAATTATACCCAGATAAGTAAATTCCCCATGCCTGGAGATATTCAAGGTCAAGTTGGATCAGGCCCTGGGCAGACTGATCTAGCAACTGATTTAGTAGTGGGCAACTCTTTCGGTGGCAGAACAGCTGAAGCTAGATTATCTTTGAGGTCCCTTTCAACTGAAACTATTCCATGATGCTATAGTAACTAGAAGGAAGGGAAAACATTAATTAGATGGATGTGTTTATGAACAAGATGATTTATTTCCTGAGATAACTTGAAGACACTTTTAAAGAAGCTAGGTTACAGTCATAACAGTGCTACAACTAGCCTCCCCACCTCTTTTTTATTTTATTTTTTTAAATACAATGAAATAATGCGACTACTCAGCTTTTCTTTAAGTAAAAACTAAGACAAGTGTCTAAACAAAATCAGCTGTGGTGGGATTGCATCCAGTATTTCCCCACACCCTGTGCAGGTTGACTGCTGTGTTGGGTTATACACCCAGATGGTCTGGTGTTGTAGTGTCACCTGTGGGTGGACAGGAAGCTTGGGAGATAGGTCATTCTTTAAATCAGGCTCCATAGTAATTTTATGTGTTATTAGCTTTTTCTTTTTCTTTTTTTTTTTTTTTTCTTTTTCTCCTCTAACATGTAACCTTGTTTTCGTTTATGTATTCTCTTTCTATTATAAATCTCAAGTTTATTAAATACACAGTGCAACAATAACTTGAAATTTATTCAAGCTAATTCGTTGCTGTCAGCTGTACTTGATTATGCAACATAGTATTTCTTGGACAGATTTCTGAATGTATTTGGGTATTTGACTTCCATTAAAATAATTAAATTGATAGAATTTGAATAACAAAACATTTTACAATAACTATTATTTTTTCATTATCTGTAAGAATCCAATTTAATTTCCACTCCTCATACTATCTGCTGCCCTTGCTCTATATTAGTATCTAAAAGAAAGGTCAAAAATGCTACAGAAAATTTAATTAAAAAAAAAAAGTTCATGCAAATTTTGAATAATGAAGGTAAACCAAAAGGGGCAAAAAATTCAACACATAGTTGAATACATTTTTCTCTTACCTATTTTGGGAAAATTATGTTTAGGAATATTGGGATAAAAAGCTATTTCTTTGAATGTGATTGTTGACTGTTATTTACATCATACCTTCAGGCATCAGTTTCTTCCTTTCCTTGTATTACTCCAGCTAAATTTTTTTCCAGTTGGAAGTAGAACCATAATAACAGTAAACAAAGTCAGGAGTAATGATAATGAAGAGGATAATTAAATAAAAATCAACTGCTTTTTAATGGGAAATTTGCAACATGTAACTTAGGACCCTCTATGCAGAAGACATGCTTTATTTATTGTCTCTGAGGTACCAGATAATAAGTAATGCCTACTATTTATTTCCAAGGGAACGAAGGAAAGAAGTATATAAACTCTCCAAATACTATTACATCCTTGGAATTCTCTGCTGCATTCTTGGAGTTCATGGCACATTTTACTAGGAGACTTTCACCTAATTTTTCTTTCAGAACACTCAATTATAATTTTTTAATTATGAGCATTACTGATGTGAATTTGTCTTATTGTGAATAACAAGTACAATTCACATCAAAAGGGAAGAGCAACTAAATTACTGTACTAGGCTTAGGTGTCAAGGCTTTGATACTGGGGGTGCTGCAAGGCAGCCTCTGTTAGAAAAGCCCAGCTCTGCTCCATGACAAATCAGAGCTCCAGCTGCTCCAACACTGACCCACCTCTGTCAGAGCTGATCTGTGAGTAACACTGGGTGTACACTGGTAGAGCAGATATAAGGAAGTGAAGTAATGCGATGGAACAGCAGCTGGGTTTGGGGTTGAGGGATATGAGAGAGCAGCCCTGTGGGCATCAAGGTCAGTGCAAGAGGGCAGGAGGAGTTCCAGGCATACAGCAGGAGCTTCCCCACAGTCCAGGAGAGGTTCACGGAGGAGCAGGCCACCCCATTGCAGCCCATGGGCAATGTGTGGAGCAGATCTGCCTGTGCAGCCACAGAGGAGCCTGCAGGGCAGCAGTGGATGAGGCCTGAACGAGAAATGGATACCCCTACAGGAGCACCCTGGGCTGAAGATGCAGCCTGTGAGGAGTGTGCAAAGGATAGCATCCCAAGGGAGGGACCCCACTGTGGAACAGGAGCAGATAACGACTATGAAGGAGTGGTTCTGCTTTTCCCTTTTCTGTTCAATTGGTGAGCAATCCCATGTCCTTATCTCTAAATGTGAATCCTTTTTTTTGTTTGTTTTGTTTGCATTTTTTCTTTTCATGTTTCTTTGAGGAGAGAGTTGACAGAAGGGTTCTGATGGAGTTTAACTGCCCCTCATGGTGAAACCACCACAGTTAAGTGTTTTCTGATTTCCACTCCTTGCCATTTGCTGTTCTGAGATCCAAATGAGTGATTTTGACATTTTATGGGCATCCAAAATAATTATAAACAATGACCAAATGAAAGGTCAGTGTGATTTCTGATTATTTTTATTCATGCACTTTTAGCAAAAGCAATTGGAGGCATGCTGAGAAGTATATATCTCAAAGCATTATGAATCTAATGAGCAGAGCAATCTCTCCCCACTGCTTTGGGGAGTTCCAGCTCTAGCGGGGGGGTCTAAGTGGGTGCTTGTTAATCAAGTTAATTCAGAGGGACCAGTTGAATCAATGCAAAATGCTAGAGAATTGCCATGCTGCTGAAAATCATGAATGATTGGGTATCACTCTGTGTGTCAGAGCACAACTGAGGACCCTACCGTAAGGACTACCCTGTAACTCTCCATCTTCCTTTCCTACATCTTTCCCCTCCTACAGCCTTTTAACATCAAATTCTGGGTTTTACAGGTGTGGAATAACAGATGCAACAAAAACTTTTGCCAACAAAATATATGTATGTTGATGAGAAAAAAATAGGAGATTTCATGTATTCATTCTTATTTCTAACACTAAGGAACTCTACACTGCTCTGTCTGGTTATCAGCCAGAGTTAAAATGTATTGTCAAAGGTATTTTTGTATTGATTTCATTTGTTATTTTGTTTGGTTTTTTTTGTTTTAATATGAACTGGAATTAAGACACATCAGAGTCTGGCCAAAGACAGGCTTTCTGCAGTGTAAAATGTGAAACTGCCTGCTATTTACTCACCTGCAACAAGTATTTGATTTTCCATTAAAAAGTTGCCTGATGCCACTCATGACTAAAACTTTGTCAGGCTGTCAAAAACATTCTGTTTCTCAGATGGAATTCAAGGCCATCATCTTGCTATGCTCAAAGTTAATTTTTATTTGATTTCCAATCCCATTCTTCTCTGATTATTCTAGTAGGTTTTGTTTTGTTTTTGAGGAAAGACATGGAAAAGACAAGAAATTGAAGACAGAGAAATGTTTAAAAATAATGTGATTTTCCACAGTGCATAGGAACTGCTGAATCATGGCCTGAACCTCTGATTGATCACCTGAAGTGAGCACTGAGTCAGCCACGGAGTACAGGTGAAGGCAATTCACCTGTGCTGCAGGAAGTGGTGGAGCCTGGCTCCATGTCTCCTAGGCCCATTTAAGAGCTGACTACCAGCGGGGAAGGATCTCTTCTGGAGATTCACTCTGCTGTAGCTTTATAAGTGAGCCCAGGATAAGGATAAGCATCCTATCTGTTCTCTTTTTGTTATTATAACCTTCTATGCCTAACTCTCTTGTTTATTTTGCAATTATAGCATCTTAATATTCATTGATTGTACACACACTGATGCTATTTGAATCTATAAATTATTTTTTTACAGTTTTAACTTATCCAGGTGACAGCGTGTAGTCATACAACATATGAGTATTGCTACTGTAAGTTGAACTGTAGCATGTGGACAACTGTAGATTTAATAAACTACTTTATAAATAATTTTATGTTCACTTGTTCTGTTGAATACATTTACTTTTAAATATATATATATATAATTTATTATAAGGTGTGTGGGTGTTTTATTTTTTTTGGAAGCTTCTAAAAAATTAATACTTATCTTTTGATATGGGGAGCCATATGTAAATAAGTGCACCATCTATGAGCTAATTAATATCTTCTGACTACTGTTAAATGATAACAGCATTATCTATTAAATGATACAGTAGTATCTACTTGGATCCTTCTTAACTGGACAACTTTGAGACTTGAGTCTGTTCCAAAACTTTGAGACTGTCTTTAGTCTTTAAAAGATCTCTGTTCTTGTTCTTCAGTTTCTGTAATATAGTTTTATCTTTCATTGACTGCATGTGGAATTAATTGTATATCATCTTTGATTATGTTTACTGAATAACTTCAGACAAAACTTAAGGGAACCCTCAGATCACAACTAAGCATCAGGCTTACATAACTTTTGGGCATATGCCCAGTGGAATTTAGTTTCCTCTGTGATGTTAACTAAGAATTAGGTATCTAGAGACAATATACAGATCAGGGCTCCCCTTTATCCCCCAGACAACTCTTCTTCAGTTAATTTATTTTTTTATCTTGAGTTTATTCTTACCCAGATTTCTCATTTTCTTTTAGAAAGTACTATTGATCTTGTGATGCATTCATTGATATAACACATAGTAAGGCATTCTACGATGTGCTAGATTTTATTTATAAAGACATCTACGTCTGCTTTTTAAAGTTGTTCTCCCTGGTATTACCAAATTAAATACCCAACTGTGGATGTGAGAAGTAGAGGACAGGAGGAAAAAAAGGCTGTAATGGAACACTAACCTGATAGTAAAAGAGAATATTTACGTGCTGTGACCTTTTTTTGTTGTTATAACGCATGCATTGAGGGTAGAGACTGTTATCTTTGCTCCTTCCCCTAAACAGCTAACTGTAAAATCCTTCATGTTTGGGTTGAAAAATACCTCCTCTTCCAGAATCAGATAGTGTCAACAATTTACGGGCTGGTTCAGCCTAGTTCCATGACTAGCAGAGCGGAGGGATTTTGCAAAATCCGTGCCTCTGGGAAAGGGAAACAGGGGACCCCAAAATAATTTAAAACAGCAGCAACGATCTGAGGAAAAACAAACGAATTTATTAAATATAGTATTGGAATGCAAAGTAACACACTATAACACCATATAATTAGAATTGGAGCTAATAAATCGAATATAATGAGAGTGTCTGAAAGGTAGATAGGCCTTACCATAATTCTGAGGTGAGATGTGCAGTCCAGTTGAGCAGCAGGGAGACAAAGAAGAGCCAATGAAGAAGGGGCTATATCCAGTTATCTAACCTAGCCAGGGGTTATATCTCCTCTCTGACCGTAAAGCCCCCTGGGGAATGTAGTTGTTCTTCTTTTCCGGACAGGTACTCAGAAGTTGAGCACTAATACTTTAATTCCCAGTACACTACGTGATATGATGTGGAATACCAAAAGTCACAAAGCCATGACAAGATAGCTAAGGCAGTGAAAAGAGAGTGATCTACATCAAAAGTAGAAGCAGAAAACCAAAACGTTTCATGTATCCTGTGGGAATACTGTCATCAATCAGTAATTAAGAAAGAAACCAATTTGTAAGGCCTATATAGATAAGCATATTCAAAAAAATACCCATCAGCTCCATCTCAGGAAATGAAAAAAAAAAAAAAAAAGAAATGCAGAATGGTATAATCATAATGCACTTATCAGTCCTGTCAAAAGCAATTGCTCTGCGACATCACAAGTGAAGAAGATATACCTGAATGATCAGTGATGAAAGAGATTAGCTGGAACAAGGAAAAGTGAGCAAGAGGAAAATCAGAAAAAAAGTAAATTTTAATGAAAGCGGGAAATATAAAGGACAGACATATCAGAAAGTCAGCTGAAGAAGAGCAGCAGGGCAAATGACAACAGAACCGGCGGTGAAAGGGAACTAAAAGGAACATTAACAAAGAAGCCAAGGACAAGTACAGGAGGCTGAGAGAAGATGGAGATGGAACCTGAAAAGGAAGTGGTGAGATGATTTGCAGTGATAGGATATGACAGCAGTTGGAGAAAAGAAGAGACTTCCTGCAAGTGGTAAAAATGAAAGAAGAACTGAGAGAGTTTAAAGGAAATGACCAGAGTGTTTCAACACCAACAACCTGATCTGGTCTACAGTGTGTAGCTGCATAGATGTGAGGATCAGACGAAAAGATCCAGGGCTCCATAAACTAGAAATTCAGTGGTAGTTAACAAACAGCAAATGACGCTGATTTCATTCCATTATATTTTGTTAGGTGTTTTTTATCTTTAAAAGGAGGAAACATTCAAAGAAGGGAAAAGCAGAACAGTGAATACAGACATAGGAATTATAGGATCAATGCACAAGCACTACAGCACAGGAAAGTGAGATGGTTTTAATCAACAAGCAAGATAGAAATAGTAAAGCAATAAAATAACAGACATGATTACAAAACTAAGGCTGTTGGACTGTGACCTGCATTTGTTTGAAAGGAAAGAGAAAAACAAAGGGAAGAAAAAAAAGTGAGAATAATGAGCCTCTAGAGATGTAAGGGCTACAGGTCTAAAAGTAAAATGTGAGAAATTATAGATATACCTTCAGAATAAGAATGAATATAATCTTATATATATATGACCTAGGTGACAGACGTATAAAGTTTCAGTGAAATAGGCCTGGTATAGAACATAGAAGAGAAGCAGTGTTGTGAAAATGCGACTTATTTCCTTTATTTATTTTAATTATTCCTTTGGGTGCTAGCTGATAGAAATCTCTGCAACATTTGTGAGCCAGCAGAAGTTCCAAGGAAGCAAGAAAGGGATGACTGAGCTTGCTCATGCTTCTGGAACCAGGTTACATCAGAACTCACCCACTGTGCTCACAGAGGCAAACTGTAATCCAACAATTGAAAACATACGATGCTTCACTTAAGTCATGATATATTCAGCCATTTTAAAGTTTTTTACGTTGATGAATGAGGTTTCCTTATTTATACCCTGTTTCTGTATCCTAAACTTCCTATAACTGACATTTTCATGATAAAAGATCTTGTTTCTTAGCTTTGACTGTTTGACAAAAGAATGTCAAAGGGCCAACCATTTTTCCAAGATGTTACTTGTAATATTATAATATGGTAAATGAGCTCCATCTTGTGGAGAAATTGGATGCTTACAGGGCCTCTTTATTTATTTATATATTTTTTACTATTATATATTATTAAGATATACATTTTTTTTCCAAAAAGATATCTCAAAAGGCGTGATTTCAATAATTTCTGTTGAAATAAAAGTTTTGAACAGGCAGGAGGAAAAAAAAAAGCCATGACATTTTTCACTGCAATATAAAGAACAGTGAAAAAATATTGATAGAGCAAGAGCTTGTAATATTTTGGTGAACATTTTTAGTAATACGGATGACAAATGCAAACTGGACTCATCACATGATCTGTTTATGTATTCACATAAATACTGGCTTTCATCAGCTGAGCTTTTTGATCCATTATTTATTCACTACATTCACTGTTAAATTTTCAGACGTCTATTCTCATTTTTGCTTTCCATTTATACTGTGGAAGATGTGTTGATTAATCTTTATGACAATAAGTGCATTCTCAGATGCCTACGTAGACAAGCAGTAATCTGCTTAGTTAAACTTTTCAGTTGAAGATTGCAAAAAGATACATGAGAGGAGAAATGAAACTGTTACATAGCTTAGAATGCTAAAGATAAAAACTATTGTAAAGACTGGAAATGTTCCTCTTAGCTTTTAAACTTCATATATCTCTGAAGGATATTCAATATCATATGGCACCTGATGTAAACTTTGCAATATTCCAATGTTGCTAACATAATTTCCTACACATTGAAGTCAACATTCAACTCCATATACAGTTCCCTGGTCATAATTCACTAGTTCACTTGGATGAGGGGATTAAAATGCTTTTCATTTTGTGGTGTGAGAGTTGTGCATGTCCACTCAGTATGTGGCTTGTCTTTCATGTCACTGTCACCATTGCTGAAATGCACCATCCACTGCCTCACTGTTCTACTATCCACTGTTTGGTCTCCATAAATATTCAGTAATCATTGATGAATGTCAATTAGTGCAATTTTTCTCAATCTGTGTCCCTCAGACAAAGGATTTCTCAGCCCTTACCCAGAACTTGCTTAGACTTGTTCATCTGTGTCCCCAGCAAGCTTTGAGACAATGATGTAAAAGAATAATCTCCTACATGGAGGAATTCAGTTCCAAACCTTTGTTTCATATGCATTTCCATGTCAGATACCATTTTGTCAGACTGCCACTTTGCTGCCGCCTGTCATGGCAACATGTAATGGAATACTCGTTCAACATCCGCACTGATGCTGTGGGCCAATAATACAATAGGAGGTATTACTTTTGGAACAGCCCTCGTATAATGGGAAGTTTCAGAAACTAAATGTTAAATGTCAACTATGACAAATATGGAATTGCTTTGGACTATTCATGAATATTGAATTGAGCTGTGTTCATCCTCTATCTGATTAGCAAGGAATCTGGTTGTAAAGGTCTGATTGTACTGCTTGTTTTATGTTTGTTTATCTAGTTCTTGAATGGATACAACATGATGATAATGATTTACTTTAATATGGAACTAATCAGCAAGAAGAAAGAAAAAGGAATGCCTCAGGGGAAATATATATATATATATATATATATATATGTGGGTTTCTAATATAGAAACAATATATATGAAGTTGTCTTTTTTGGTTTTTTTTTTTGTTTGTTTGTTTGTTTTGCTCACTTCTTGCTGAACCAAGTAAAATGCCCAAGAGGTAAAGAAGTTGCAATGAAATAAGGGATAAAAAGTCTTTAAAAGATAAGAAAATATTTAGAACTCTAGAGAGTTTTCATGGGAATCAACCTGATTGTGGAGGAGAACAGTGTTAAGAAATCTGTGTAGAATTCCTATTTGCTGCATTAAAAAGTCATTCCTTTCTCCAGTTTTTCCTTCCTAGATCTTAAGAATGTTGACTGTCACATATAAAGTCACATATAAAGCATGAGTCCAGATCTTTTACTTTCAATAAGAAATACTTCCTTCAGAAAACAGGATCTATTTGTAAAAAGAATGCAGTGCTGGATTTCCCATCAGCTTATTTATATTGTTGTATTTTACTCTGTTATTTTTGTAAATAACATTGATTTTTACTATTTACCTAGTTCATCTCTAAAATTTTATACTTCTGGATTACTTTTTTAAGTTGAAGATGGATGGTGAATAATTTGTTTTGTGTGTACGTTTTAAATGATTTTTATGATTTTAATGTTTTTTTTCTAATGTTAGCAGGAAAACAGCTCACAATTCTTCTTTAGACTGTGAACTCTCCAACTCTCCATTCTCAATAAATGAAAATATCGCTTTGTATTTTGAATGACTTTTTTTTATTTCTATTTTTTTGTGAATATTGTTTCTTTTTTTTCAAATGGGCACTTTCTGAATTTTTTTGAGAGATGATATAGCAGCATAGTAAAGTCTTAGTAGTAGAAATTAAAGCTTGTAATAAGAAATTCTAAGCATTTAATATGTTGATATTTCCCAGAGGAATGTGAATGCATATCTGTTATACCATGAATATATAGCATTTCGCTGATCAAAAGCCAGCTTTAGTGTGCCTACATAAAACAAAGCATTTTCTCTCTAGTTAGAGAGGCAAAAGAATCACTGTGAATTTCTGACTTTCTCTTCTAGCACGTTAATCTGTTTATTAGGAGTTTGTTAATTTGTTAGCCGTTTGTTCTTAAGAAATTAATTGATGATCTGAAAATGGGCCCTAACTGCTATTATTTCCTTCTCACAGAGTACATTCTGTCTTAATAATGAACTTTCTCTGGCTATGAGATTTGAGAAATGCTTTCAGAGTGTTGAGTATAGACAAGAATACAGAGTAGTCTTCTGAAATCTGCTTAATTTAGTGTGCTTTACATGGCTGCCTACAAAACTGCGTGGTGAGTTCCACTGTTAGTGCTCATTAAATGTTGTGTTTAATCCAATTAAACAACAAAAAATATACAATTACAAACAATAAGATAAACAAAATACAAGTTTGATTACAATCTTAATCAAAACTGATGAAAAACTGTTTAATTATAGGCACATATTTTGGATGTTTGCTTTGGGCCATATGGATAAATTATTTCACTTGTACATACAGAGAAATAACTTCAGGTACCTGCAAAATTTTGAAGGTATGGGAATAAGGATTGAGTGGAACTTTTTAGAGGCTATTAGATATATCTTTCCCACAAAATTGTTCATGAGTGGCTTATATTTTCACTTGCAAACTGCTGAAGAGGATATATCCTCTTCAGTATCAATGTTTGCATGATTCAGACACTGAATGTGAAATACTAACAGGCACATGATGCATAAGTTTGATTCCATTTTGTAATTTTTTTTGAAGCTTTTATACAGAATAGTGTTCTGAGTCCTACATAAAATTCTTCAGCTTACGTGCATTTTGACATGGACTATATAAAGAAAGATAGGAGAGTTTTCCCTATTTGTAGTGATGTGTATACAAGAACTGATGTATTTCCTTACAGTTATCTTCAGTGAGAAGAAATCTTGTTTTTCAGAGAGAATCAGTGTAGCTGGAACCCTAGGCAGATACTCAGAGCAGAATTTGACAAAGTGAAATCTGCACACTTAGCTGTCTGTCCTGCCTGAACTTAAACTGTGGGTTCCTGACAGACATGACACAGCTGACATAAGTCCAGCACTTAAATGCTGCTAGACCTTCAATTATGTGATCAGGTTCTCTAGAGAGCTCTTTTGCCAGCTTAGTCAGCTTGAAATGAAGCAGGTGAGTTAATCCTTTCTGTCCCAAAGCTCTCTACCACGGCGGAGCTGATTAAGACTTTGGTCCTTATGATTCCCTAGCAGGATTACCTTTTCTTTTAAATTAAGAGACTCTTAGAACTTTTTTTCTAAGCAAATGGTTTCACAGGCCAACTAGATTATAATTATCCCTAATACTTAAAATAGTCTTAATTCCTGCAAAACTCCTCCCAGAATGCCTAGAGCTGGAAATTACCTGTACAAGGCAGCTCTGGCCTTGTCATATCTCTGCCTTGCTCCTGCTTCTCTTCCCTGCACATGAGTAGTGCAGGGTTTCCCTCAGCTTGAATCATGGAAGGCTTGCAGACTCAGGGAGTGGATAAAGCTGGTCCCAGACTTCTGGGATAATGAAGTATTATTAAAGTTACACAGGAGAGTGAGGCATATACTGATTTCTCCTTACAGCTCAAAGCAAACACAGCTTTTATGTGGCACTTTCTTGTCTCTTGCATGAGGGTGCTCCAAGGTTTCACTTGTCTTTAACTTGGGCTTTTATGTCTCTGATCCCAGATATGTGACCCAGTCTGTTTTAACTGATAATAATTTTTTTTGTTTGTTTTTATATACAGTTACGTGAAAATATTAACACTAGTTTTGGGGGAAAATATCACATAACAACCTTTTAGCTTTACAGTTCTAAATAATAGGTATAAATGTGTTTTACATGTACAGGATATATCCAAAAGCTAAATTTTACAGTTTTGATCAAACACCTAAAAATAATTCTTCTATATAAACATTTTTTATAAGCCTGGGTTTAAAATTTCTGGTATGAGAAAATATCAGAGAATTTTTCCATCTTGTATGGTACTTTTACATAGCACTATGAACATAAAACTTTTTCTTAAGCTCATGAAACTTTTCAGTGGTTTCTAGTAACTGAAAAGGTATGTGTTAGGCTATGATGAGAAAAGTATTTGCAGACAGTGGTTTCCTGAATACTGTGTTCTAAAGATGGCAGAAAGACCAGAGAAAAAAGAATGCCATTGATATTGCCTGGAAAACAGATGTACTACAGACAACATTACTTGGTAAGCATCAGTATCTTTATATCCATAAAAATAACAATCATCTGAAACAAGACCATAGACTGCAAGGAACAGTAAGAAAGAAAACTTTTAAATCAAGATATTTTTGAGCCTTTAAACAGTTGAGAATGGAGGCATTCTTTTAGTTTCTTGTATCATGTGATATCTGTTTTTATAGTTGAAAAATATCTTTTAGGAAATATTTCGTGTTACATGTATTAGGAACAGATTGTGCATTCAAGCTCCAGGATACCATATGATATGTGCCAACTGCAGCTTCCAGAGTAATTTAGATTGTTAAAAAAATATTAAAGTTAGTATGAATTTTATGTAAGCAAGATGAAAAACTGGACATTATATGGTATTTTTATATATTAAGGCAGCAAATAAATTAATAGACCCTCTGATAAAAATTTAAATTGATTTATCATCACTCCCAGTAAAATTGCCTTCTGGATTAAAAACCTGTTCTGAAATATGTAGCAGCTGTGATAGCATGAAATTCATTGCAAAAACATTATTATTTTCAATATAATTAGCTATACAAATGAGTCACATTCAGTTCTGAATTAAATACTTTGACAGCTGTAACTCAATACACATCTTAGATTTATTTTCTATTTATACTGAAATCACTGGAAGTGGAAATTCCTTAACAATTTTATGTAGAATCTCGAAGAAATCAAAAGCAAGATAAAAAGTTAATCAGATCCATTGTTCTTCTAAAGATATAGCATATTATCCTTATTGTGTAGACTATAGTTCTTACTCAAAGCTCATTTTTGTAGACGAAGTCCAGTTTCCATCTTAGGTATGGCAAAACTTCCTTTTAGATTTTGGATTATTAAGTTTAGATTCATTAAAGCACACTGAAATGTAATTAGGTGGAAGTAGAAGTAAAATATCAAGTGTTCAAGAATACCTCAAAATTCTCAGCACGTTAAATAATAATGTCTGGTGTATAAAAATGATATTTTCACATTTTTATAATGTGTCCACATGCATATATACAAGCTTATGCAAACATATATGCACATACATGTAATATAAAAAGTAAAATTTTCATCCAATGTAGATATTTTTAAATACTTATTATTATTTAAATGTTTAACTAAAATGTAAAAATTGCTTCCCTATATAATGCAGTGTTAAATGGTGTCATTATATAATGTGATTAATAGACTTTTTCACAGACCTGTGGAAAAATTCAGTTTGTGTGAAAGGTCTTGACAGTTTCTAAATTGGACAGTTGTGGATTTAACAAATGGACTACTTGGTGAATAAGGAATTGGCTATATAGTTGCACTCAAACAGATGTGGTGATTCTCCCCCTCTACTCTGCTCTCATGAGATTCCTCTTGCAGTACTGTATTCAGCGCTGGGTCCCCCAGCATAAGAAGGACCTTTTAGAGAATTTTGGCAAAAAAAAAAAGAAAAAAAAAAGGTGAGGAGTTTAGACAGGGTTGTACTTTCTTAAAGAACTATGTGGTTCGCTACCCTCACATAATAATACCTAGCCAGAGTCATAGTTATATTCTTCATAGTTATATTTTTCAGTTTATTTATGTATCCTTTTCTGAAATACATGATTGGCATACCTAGGAAATAAGCCCATGAGATCAAATTATTCTTCACTTCAGAGTTTCAAACTGTGTGCAAAAGTTTATTCAGGGAATGTAATATATTTTCCTAGTTAACATACCATTTCCAGCCAACCAAAAGAGATGGAGATTGGTGTCACTTAGTAAATAGCAGCTCATATATTTGTAGCGCTTATTAAGATATGACATATGACTGGAAATGATCTGGGCAACTAGCTCAATCTCCTGCTATCCTCTAATTCATTTCACAAACTTTTTTAGATACTTCTTAAAAGTATCAGATATTTTTCTCTCTAAGCCCTAAGGGAGTCTGTTCCACACTTCAGCTCTTCTAATAGAAATCTTCTAATTTCCAGTCTAAATTTATTCATAGCCTTTTACTAACATTGTCCTTTAGCTTAAACAGCTTTTCTCCTCCTGGGTATTTTCCTGTCCATCTGACTCCTGAGGTATTTATAGACAGCAGTCTTGTCTGTTCCCATTATTTTTTTGAGTATTTTCATTTTTTTATTATGCTGTAAATCACATAGTGTTAATGCTACTCCCTTTCTAAATGTAGGAGGTTGGCTGCTTGATCCAGTTAAAAATTCCTATATTGATGCTTGGGGAATGATCCTGTAGGCAAATATCTATTTGCATGAAGTGCTTTGAGACTGAATTATGTGTTATTCACTTTATGGGTTTTGCTCTTATCAACAGCTGCTTCATTCCTAGAATGAAGCACCTGCTCTGTTGCAACAACTGGAATTGAAAATCACCCTGTAGCAACCACCCCACCTTGGCATCTTTCTTTGCTGACAAAGAAGTAATATGGGGAGGGGAGAAAAAAGGAAAGATAAAGGATAATATTTCCTGGGTGTTAAATACTCTTCATTAGGATGATCAACTTCAGTGCATTTTATTGACTTTTAATCCTTTTAATTCTTTTTTGAGCATCTGTTTCTCTACTATGCATTTCAGTGCTGTCTGTAAAAAGTTCTTTGATTGACGTGTAATGAAATCTTACATAAATCCTTAAAGTAAAGTATTGATTGAACAATTATACTTCATTTATTCTGAAGTGTTATTTCTTCCTTCAGTCAGTCCTCTCTTCCTTGATCTGAGATTCTATAAATCCTTGTTACGACTCTATTTATAAGAAGTGACACCATTAGACTGTAAATCAAATTTTCCATTTTCATTGTATTGGAGAAATTGAGTTTCAGTATGATTCTGCTCCCTCAAAGGACAGATTCAGCGCATCACTTATACATAATTGATCCACTATGTTTACTTTTGAAGAACTTACCAAGGTGCACAGGTGGAGTACTCTGCCATATTCATATTGCTGAAAAAGCTATTTCAATTTAATATTTATGTTGAACTTTCTTACCAAGAAAATGAACAGCCATTAGGTTGGTTTGTGTGATAGTGGAATAATTTCCCTGTTCAGTACCATGTTGTTCTTGTACATCCTAGTTTATATCATTTGTTCAATTGTTATTACTTTCTGTTTCCACTCTGTAAAACAATTGGGACCAGCCACCATCCTGCAGCCAAGAAACATTTCTACTGCAGATTAAATATGAATAAGTACATTTGTTAAAGGCAGAGTCACAGTCACCTGGCTGTTGAAACAAATGAAAGACGTATTTTTAAATTGTAAT
The DNA here is from genome assembly GCA_035772895.1 of Perdix hodgsoniae. Lineage (NCBI taxonomy): Eukaryota > Metazoa > Chordata > Aves > Galliformes > Phasianidae > Perdix > Perdix hodgsoniae. Next base: position 8,126,623 of record JAPSGF010000018.1, on the reverse strand, counting down.
TCATCTGGCTGGTTTAGGTAGTCTATATCTGTCCTGAGTACCAACTTCATGAAAGCTCTAACAGAGCACTAGAATTCATTCATGCTGTGTTCTGTACTTAACTTGTCAACTTCATTTTCATCCTGCTAACTTTATTTTAATTATTTATTTGGTTTATTTAAAAAGGTATGTTTAAAAAAATCTAACAAAACCAAATGAGCTAACAAGGAAACAAACTAAAAACCACCCCTAAATTGCAAGCACAAATGCAAATGCAAACAATGCTTTCTATGTTTCAACAAAGTGAATAAACTTCTTGGAGAGGCACACACGTTTTGTTTTTTTTTATGTCAAAAATATCGCATCCTCACTTCCCCAAGAGGAGCACAGAAAAGAGGTTCAAATTTCACACTTAAGTTACAAGATCCGTAAATCACAAAATACAGAGAGGTCTTCTGGAGGAGGCACACACGTATTAAATAAATACAATTAGACAAAATCCACACGTCCTCAAGAGGACAGCATGAACAGTAAAGTTTCAGAGTATGAAGTGATCTTCCTGGAGAGGTGCTCACGTCTAGGTTATCAAAAAGTATCGCTTCTCTCCACTCCAGGAGGTACACACAGAAAAGTTTCAGATTATCTGGAAGGACAACACTCTCCTGGCAGGTATCCTGCCTCGACTACGCCATAAATAAAATGTCTCACTCCAATTTATAGGAGGGAGAGGAGGTTCTTTTAATATCTGTATACACGGCGTGAGATTAAGAAACAACTGTTCAAAGGTTGGTCCGACCAGTTTATTACAGATGTTAATTGGGGAGATGGGGAAGGAGAGGACAGATGCTATTATGAATCAGGGTAATGGGTAAGGGGAGGAGGGCGATAGAAAAGATAGCAAAGAAGAAGCAAGGAGTCTTTATAGGACGCTATTACGGATTGGGGAGATGGGGAAGGGAAGAAGGGTGATAGAAAAGATGGGAAATGGAAGCAAGGAGTCTCTATAGGAAGCAAGAGGGAGATAGGGAGATAGTCACCACTGTGGGTCCAGCGTGGTTCGTGGTTCAGTCTCTTCAGGAGTAGAGTGTCATGGGGTGTTGTTCCACTGATGAGGACGGTGACCACTGCAACGATGGTGATGCCTCCTCCCCGATGATCCTTGCAATGGCATTTATAAGTCCAGAGTGGTTGAGTCAGCCTTTTGGGAATGACAGTTTCTGGCTTTTGGATAAACAGCAGGAATTCCTTTCGTACCTATCTTGCTGACCTTGCCAGCAGATAAGAGGGGGCAAGGAGAATGTCCACTAGTATCTTGACTTCACCAGATAGGGTGGTATCATCCTCCAATCTTCCATAACTCTTCACTCTTCAGTGATAGAACTAGAGGCAATGGTTTCAAACTGCGCCAGGGGAGATTCAGGCTGGACATTAGGAAATATTACTTCTCGGAAAGGGTGGTCAGGCATTGGAATGCACTGCCCAGGGAGGTGGTGGAGTCACCGAACATGGATGTGTTCAAGAGACGTTTGGATGTTGTGTTGAGGGATAGGATTTAGCTGGGGAGTATTGGTGATGGTTGGACTGGATGATCTTTTAGGTCTTTTCCAACCTTGATAATTCTGTGATTCTGTACCAGTAAACAGTCCTGAGCACTTCCGTAAATCTTGGGCGGAAGAACAGCTCCAAAGAATGCTTTCAAATGTAAATTGTCCAGACAGTGATGTTGATTGCCACGCAGCATCCCCACTTCTCACCTCCTAGAGTCTTGTCACAAGAAATGCCTCAGAAAGCAAACTCTGAGCCAGAAAACAAAGGATTCATACAGGCAGATATAAAAATTTAACACTGGTAAAGAAATACATGGCAATTTTACAGTACATAAAAGCCTGCTGAGGTTTACTAGAAAAATACAGAGATCATACATTAAAAAAAAATAAAAAATCCCTTGACTTGAAAGTTTTTGGATAATAAAAGAATACTGGGGTATAGCATTATTATTCTGGTAATATTCTTTCCTCAACATTTGCCTATAGAGAGTTTCACAAACAGAATACTGAATTTTGCCTTGACCCAGTATGCCATTTTATATGTTCAACACGGCTATTCTATCTATCTTTTCTTTGTATAAAATGGGCCTACTGATGAAATACAAGAAAAATGATAAGAAACAAAAACAAGCTGATAAACTTGAGTGCAAGACAGAGAGAGTGAGAGAAGAGAGATTGAGTGAGAGAGAGTGAGAAGCATTAGAAATGAGACAGATGTGCTCTCTCAGTGAATAGAGGCAAGAACTAGGAGGAAGATGTGTAAGAATGTTAAGAAGTCATAGGTTGAATAAGTAATTCAAAAATAATAGCCGTAAGGATTGACTAAGCAGCTGTACTATCCTTCCCAATATAGCCATACAGTGATAGACTATCCACTAGATTTTAGAAATGTTGTCCTTTCCCTCCCTTTCACAGAAGACACAGGCATATGAAGACATTTCATCAGTTACAAAGGTAAGGCTCTTTATCTGATATTATGGTACAATATTTCAATTGCTTTCCTTTCCGCATCTGATCAAGACTACCATCTTACCTGTTGAGTGGTGAGCCATCCCTCCATGTTTTTTTTTTTGTTTGTTTATGCCTGTGAGCTTAAAGAAGAAAAAATAATTGCTTGTTCTGTGACACATTGAGGAAAAAACTAACCTTTTAAGATTAAGCACTGTGGTTGCTTTCATCTTGGCAGTATTCCTTGCTACTGTTTTCTAAAACACTGACATCTATGCTTAGTCATATGCACCTATTATTCTCCTAAATTTGAAGAATACTTGAAGCTCTCTCTGTACTTCTTGAAATTAATCCTTGAAACAATAATAAGACAGATATTCCTATGCCAGCTAGATGTCATTATGATTCAGTAAAGAGGAAGAAGGTGAATTACAGACATATTAAACTTAGGTGACATTAGAGGGAGAATGCTATGGAGAGAAGCCTGTAAGAAATGTAATATAAATAAGACCTTGACTACATCTGCTTCTCTGTCTCAATCATTTGATGGAATCCTATAAAAGCTCAGTTAGTTACATTACAGGAGGATTATCCTAAAGATACGGACTTTATCTGTCCTTCTCTAATAGTTTAGGTATACGTGGGAAAAAAAGAAAAATGAGCAGATGTTGACATTGTCATCTGTTGACAATTTTTCATCCATGTCATACATCTAGTGCAGGTGAACAAGAGATGATTGCAAATTAGGTAACAACTGCTGACTGAGTTTGGATATGGAGAAGTTAAAGATTGGCTTGGGGTGATGTAGCCAAGATCCCTGGTGGTTTATGCAGAACTTGTAGGATAGAAAGCATTGAATAACGAAGTCAATAGCACCTTTCGTCTCATTGTGGGTGTGTTCAGCACTGCCAGTGGCTGAAGTCATTTTCGTGTGGCTTGGATAGCTCAACCAAATACAGCAGTTGTCTCATTCCCTCGAGTCTATGATGGTGATCAAAGCTAGGTTGCATGCCTTGTCTGATGTGGGCATCCTGTGCAGAGTGTACATTTGCATTTCTGTGATAATTCTGAGAAATTGCCATCCACCTGCTAAACCTATCCCTCTTTGTAAACAAATTGTAGATTATATGTCACTGAGTAGCTTGGTTCCATCGCCCCTAGCTTTTCCTGTGACTAAGGAACTAAGAAAAAATAGAAAAGAAAAAAAAAAAAAAGCTGCTACTAACCTTGCAAGAGCTGTGGATATTTTTTCTCTATTGTTGTTTCTTTTGGTCACAAAGTGGGAATCTGTGCAGATCTTGGTCCCTTAAATTTGGATGATCTGAATTACAGAATAAAGAGTGAGAAGTGTTATGAAAATATATAAGTTAAAGACATTCAACATAATCAAAAAGAGAAAAGAAAAAAAGAAAAATATACCCAGGAAGATAGAAATGGAGTTTCTAGGTTGGTAATAATAACTCAAGAAATTTAGAGAGAAAAAAAATGCTATTTTTGTTTATTTTACTGTTTAAAAATTCCATGCTGGAAGACAGCAACTCAGCAAGGTGGAGGATATATCTGTACCATGGAACAATACTAGTCTGTAACCTTACAACTGGTCTGGCCTCAGAGATACATTGGATGCCTTCACTGAAAAAGGTGGGCTTAATCGTGACTGACTTTGCGGTATGATAGTCTTAACTGTATGTTATGTCTTTTAGCCTGTGATTAAATGATGTGTTAATGTAAATTGTGTATAATTCTGCTTACAGTATTTGAGTTCAGCTAAAGGTTCCCAAATGAAAATGGTTTAATAGAAGATTACACCCCCTAGCACTCTAACAGCATTAACCACAAAATCATTTCCATTCACACTAAATGAAGCCACCCTGCAATGATGCAGTTTCTCTCCTTCCCATCCAGCCCTAAGGTTATGGACTACAATGTTAACAAACAAAAATTTAACAGTGGCTTTTAATTTAGTTTGGAAATAGTGTCATGATCATCAGCCAGCACTTGAAAAAATTCCAATACCATATACATCAGATTAGCTTTATGTATACATATGTTTAGAGGAGCTTTATTATTCAGTCATATTAACCTGCAGTATCTCATAGCTCTGGGTTTAATTTCTTTTGAACTTCAGCCATCTTCCTAGTTTTCTTTAAATTCTTTCTCTCAGGCTCATTATAGATGAAAGAAATATTTCCTTGTGCTTTCTTCAGACAGTATTCAGAAATCAAAAATGGTGTTTTCAGCATTATATATTAGTATTAACTTTTTGATCTCTTCTGAAATTGCAGCATGATATTTATTCTACTTTTTTTTTTATACCATCTATGAGATTTTCATAGAAGAAATATTGTTATTGATGACATAAATGAATTAGTTGATTAAGAAAAGAAAGAACTGTTTGTGTTCAGAAGATTATATCAGATTACAGGTTTCTTTTCTGCATGCAAAGTAAAGAATGATGTGAATAAACCCATTTTCTCTAAAACCAGAAATATTAGCCTCTGGCTTTTAAATTAAACTTTACTCGCATTGCTCTTCCCAGGAAGCCCTAACTCTTTCAATCCATTGAAAGCAGGTTTTCATTTAAACAGTTTTTAAGAAAAGTAAACCAGTCTCAATATAATGATAATACAGTGATTTTGCACTTCTAAAGGGACTTTTCACTTCAGGCATTCAAAGCTGCTTAGAAGCATTAAGGATGAGATTTTTAAAAGGAAGCATTATTAGCTTACTGATGCTCCTATTGAACTCTGGAAAATTCTCACTAACTTATGTCAGAGTGAAACCAGGCCAATTCAGAATGGTTTGAAACACTCCCCACACCTTCTATACCCTTCAAGTAATTTGCGTAGCTGATGATTTCAGAAAGAAAATCTTAGTTATTCATACTTCGTACTGAGGCATGAAGGCGTGATGCATTTCATCAAGCATAAGGCTGTAGTCACCTTGCTTGGAGGTCTGGGATCAGGTTTCTGAATAGTACCATAAATGAAGTGTCATACTTGTCTGTTGCATGGTTCATCCAATAGTTGTATGGCCTCTGTTTTGTTAAGCACTGAGAGTACTTTTCAGAGTTCATTTTTAGACTCTCAGATAAATACCAGTATACTGCAGTTGAGCAGAACTGAGTAGGACTCCTAATTGCTTACCTTTGGGGTTCTGTTATGGTGTTTTGTGGTGTTTTTTTCCCATTTATTTTCTATCTCGCTCCAATTTATAGGAGGGGGAGGAGGTTCTTTAAATATCTGTATCGCCGGTGTGAGATTAAGAAACAATGGTTCAAACGTTGGCCCAACCAGTTTATTACGGATCTTAATCAGGGATGGGGGAAGGGGAGGACAGATTCTATTATGAATTAGGGTAATGGGGAAGGGACGGAGGGCAATAGAAAAGATAGGAAAGAAGAAAGGAGTTTTTTTAGGAAGCAAGAGGGAAATAGTCACCACCATGGATCCAGCTGGTTCATAGTTCAGTCTTTGATCTTCGGTAGTGGTGGGTCAGGCATTGTTGTTCTATTGACAATGATGATGACCATGTCGATGATGGCCCCTTTTCAGTGCTTTCAAAGTGGTCCAGTCAGCTGTCTTTGGAGTGACAGCTCAAATCCAAAGTGGTTGAGTCAGCTCTCCTTGGAGTGGCAGCTTCTGGCTTTGGGATCTCAGCGGAAACTCCTTTGTTCCTATCTTCCTGGCCTTGCCAGCAGATTAGAGGGAGCAAGGAGTTGCCAACTTGTATCTTGCCTTCACAGGATACAATGGCATCATCCCCCAGTCTCCCATAGCAAACAGGAGTTATTTGGTCACAGGCCAGATCTTCCACCAGTAAACACTCCTGAGCACTATCTTCTTAGCAAACCACTAAAATTGTCCACACAGTGATGTTGACTGCCACATGGCAACACGCATCACTCATCTGCTAGACATCTTCTTATCACAAGAAACACCTCAGGAAGCAAGCTTTGAGCCAAAAAAGAAAGAAGGATTCTCACACTTTCCCTGGGGAAAAAAATAGGTAAAGAGTAAAGCTTTAAAGAGTAAATTTGCTCCAGGAAAACAGGAATAATTTCAAATTCAATAGGATCAGAAGCTTGTGACTTCAAAAACTGTATTTTGAATGTATTGAAAATTTCCAATGAAAATTTCACTTTTTAGCCATTTGCCCAAGGGCTTCAGAGGAGAAAAGAGAAACAAATGATTTCTCACCCTTCCCAGCAGATGCTGATTAAAACTGCCAAGATTTCTTCCTGGTAATTCAGATTTGCTCTGTTTGGCTCAGAGGATACGTACAGAGAGCAGCAGTATGAGTAGCGTCCTGGTGTAACCTTCGTTTCCTCTGTCTCTTACAGAGCCGTACATGGGGAGCTGAAGAGTCCTGATGTAGCATGTGGTCCTCCAGCTCCTGAGCAAGAACAAAGCAGGTCCAGTGAGAATGGCCTCAAAATGGTTATTCAAGAACCTTAAATGCCAAGCTGGGAAAGGCAAAGGGCGATGAAGAGGTGGTATGATGCAGGAAATGTTATGTGAAAGCTATCCCGTGTTTCATCCCAGGTCACTGCCATCCATCAGAGCCAGCTCTACCACATGCACCACAGCCCTGGGAGAGGAAGGGAAATGGTTGCATGAACCACAGTTTTGCTTAGAGCCTGACAGTCTTATTATGAAAATTTGTGCTTAAAAATCAGTGTTTGAGTACATCATTGCCTTTCTTCTCTCAAACAGAGAGGAAAAACTTTCATACAACTTGTCATGCTTATTGTGACTGTGCTCAAATTCACCTGTGTGTGTTATCTGAGCATTACATACAATCTCAGACATTCATTCATGATAGTTAAAAATTGGTATCATTACACATAAACAAGCATTATTTAAGTGAAGTTTAAGTTTGTTGTATTCTGTATTCTCCTGTCTTCCCCCTAACATTTTTGTTAACTGTGATACTCAGCTCCAAATGTCAGAAGAATCTTTTTCAGTCATTGCCAATTAGAACCCTCTGATCATTTACTTATGCACGGATGACTTAATGGATGTAGTTAGGTAATTGACTTAAGTATGCAAAGTACATTTCTTGATCATAATAATTTGCACTTCTTGATCTATTATACTTTGTTTCAGATACTTCATGGGACCATGGGTAATACAGACTACTCACCATGTGTGTGAGATGTCACTTTTTTGCAATACTCCCATCTCTCTAGAAGTATTTTCTAGTATATTATCCCAAATTAGCACATTGCAGATGCTGCATCTGGTGAATATTGCTTTGGTGATTAACTAGAGCACTGGCTAGTGTTCTGATAAGTTGAGTTACTGGAGAAAGAAAAAGATAGCATAATCTAGCTGTCAGATTTTTTTTTTCTGCATCTCAATAAATCATTTGCCTGTCAATGCCAGAAGCATCACTAATTGTCAAGGAGAATGATTGATCTTTAACACAAAAATGGAGCTCTTAATATCTTAATACAATTAGAGGATGATTTTTTTTTCATAACCAGAGCCAAAGAGGAACCAGTGAAAATCTTAGCATGGCAGGAATATTTTTTTCCTCAATTACACTAATAGTGAAATATCAGGGAAAAAAAGCTAGGTATGGATTTTTATGAATTATAGATTATCATTGACTATTTTTCAGGTTTACATTTTTAAAACAACTTTTGATGCATTTTATCTAACAACTACAGCATTTTGAAAATCTGACAGTCAGAGGAAAAATTGGAAGAAATAATCTTGTTGGAAACTTGTACAATGAAATATAAAAATGAACCTTGGTACACTAATGGACAATTAAATTTTTGCAGTAGGAATATCCCAAACGAAAATAATAAAAAGTAATAACTTACAAATTGTTTTATTATATCATTTTTATTCATTATTTTTATTTATTTCCATTATCTATTTTATTTTTATTTTTATAATTTTATTTCAAGTTTTCCAAACTTGAAAATATTCAAATTTCTTCCCATTTTTCCTGTTATTAAACAACAACAACAACAACAACAAACTGTAATTTCCACAATTCCCTAGTATTTTACTACAGGTTGTAAAGTTTGTTTTCTCCATTTTCATCCATTTTGTTTCCTATAATTTTATATTCAACATTGCAAAACTTAAAAAAAAAAAAGTTTATCTGACAGCACAAAAGATAATTAATGAAATTAATATTCTTTCATATTCATATCCTTATCAGTATCTGCTTATCTTCATAAGAATTAAAGACGTCGCTTTCGTTACTTGATACATGTAAAAGAGCCAATTGTAACAAATCATGTGCGTGTTCCACCTCTCAATTCCTTTTTCTCCATGATTATAGCAAATATTTCATTGTCTTTTTTTTAATCAGTCCAGATATTTATTATTCTAACATAAAGACTTATTATATATATATACAGAATATAAATATATATTACCCTACTGTAATGTATGCCAGAGGTTTATTATAATCAGATGTCCCATGATATTTCCTACCAGAAGAACACCCTGCATCAGCTCTATTAGGTTGTCACTGAGCTACAGCTACACATGGAAAATGTGCAACCACTGAAGTCCACAAAAGAGCGTTCTATTCTTTCACATAGCTACATACAATAGAAGTAAATATTGACTTGAAGAGAGACAGCAATTTCATAAAACAGTAATTTGAAGCAGTATATCCACATATGTTTTCATCTTAACAAAATAAGGATACATATATCATCTGTCTATGATCGTGTAATTATTTAGTAACACAAAGTAGAAGACTCAAATAAACAGTTTGCTCACCGGGAAGGCATTTTACAGTCTGTGTTTTCTATCTCCAGAAGAAGAAAAGAATAGACAACACATGGTAGTTCTTTGTCATATTTTTAATGAATGCAGGGGAGATTTTCAGGTATTTTGGTGATAAAATATTTTATGGATGATAAACTTAGTAAGTGAACAATAAGTAATACAAAATAAGTACTTTTTGTGAAGCAAAAAACTTGCTTCTATACTGAATAGTATTGCTTCTGTGTTGCAGCCTCAGCAGTGACACGTTCACTTGAGTGAAAAATTTAGATTGCAAAGAGAAGTGTAAAAGTTTGTAGGGTTCTTTCCTATCACCATCTAACTACGTGTAGTTTGTTGAAGTGGGGCCTGGGGTTAGTAATAAAACTCACCTCTGCTCTTCCTTGCAGTCACTGAGAGCATGTAAAATTCACATCCCTTCACTTGGTCGTGATGTTCATAGTCCTTTTGCCACTAGATGTCCTTCTATAACAAATTTTTGAAGGCCTGCTGCCAAGTAACAGCTACTTGGAGAGGCAGAGCAGCACTGTCAGAGTATGTAAGGACAGTAATAAAATTGGATTGAATAGAATTTATCCCTGTTTTTAAAGATAATCTCAATAACAAGCAAAAACACTGAAGATTACCCTCCCTGCAACAAATGTTATGATTCACTGACAAGAGTAAGGTCTGTGGCATGTTATTGACAGTCAGGATCATTTACTTGGCTATGAACTGTCTTCTGCAAGAGTGAAAATGAGGTGTTAAAACCAGCTCATAATGCCTGACTATCCTAAATATTTACCCAATAAACCTGAAATGCCCTCAGTGCTTCTGAAATAAGACATATTTGAAGTAATAGCAGTTGCACCTGTTTTAGAAAATAGCCATGGTACTACTTTAATTAAAGAAAACATTAGCATATAGTGATTTGAACATAAGAAAATAATTATTCTTAAAAAATTGGAACTGCATATTTATGAAAAGCACCTTCACATTCACTTTAAGCCAAAAATACTTCTCCTTTGATAAATAAGAGTTGTTTAAGGATTAGAAATATGTCAAATGTTTGCAAAATAATTTGGACAGTAGTGTGCTGCAGGGATACTCCTGTTTGAGCAGCACTAGAAAGCCGATGTGCAACAATTATTTTGTTGTCTCCTGGAGGAACAAACTTGGCATGAAAATCACTGCATGAAACCAAACATATTAGATGTCTGCTTGTTGTGGATACAATTTTATTTGTTTTCTTGAAGAAGAGATTTAGGTTTGGCTCTTTTCTCTCAGAAACACTAGAATATCGCTTAGTACAATGTGTTTCATGTAGATTCCTGAAACAGGAATCCAGCATCAGGAAAAACAGCAGATCACATTCAGAGGCAATTTTAAAACACTGCCTATTGCACTGAAAATCAAAGTTAATTTTATTTTCAAGACAAAATATTAGATCAAGATTCTGATGCAAGTACTTTCTACATCTAAAAAAAAAATAAAAATTGGAAGTTTTCTAGTTATTTACACCCATCAGACCACTTTATATCCTCTGTACTTATTTGCTATTTTCTTCCTTCCCCCACCTCCACCTGCAAAGGATATAGATAGATAGATAGATAGATAGATAGATAGATAGATAGATAGATAGATA
>JAPSGF010000018.1:8089188-8103819 GCA_035772895.1 Perdix hodgsoniae | reverse complement strand
TAACATAACATAACATAACATAACATAACATAACATAACATAACATAACATAACAACATAACATAACATAACATAACAATTGTCGTGCATATAATATAACATTCAGTAGTATTTGGCAAATTACAGATTTTGAAGATGCTAAATAAATTAATGTACCTTATTAATAATTATGAGAAATACTTAATGCTTAATGCTTTCTATACATCTACATAAAATTTAAAACTAAGTAGAACTGTTTGCCACAAGAGCTGCTGAGTAGTGGCTGCATTTTTCACTCTTTACTGTTTTTTTTCTATCATAGCTATATTCAACATTTCATAGTTCAGTGAAGTGAATAAATAAATATACTTACAGAACACTAACTTATTTCATCTTTGCAGGCAGAAGTGATAGGGAAAGACAGAAGTAATGAAGCCTACAGATGTCCAAAACATCAAAAACAAAACAAAACAAAAAAACAACCCAAACACAACAATCTCTCTCTGTTAACATATAACTTTCTTTTTATTATTTTCATCAAGTTTGCCCTGCAATTAGTTGTATTGTCACATCTCAAAACAAAACAAAACAAACCAACCAAACAAACAAACAAAACACAAAAAAACCAAGTTTTTGTAAAGTTAGCTGACTAGATATTGACATACAGTCAAGCCTGCACCAATTATATTGGCAAATTGTCATTATACAGGATATCTCTATGAAGACTAGAAATTTATGTTGACCTCACTCATCTATTAGTAAGCATGATTATTTTTCTTTTTCCACAGGTATGGTATTATTAATTAATTGTAGTTAGCTTTATTTATTGAATAATTTCAAAAGATTGAATTGCAAGCAGTTAGCTTTCTATATGATGATATTATCTAACAATATTCTTCATGACTCTATCTAAGTGTACACTCTCATTTAAAAGTTGGGATTCTGGAGAAGAAGCACACTGTAGGCGCCCAAAAGTGTGTCTCCATTTAATCTGATTAACAGCTTGACCACTGGCCTTGAAGGTGAACTCATGTAATTGAAAATCATTCCCTGAATCTTCAGTTAAAAAAACTGTTATACATGGAAAACTATTAACACAAGATTTCTTCCATTAAAATATTGTAATTGCACTGGTTGTCCTATGAAATTATACAAGATGTATATACAAACAGGAAAATAAGCATTTAAAAAAATATCTTGACTTATACTGAGCAAAACCATCTTTCAAATTTATTTTTTTGCTGAAGTCTATTCCACTAGCTTTCTGCAAATGATTTCACACTATTTTATGAGTTTTGTCCTCATCTCTTATCATCATGTATGGGATCAATAGTGATTTCTGTTACTACAGATGAAGAATATTCAGAATAATTTAAAATCTAGCTTCCAATGTATTTAATGTTTTGTGCATGACTTTTACTATGATTAGCCTTTTGTTGGTTAATTAAAACATTAGCTGTTATAAATAGACAGTTACAAATTGTGGAGATTAGCAGAAGATAATTCTCCACTCACGTGCATAAAGCATTTGCTCTGACCTTATAAGTTATGGATTTGTCACAGCTAATAGTCTTTAGGGTCCACAAATGAGACCAGTTGGCCTGTCCATTGAGCAAAAGGCTTCATTAAAAAAAAAAAGATACACTTTCCCTTCAGTCACTTAGAGCACTTTTACATTGACTCATTAATTAATGACATGTTTTAATGTATCCTTTAGTCCTCTGCTGTGACAGTTATCCAACTGAGTTATGGTTCTCAGATACCAGGGGATGGCAATTGAAGGTCTCTGCCAGGAAGTGAGTCTGCAGAGTCCTGAAAATGAGTGAAGCTTTCCTGAGGAGGTACGTCATCTAGAAAAGTTAAGCTGTTAATAATTTATCAGTGAAGTGAAATGAAAGCATATTTATCATTCTTAATATTAGTTTGTCATTTCCCCCCTAAATATTTGCACAGTGTTTTGCTACTACAAAAGAATTGTTAGAAGATGATAGGCTTTCTCTCATTACTATTTTGTCTTTTGGTCTGTGCCCATAATCAGAGCTCACTCCTATAGTCAAAGAAGCCTGTCTTTGTTGTCTTTGACTCTTCTCCAGGATAATGAAATCATACATCCTGCATTAGAGATAAGAAATGAAAATACAGATGTTTCATCGCTAAGTGATCCCATTAATTTCCTTGGTCAAATAAATACAGCACATGGAAAAGCAGTTTTATTTGTATATCTCTTCAGCAGTGGGCTCTGAAAAAACTGTGGGCAAGATACACTGGGTAAACTGTCAAAGCCCTGTTGCGGCATTGTTCCTGATGAATCAAACTTTTAATAAAGACACTGTTAAGGTACTTCAGGTCTGAACCATGAATGATTTTCCTTCTTTAGAATAGGATGTAGCTGGCATACAAAAAATATATTCCTTTTACTTTTTTTGTAAGTCTTAAAGGTCTAAGACATTGGAATTGTATAGTAATTTATTTCTTTATTCTGAAATGCTATATATGGGCATTTTATGCCCTGATCTGGAAGTCTGGGATGCTACTCAGAAAACACCCCCAGTGATTCAGGTGGAGACAATCAAAGAGCTCCCCATCCATCTGGACCATCACAAGTCCATGGGAACGGACAGCCTACACCCTAGGGTGCTGAGGGAGCTGGTGGGGGTGATTGCTGACCAGCTCTTGGCCATCTACCAGCACTCCTGGTTAACTGGAGAGGTCCCAGAGGTTTGCTGATGTGACTCCCATCTTCAAGAAGGGCCATAAGGAAGATCTAGGGAACTACAGGCCTGTCAGCCTGACCTTGGTACCAGGGAAAGTCATGGAGCAAATCACTTTGGGTGAGATTGCATGGCATGTATGTGGCGTCCAGGGGATGAGGTCCAGCCAGCATGGGTTCATGAAAGGCAGGTTGTGCTTGACCAACCTCATCTGCTTCTATGACTGGGTAACTAGACTGGTAGATGAGGGAAAGGCTGTTCGTATAGTCTACCTAGACTTCAGCAAAGCCTTTGACATGGTCTCTCACAGTATTCTTCTGTGAATATCCTTCTGTGAATATCCTTCTGTGAATATCCTTCTGTGAAGGATATCTGCCTGTGGTCTGGACAGGTATACACTTCTTTGGATAAGAAACTGGCTAGAGGGCCGTGCCCAATGGGTAGTGGTTAATGGAGTGAAGTCCAGCTGGCGACTCATTTCAAGTGGTGTTCCCCAGGGGTTGGTACTGGGGCGCATCTTGTTTAATATCTTTATTGATGACCTAGACAAGGGGATTGAGTGTACCCTCTGTAAGTTTGCAGATGACACCAAGCTGGGAGGCAGTGTTGTTTCCATGGAAACAACTGTAGTTTCCATGGAAAGAAATAGGAGACATTACTTTCAGAGGAAAGAATCACAGAATCAGAAAATGGCCCAGGTTGAAAGGGACCTCAAGGATCATGAATCTCTAACGCCCCCCCACCATAGGCAGGGCCACCAACCTTCAAATTTAATATTAGACCAGGTTGCCCAGGGCCCCATTCAACCTGGCGTTGGACACCTCTAGGGAGGGAGCATCCACAACCTCTCTGGGCAGCCTCACTACTTTCGTAGTAAAGAATTTCCCCCTGACATCCAACTTAAATCTAACCCCCTTCAACTTAAAACCATTTCCCCTTGTCCTGCTATTATCTACCTTTTCAAAGAGTTGATTCCCCTCCTGTTTATGGACTCCCTTTAGGTACTGAAAGGCTGCAATGAGGTCACCCTGCAGCCTTCTTTTCTCCAGACTGAACTAGCCCAGCTTCCTCAGCCTGTCTTCATAGGGGAGGTGCTCCAACCCTCTGATCATTTTTGTGGCCCTCCTCTGGAGCCTCTCCAACAGCTCCCTGTCTTTCTTGTATTGGGGGCCCCAAACCTGGACACAGTACTGCAGATGGGGCTTCACAAGAGCAGAGTAGAGAGGGACAATCATCTCCCTATCCCTGTTGGGTTTCCTTCTTGCTTTCCAAGCTGCAAGAGCACACTGCTGGCTCATGTTAAGTTTTTCATCAACCAGGACCCCCTGGCCCCTCTCTGCAGAGCTGCTCTCAAGGACCACTCCTTCCAGTCTGTATAAATGCCTGGGATTCCTCTGGCCAAATGCAAAATCTTGTACTTTGCTGTGCTGAACCTCATTAGGTTTACCTGGGCCCACCTTTCAAGTCTGTTGAGGTCTTCTGAATGGCATCCATTCCTTCCACTGTGTCAACCGTCCCACTCAGCTTGGTGTCATCCACAAACTTGTTGCGGGTGCACTCAATTCCATCATCTATGTCATTGATAAAGATGTTAAAGAGCACTGATCCCAAGACAGATCCCAGAGGGACACTGCTCATTACCAGCCTACACCTGGACATAGAACCATTAATCACCACCCTTTGTCCACAGCCTTTCAAGCAATTTCTTATCCATTGGAAGGTCCACCCTTCAAATCCATCTCTCACCAATTTAGAGACAAGGATTTGATGGGGGACCATGTCAAAGGCCTTTTAGAAGTCCAGGTAGGTGACATCAGTTGCCTTCTCTTTGTCCACCAATCCTGTCACTCCATCATAGAAGGCCACCAGATTGGTTAGGCTTGAC
This sequence comes from Perdix hodgsoniae, assembly GCA_035772895.1. Taxonomy (NCBI): domain Eukaryota; kingdom Metazoa; phylum Chordata; class Aves; order Galliformes; family Phasianidae; genus Perdix; species Perdix hodgsoniae. Next base: position 8,099,244 of record JAPSGF010000018.1, on the reverse strand, counting down.
CTTCCCCTGGTGAAGCTGGGCTGGCTGTCTCAGTTCACACGCTCATTCTTCATGTTATCAAGTATGTCATCCAGGAGGATCTGTTCCATATATAGAGGTGAGACTCACTGGCTGTAGTTCTCTGAATCCTCCTTGCTTCCTTTCTTATAAATGGGAATGATGTGATCCTTCATCCAGTCATCTGGGACCTCGCCTGATAATCACAAATATAAAGTTATACTATTATCTTTTACTTCTCCTAGTCCTTTTCACTTTGGTATCTCTATACATTGGATACTGAAAAGAAAAATTACAAGTCCTTTAATATACTTATTTCACTGTTTTTGACAGGTTTTTTTTTTTTTTTTTTTTTTTTTCCCAGTGTTTTCTGAACTGAACTACAGTCTTTCATCAGTGTTGGCCATTATAACATTTTGTATAAATACATATTTGAAAAAGTTGCAATGCTGGTTAACTCATTTACATTAATTCTATGTGCTCCTTAAGAAACTCCCAGAACACTTACCTTTCAGTATATTATTCAGAATTATAACTTCATATATTTCATAATGGATCCTTTCTCATACTTAAAGCATTTTTTCAAAACTGTAAAGACTTTCAAATACTTCCATTGTAACACTGATGCAACTACCATTGTACCCTTTTTTTTGGCAAAAGACAAACAAGCATATGCATCGGTATTTATTGAACCACTGTAATATAACCTTGTCCACTCAAAAATTTTAAGCGTATTATCTGTATTTTTAATTTGAGTAATATTACTGAGGAATTGATGATTTCTAAATCTTAAAGGATTTAGCAGTTTAAAACAGAAGACTGAATGCTCCTCCATTCATCCCTCTTTTCTTCTCCACTTCTGTTTTTTTTTAGCAAAGAGAATTTATAATATTTTGTAACAAATTTTACTTGTATGTGTATGTACACCAAAGTTTAATCTCTAAAGAAAGTCAGTCTCTTCCAAAAAAGTCACCAAAATTGATCATCAGAACAACATCCTTTGCTTGTGAACAGTGAGGATAGTAGGAAATCTCTACAAAATGCCCCTAAGAAAATCATATAGAATGAAATTGACAGTTTTATCTATCTGTAACATTCATGTCTATGCATAAGATGAATAAAGTCAACCTACTTAATTTCTGAATTCATAATGCTTATACAAAGACTTCCTATATATATAAGGTCATAATAATGTTTTATATTTAAATTAAAATTGCTGATATTGATAAATTAAGACTTGGATTCTGCTAACATTTCTCCATCTGAAGATGTTCCTGTATAAGAAGTTCTTTTTCTACAAAACTTACCTCTGAGCAAAGAGTTAAGGGGTAAAAAAATCTTAACAGTAATATGTACTGAAACCAGCTCTCTTCCTGTTGCCTTCATTTTATTAATTAATTTTGTCTTTTAAAATAGCATATTCTCAGATGTCTGGATTCTGTTGCTTAATTTTTCTTTATTAGAAATAATAATAGTAATAATATTGTTTATTTAAACACATTCTCTTGAATTAAACATGAATACATTAAGAAATCAGAATACTACTCACTTTAAATGTGATAGAAATATCAACTTCAGTCAGTTGCAGTGCTTACACAAATTAAGGTTAATGTTTATCTTTCATTAAACACTTAAGAGAATCTGTAAACCAGGATTAGCACAGAGGGTATTGGAGACTAAATGTTCTTCTCATTTTGCTAACTCATATCTTCACAAGCTTGCTTGTGATTTTTTTTTTTTGTTTGTTTGTTTCTTTCTTTCTTTCTTTTTGTTCTTTTTTTTCCTTCATTACTATGTTAGCAAATTAAGTTTAAAACCTACTGAGATGAGGTTTTGCTGCCATTATGTTTGATAGTCTGCTTGATAAGGTCAGATCAGATCATCTAGTATGTCTCTTCACAGCTCTGCCAATTTAAATGCAGTACATGCAGATTGTGATAACTGACATACACAGCAGACAACTCTGAACATTTCATAGACTTGTTTCTGTCCCACAGTTCCCACCTCACACTCAGAAAAAAGCTCAGAGTTACTCCTAATTAAAATCAATACAAGTTAATGTCAGTACAGTTTATTTGAGTCTCAAGCGTGAAAATCTGGAATGTACTTCTAAGAACATAAGACTGCTAAATATTTCTCCCATATCTGTGGTTTGTCTTCCAACCAAGACCAAGCACTGAGAGGAAAATTTACTTGGGATGGTGCAATATATATATTTTTTCAATTATGCATTGTTGATAAACTTTAAGCTTTAAAATGGAAAAGGATATAATGCTTTTATTAAACTATATCATGCTAACAATTTTAAATGCTTTCTGCATTTTACCTATGTACATATGCTTTTTTAGAAACCGAGGCAAAGTATGGCCACACCAGTTTCACTTTGGTAAGGAAATAGGAGTTCAGAAAACAATTCTATCTACATTTGAGAGCTTGAGTATTCTGAACTATGCATTATAGTTCATGGAGTTCCTTGCTCCACCCCCAAGTCCTGTGTATCTAAATGGCTGACACTTCTGTCTCTGTAATTAACTTAGTTTACAATAGGATAAAGTGGATTACGAAAATAAATTGTCTTTCTGTTCCCTATGGATACAAAAGAGCATAAGGCATTTGTGATCTAGCCCATCTGTAGCAAGAAACTTGTGAAACTTTCATCTTATTCCTGTAAATGTGCTTATTTTTTAAATAGCAAATACTTATTTTTCTTCTGCTGGAAGCTTCAAATTGAGCCAAATGTTTTTAGCATTCTGCTAACAGATATAAGATTTTAAAATAATGTACATATGTTCAATTGTTTTAATGGAAGAAATGGCAGGTAGTAGCAATCAGTTGTTTAAATATGTAGATTCAGCTTTTAGAGAAAGAAATTCTATCCAGTAGTATGGTGATAATATGAGCAAACACTCATTGAAAGCTCTCTTTAGAAATGCAACTACTGATGCACTGTGTCATGCTATCATTTTGAATGGCTTTTACCACTGTTTCATTGATATACTGTTGTTTCTATGACTGTCATATTTGAAGTCTTGTGATCACATTGGACCTTTAGTTTTTTTACTGAGTTCTATGAAAATCATACTTAAATTCAAGGGGAGAGAATGCACTAATAGATTATGCAAAAGTTCTGAATAGACAAATGTGTTTTCTCCTCACACCTGGGCTAGTTATCAATAAAAACATTCTGCCTTTAATAACTAACAGGGTATATTCTACAGAAGGATCTAAATACTTCAGAATATACCTGCAATTGGTTCCCTGTTGAACCTGGTTCTAACTTGGTTTCAAACTTAGAGGAAAAGCTAAGCTTTCATTAAGTGACTTTCCTGTTCCTTTTTTAAAATAACTGTTTATTTCATTTCCATTAAAAACTGGTTCAGATTCTGGACATGAAATATGTTGTGCAGTAAATTAAGCTATAACATACATTCCTATCTGCTAAGTTTGGTCAACAGCATCACATCTGCAGACTACCCGTTGGAAAAGACAGGATGGAGCTGGCTTGAAATTTTAGATCAGACACTTAATCATAGATAAATAATTGGAAAGGTTGCATTGTTGACAGGAGGTAAGTATAGTTGCTTGGCGAGACAAGTAACTTCAGGGACCGATCTGCAACATTATGAGGTGAGCACTGACTTCAGTGTATCTACTGTTTTTAGCATTTGATCCTCCAGGGACCTAATCTTCCCTATATATCAGATAAAGCATGATGACAGTTGCTAAAATGGTAGCTGCATATGTTTGACTTCTTTTATTACCTCTCTACCTGTCTTTCCAAGAGTGAAGATTAAATTGTGTTATTATCTAGGGGATTTTAAAGTTGATTTAAGCAAGACCAAGATTTTATTGCTTGAATATATTTTTTTATTATTCTTTCCTGTGCTTGATTTTATAAGAGCTACCTTTTGAATGTCTTCAGCTTGAATATCTTTCATTTTGGAGGCTTTAGTTTGTTTGAGTGATTTTACTGAGAAAGTCTTCTGGGCTTGAATCTTGTGTCTTTTTTTTTTCTATTTGTTTTTTTTTTTTTTTTTTTTTTTTTTCAAATTGTGTTTTCATAAGAAATTGAATCTCCTAATTTTCTTGACTAATCTGGTTGATATCCCTAGATAATCTACACTACAAAGCTGATCCTGATATTACTTCCTACCTCTGCTTCAGTTTATCAAAGGAATAAACTGTCCAAATAGTTTATTTTAGATATGCTTAAAAAGTGGAAAAGGAAAGGATATTCAAATTTTTATTGAACTTCTCTGGCATGAATTAAAACCTTGATAACTTTCTGTGTTTCTTTCCCTGTATACAGTGCTATATTGTGGTTTAACCCAACAGACAGGTACATACCATAGCCATTTGCTCACTGCCCTGAATTGGGATGGGGGAGAGAAAAAAGAAAAAAAAAAAGAAAAAATGCATTGATTGAGTCAAATACAGTTTAATAGAACAGAAAAGGAAGAGAAAATAATAATAATAACAAAAGAGTATGTAAAACAAGTGGCACACAATGCAATTGCTCACCACTTATTGACTCGTGACTGACTTCACCCTGAGCTGCATCCCCCAGATTTAATGTTCCATACAGTGCCATGTAGCATGAAATATTTCTTTGGCCACTCTGGGTACTGGTTCTGTCCCCTCCCGGCTCCTTCTGCATGCAACTCCACTCCTCACTGTTAGGACAGCATCAGAAGCTGAAAAATTCATGACTCAGTGTAAGTGCTGCCCTGCAACAACAGAACATTAGTGTGTTATCAATATTATTCTCATCCTAAATGCAAAACACAACACCAAACAAGTTACAAGGAAGAAAATTAAATCCATTTAAAATTAAATTTGCCTAAAAACAGGACAACCAATAAAGTTGTCTCAGAGTCTTTCCCTTGTGCACACATTCATGAGCAAGGTCCTCTACTCTCTTTGTGCCTCTGGAAAATAAATCTATTGTATGACTGAAAAGAACTGCCTTTCTTCAGGATATGCTTTATTACACTACCCATGGTTCTGTAACAGCAAGTTTCACAGTCAGGACTTTATCCCACTGTGTAAAATTAGAATCTACAGGTCATTTTCACCTTGCTGAGGTTGATAAAAGTCATGGTTTTTGTCTAAAAGTTTTCAAGTGGTTATTATATTGTATAAAACTGTAAAGTCTCTGTAGACAGAGAGCCTCGAAGCTGTAAAGGTTACTATCTCTCATGGTAGTTTCTCAGTAAACATAAGTAATTTTTAAAAGATAGCAGAAATTACAGTTCAGAATCTCTGGGGGCTTTTCTGCAAAGAAAATGATGATTTGGAGCTTTTTCCACAGTCTTCATTATTTAAAATACTACTGAAATCAGAGTCATGTCTGCTCAGGTTTCTCCAAGTTGAAGACCCATTTTAACTAGTTTTAACTGGGATCTCTTGAGAATTATATTCTCTCCTTTCACTCCCACCATTCATTTAAGATATGTCCCATCTGTTTAATTTTGCCTTCATAGTAAGTGGAGACAAAAATTACTCTCTTCACAGGAAATTAAATTTCATGTCTTTGGAAGACTTTACAGACCATAAGAGATCCTGGAGGAATATTAGAAAGAGAAGGAAAAAAGAAAAAGAAAAAAAGAGGAAAATATCCTTGCCTTACCCTCCATCTTTATGTCTGTAGCAGAAAGATTGTTGGGAGTTTCAATGCTGCAAAACAGTGGGTTATTGAAAAATCTTTAAATGAGAGAAACTATAGGTAATTTTTCCCACATCTTTCATTAGTGTTCTTCTTTACTGTTACCTTCTCCTTCTTCACTCTTCTCTGTTATTTTTAGATGACTTAATTAATTCTAAAGATTAAGTTATTATTTAAATTACTATTTTTTACTTGTTAAGAAGATTCTAATCATTTAAAGGTGTGACTTCACCAGTGCAGTCCTCTGTATTCATCACTAGTGAGGCTGCACCTTGAGTACTGTGTTCAGTTTTAGACTCCTCAGTAGAAAAAAAGAAAAAGACATTAAGGCCCTGGAATGTGTTCAGACAAGGGCAACAAAACAGATGAAGGGTCTGGAGCACACGTTTTGTGCAGAATGGCTGAAGGAACTGGGATTGCTTGGTGTGGAGAAGTGGAGGCTCAGGGGAGACCTTATAGCTCTCTACAATTCCCTGAAGGGAGGTTGTGGCAATGTGGGAGTTGACGCCCATTTCCCCTCAATAGTACTAGAGGGAATGGTCTCAGGTTGCACCAGGGGAGATTCAGGTAGGACGTTAGGAGAAATTTCTTCTGAGAAATGGCGGTTAAGTGCTGGAATGGGCTTCTCAGTGAGGTGGCTGTGTCACTGTCCCTAGAAGTGTTCAAGAAATGTTTAGATGTTGTTCTGAGGGACATGGTTTAGTGGGGAAATGTTGGTGATAGCTGGATGGCTGGACTGGATGACTTGGAGGTATTTTCCAACCTCAGTGATTCTCTGATTCTATCTTTCATTCTTTATACAGTCCTTGTGGAAAGTGCAAATGAGCAGTAATAAAGATATATTTTATACATGCATGACTATTCATTTGGATATAGCAGATAAATAGACTAAGCCAAACATAACCACCAACTCACATTCTCTCAGACATTCATTACATAGAATCCGGAAGGTACCTTTAGAAATCCAGGTTTTCCAAGAGGAGAAGATCTGTATCTGAAAGGGTGTGTTTCTGTTTTCCTTCTGCAACTTTTGCTTCTGTTGGCTACTTATAACATGAGGAAGAGGGTGAAAACATCTATCTTTTCCTGTTCTTTCTCCTCTGGAAGCAGCTGAATAGCAGCCCTGCATTCCATGTGGCCTCTAAGCAGAAGTTCTTAGGAATCCTGACACTCCACAATGGCCTTCAAAGAAGTAGTAATTACAAGAAAAAGTTGAAAGAGACATAACTTTAACTGCACATCTTCATATTGCCTCCAGGCTTTTCACTATTTTATGCTGAAGTACATAAATCTATAAAATGTTTTCAATCCTTAAAGAATGAATACTAATAAAATAATTATTATGTGTTCAACAACTTTGAGTTTAGAGGCTAGAAGTTACATGTTCACACTACTTTTTATTATGAAATAGCCAATTCCAACTCCAGGAAATAGTGCAAATGAGAATTATGAGAAAATATTTGATGTATACAATGATAAAACCTCCCTTCTCCCAGTATGAAAATAAACATCTTCTAAAAGAGAGGCTTCCTCTTCCAGCAAAATGAACACGTAGGCACAAAGCTAAAAGCCTGTGCCATTTATTGACAATTTTTTTGAAATTAAGTAACTTATTTAGCTTCCTGACTAATGACATTAAAGCCTCTCTTGGACTCTGTCCTGTCTTTGAATTGTTTTAGTTTCTCTGTACAGAAGATTGTATTTTATTCTGTGTCACAAAAAGGTTTTAGTTGAGTCCAGACTAGAAGAAAATGAAGTCATTTGCTTTGTGCAGAGAGAGCTTCCGAAAATGAGAGAGAAACTAAGAGAGGAAGAGAGAGGAGGTAGCAGGGATAAAAAAAAAAATCAGATGGAAGATACGCACAAAATAATGCAAAGTATTTGCTTCTGTGGAGTAGGATTCCATTCCCATAAGGCTTCCCCTACTCCCAGTCAAGGCATGCTGTAGCCATCACATTTTAGGCTGCTGTTTAGCATCACAAGCACACACACGAGCAAGAAGATACTGAACATATGTGACAGATTTTTGGGGGCTAAGTGACAACTTGAGTCAATTCATTATCCAAGCTTAAAGGAAATTTGAGTTGTCTTTTTATTTCAGTGTTTTAATTTTCTGGAACTTGATCAAAAAACAGATTATAAATATGAAGACAATTTATCATGCAGATCATCATCTTATAGCACAGTGTAGCATTTGTTCAGGTAGTTGATTCTTTCTTCTTTACAATCTTTCTGTAGAGCCTGTTTACACCTTGGGACTGGCAAGGCCTTCCATTGTAATGTTCAAATTTAATTATGGCAAGCAATGGTAAGACACTATTATACGCTAAAAATCAAGATCACCAATGGCAACTAAGAAAAGACTGAAAGAATGACCAGATCAAGTGTCAGGAAAATATATCTATAGAACGTTGAACCAGCAAACATACCTATAATGTTATCTAAGTTTAATTCTGTTTTAATGAGGGATGTAATAGAAAACTCACCAGTGCTTAAAGCAGCATCTTTTTCATTGTTTTATACTAACTAAGCTTGATGGCTGAAGAAAAATTGTGCTGAAATTGACTGGATTAGAAAAATAAATGTGCATATATAACTACTCAAAGTAAACTTAAGTTTGAGTTATAATGACTGAAGGAAAATGGCCATAGGCTGAAAAGATTAAAGCAAACTGAAATCTCGTTCCCAAAAGTGATTAGTTCAGCAAGAAAACAATGCAGTTATTGTTTACTGGCTAGGAAACATGGATTTATAGTGATGATAGAAATTAAAACCCTGTAGGGAGATCAATATGAACTAAAAAGCTTATTTTAATTGCTAAGTAATGCAAACAGCTTACCTTGAAACTTTGCTGATATAGAAACAAAAAAATTCTGTGGAGATATGCATTCAGAAAAACTTTTTTTAACCTTTTAAAGTGGTGTTATGCTAAATATGTATGTTGAGTTTTGAAAAGTAAGAAAAGAGAAGTGGTTTTGATCATTTGACTAGTCAGATGTTAACACTATGTCATGGATGGCAGTCCTGATTACCAGCACCAGTTCACTTTGATCCTTCCATGCCACAGAGTATTAGTAAATTATGTGTCAATAAACAAGAATTGAATTCACCAGTTACCAATCTATTTGCTTGATACTGTGCTGATATTTCATTAGAACTATCTTATGAAGGATTTCACTGTTAACACTTTGTATGTGGCTTCAGTATGAGACATCACTTATGTACATACAGTAGAAAACTATGCAGACTGCACACTGATATTAATATGCTTACTGACTCAAAGTGTTCAGTTCACCTCTAATGGCTTCATGTTGCAAATGCATCTCCATTATGCAATCTGTGCATCATTACTCTAAATTTCTGGTAGCTGAGAGTTCTGAATTCTAATGTTTCCTTCGATATTTTCAAAACTGAACTTTCATTGAACAAATTTTCAAAAGTGAATTTTAACAATTGGGACTCCTCCCTCATGAATTCCAGAAGGGCACAGTAAGTGACTTTTGAGCATTAAAACAAAATATTTATTAAAAACAGTGACTAACATTATGTTCTTTATTCTTGAATGTCTACGCTTACCTACTGGAATGGACAAATTAATTAATCAGAAATGGTTGAAGATTTAATATAAAGGGTGATTAGAAAATTAATTAATTACATGCCAATGATTGATTAAATTCTACATCTTCTTTAATAACTCAAATTTGAAGACATATCCAGTGATGAGAAGCAAAGACCAAAGACAATCAGTTAAGTGGCTTTAAATCTAACAAGAGTCTTATTACAATCCTTTCACATGAGCGCAAAGGACTCACAAAAGTTTTTAAAAAGTTTTAAATCCTCTAACTTCAGATGACTGAATTATATATAAATTGAATATACGCTAGATATCCAAGTCTTTTTTCATACATAATGAAGAAATATCTTCCAAAAATTATTTTAGACAACTTGATTAGGATAAGATGATGGAATCTCTACAGATACTGCTTTCTGATAGTGGCTATAAAAGCAGATCAGGTGACTGGTTCTAACTGATCTCTTGATTTCCAGATTTATAAAATCATTTGAGACAAAGTGATTTGACATGGGTTGACCTTTGATTTTATTCAAATATCCAAAATAATTCTGTCTCCTGCAACCTTCTCTGAAATTTATCATTAGAAGGAAAAACTATCCAATTGGAAGCACAAACAGATTTTTTTCCCTCCCAAAAGCATAATATGCAAAACATTTATTTTAAGAGTCTTGCCAAATTAACAAATCTAGCAAACGGAAATAAAAGATTAGGTCAAGAAGCGTAACTGGAAAGGAAAAAAGAAAAAGACAGAGATGTTGAAGAAGAAAGAAAGTGGAAGGAAGGAAGGAAGGAAGGAAGGAAGGAAGGAAGGAAGGAAGGA
>JAPSGF010000018.1:8078961-8089178 GCA_035772895.1 Perdix hodgsoniae | reverse complement strand
GAAGGAAGGAAGGAAGGAAGGAAGGAAGGAAGGAAGGAAGGAAGGAAACACAGGCATGGAGGGAGAAAATGAACAAGAAAAAAAACTAAACCCCTCTGGTAGATAAGAAATATATTTTAAGAAGAGACAGCAACAGTAGTTCTTTGAATAGATTTAATGATTCTAAACTGCACAGGCAACTCAAAGATTTTACTGTTAATATGTACTTTAGAAATGACATTGTTAATATACTAGATTAGGCAGTGACAATTTTCTGATCATTACTAGTTCACTGACTAAGGTAATTACTACAGGTGACCCTAATTCCTGTAAGGACTTACTCTGCTAATATGAATAATCTAGCACCAACAGCAAACATGTCCCATATTCCTGTTGGTGTAATCCCATTTATTTGTTAAAATTAAAATTTAAATTATTATTAAAATTAAATTAAAAAAAAAGAAAGAAAGAAAACAAAAAAGTCAGATAAATCTTTAGCTGACATAAATTACTGCAGCCTGCATTACTTTTTTAAGTCAATTTACCCAGTTCATTGAAAGTCAATATTCACTTATTTATAAATTGGAAAATGCACTTGCTGTGGGAAAGAATAAATCATGTCTTTGGTTCTTCCTCGAACAGATAAAAAAAATGAACTAGATTCTTCCATGTAAGGGTATTGAGTCATGTTGCAGTGTCATTTGCAAAAGAATCCTGAGGCTGTGGCAGGCCAACTTATCTTACTGTTGCCAGGTTTATTACTGCTTGGTTTTGAATGTTTGACACTTTCTGAAGGATTTTAGAATGTCAGATCCTGACTGACAGATTTACTTGGTGACTTCTTTGCTTGTGAGTATATGACAGTTTGACAGGCATCCTTGGGGTTCATTTAATTATCTTATGCAAGTCTCCATACTGAATAACATTAATAACCATTTTACTTCATATGCACTGCAGCAGCAAACTTAAGCTGCCACATTGCATTCTATCCTACCTCCTCTGCTCACTAGCTCCAGGCACTTTTGTACTTTTCCCATCCCACATCCTTTAGCTAAAAAATTTATTGGAAATAATATATAGACACAAAATAAGTAACAGAAACAAGACAAATATTTTCATGATTCCTAAAGAAATTAAAATATCACCAAGTGTTGCCAAAAAAAACAAAACCAAAACCAAAACAAAACAAAAGAGCAGAAATTCATACTGATGTTGAAGTATTATTCTAGAAACTCTTTATTCTTGAAACCCATTTTTAAAGGAAAATAATTTTATTATATATATATATATAATATAATTATATATAATTTTATTTTTAAATAAAATGTGCACAAAACCATTGCTATTATTATTATTATTGCTGTGTTATTGTTATTGCTAGTTATTGCTGTTTGCTACTATGAGTTTTGTAGCAAGTTAAAAGAGTACATCTTTGCCCAAAGCTATCTTAATTTAGGCAAATGCAGACTTTTTCCAATTATGGAAGGTGCATTGCCTTTTTTAGTGTTAACACTCACAGCAACTACTGTTGATGCAGTGTGGAAGATGTGATTTATAGAGCCATTAAGTAGTTAACATGCTTTTGAAACGTATATTAACAATTCTGAAGTACAGAATATGGAAACCTTGCACCCACTTTTGCTGGATGAGAGTTACGTTGTCTTTTCCTGCAACTCCCTTATTTCTTCCTTCTGCAAAATCCTTTCTCTATTTATAGCAATACTTCACAAAGGAAGGAAGGCTTTAGTTTAAATACTCAAAGGTACTCAAACACCAAATGCATCACATGAGCTTTCCTCCCTAGTGTAGTGGGAGGTGAAGATGAGAATAGTTAATAATTCAACATTCAATTTTTTTGATCACTCTGAGAAAACATTGTCAGTAAAGAAGGATTTGAGAGGAAACACAGTTCTGTTCTTATAAGCTCTAAACACTTGTCTTGGGAAGAAACTGTACTGAAATGTTTATAACTGTTGCTCTTCTTCAGAATACTTAACGTATAAAAAAGCTAACATAGGATGTCCTAGTAACAACCTCCTGTTCTTTTTTTTTTTTTTTCTTAACAACAAAGCACTTAGGATTGGATGTTTGTCAAAAGGATATTTTTTCTTGCTAAATATTTGTTGTAACAAAATGCATTCATTTGCAGGTAGTGCTTTAAGTGGGAGGACATTGCTAGTGGTTCTCAGAAAAAATTCAGGTGAAAGCAGGTAACATGATACTGAATGGCACTGTTTAATCGGAAATTGATGTCAGTGTTTGGGATGAAGAAGACTATTTTCTTGCTAACATTCATGAAAGAGATCTTCTACCCTTTGTTCTGTCCCTTGTCCCCTTTCATGGAGAAAATAAATCATTTGTGTGAAAATAATGGGTTATGCAGACTATTCATTACGAACGTACAACTTTCAGGACTTCACTGACAACTCCCATCTTGTGATTATGTTGTGTGGAGGTAAAAACGTCTGCTGAATTAATGATAAATCCGTCAGCGCCTTTATCTGCTTCCCTGTTTGAAATGATTAAACTCATCAAGTGTTTGCTTAATCCATTTTCCTTTTCCATATACCATGCTCTATGCCTGGGGCAAACCCATCTAATAATTTTCAATTGAATAAAACCATAAGTCATGACCCAATAAATTATTAAAAAACCCTGAGTTGCATCAGATTTATCATTCATCTTACCACAGTGGCAGAAAGCCTACAGAATTCCTTAAATGTTTTACTATGATAAATAGTTCTGTTAAAATTTATGAATAGTATAGTATATATTAACACACATTTTGTTACTGAATTATCTGGCATACTATTTTTTTTTCATTGCACCAACATGTTACATTAATAATTTCATTGGTCTGAAAAACTCATAGTCAGCTATTGTTGGATTTTTTTATCATTTTTTTTTTTATCCTAGCTCTGAAAATGCCTCAAAATGTAGCAAGATTGCTGTTTTGTAGTGGTTTTCTCATGCTTTCAGTTTGTCTCTTGGAACTACTAACTTCTACATCCATCTAAGTAATTAGTTGTAAAATAGAAAGAATAAACAATGATTTAATTGCTTCAATAAGACTTCCTGATAGCATAGATTAGGAGATATCTTTTTCAGCAGACAAATATATCAGAAGTCTATTAATTCTAAATTTAAATGCTGTTTATTAATATTTTTTTAAGTTGGGCAATTAAATAGTGGCTATCACGCATAGATGGAACACATTTCTTCATTCATTATTTTTTTTCTGATAGAAAATCAAAGCTTTCAGTAGAAAGTAAACATAATGGGATTCGTATTTTTTAATCAATGAAGTGAAGACAGCAGAATTCTTCAGAATAGAGATGAAGGGATAAAAAGGAATAGTGAGGGATGTGGAGAAAAAGTCTGTTCCTGCAGAAATGAACAGAGTGCAATTAGCCAATAAAATGGATTCACACCTGTGCTAAAGCACACTGATGAGGATTTAATGAATCCTTTGCTATTGCTTCCACTATTCAAGGCATCAGATGACAACTGCACACAAACAAATGTGAATTTCTTTCTTCCATGAAGAAGAAATGAAATACATATCTTCAAGTGATACTCTCTGTAATGTACTGTTTTCAGATATGAGACTTCCACAGCAGATTGAGAAATAGGAAATTTACAGATTGGAAAAATTTTTTGAATTGAGCACAGAATTATTCTAAAGGACTTGGGGGTACTGATAGATGGCAAGTGGGACAAGAGGCTGAAATGTACCTGGGCCACACCAGAAGAAGTGTGGTCAGAATGTTGAGGGAAGTGATCCTGCCCCTCTGCACTGCACTGGTGACTTACCTGGAGTTCTGCATCCAGATGAGGAGTCCTCAGTACAGGAGAGACATAGAGCTGTTGAAGTGCATCCAGAGGAGGGCCACAGAAATGATCCAAGGGGTGGAACACCTTCCCTACTAGGACAAGATGAGAGAGCCGGGGCTTTTCAACCTGGAGAACAGAAGACTCTGGGGAGACCTGATTTCAGTCTTTCAATATCTAAAGGGGAGTATAAGAAAGAAGAAAACAGGCTCTTCAGCAGGATCTGTTGTGATAGGTCAAGGGGAAATGGCTTCACAGTAAAAGAGGGAAGATTTAGATTAGATATAATGGCAATTTTTTTATTTATGATAAGTTCGGTGAGGCACTGGCACGGGTTGCCCAGAGAGGTGGTGGACACCCTGTTCCTGGAGACACTCAAGGTGAGGCTGGATGGGTCTCTGAGCATCCCGATCTCGCTGTTGCGAATTGGACTAGATGACCTTTAAATGTCCCTTCCAACTCAAATGCATCTATAAATCTCTGATTCTCTGAATCTATGATTCTATGTACAGTGCTATCTTCTTACTTCTATCTACACTTATTTATTCCTAGGAGGTATTTTCATAGCATGATGAATGAAAGGTTTAGCCCAAAGACATTAATTTATTAGTAAATATTTCAGTCAGTTACATATTTTTATTGTAGATCACCTTATTTTATGAATAAATTACCCTGCATCTAGTAACTGGTTTTTGACTGATCCTATAACTTAAGACAAAAAAATTACTTTTAAAATTTATTTTACAATAATAGTACATATATATGCTTCTAAACAATACTTTTAAGATCACAGCACCTAAATATTCATAAATACATATCATTTCCTAGACTGCAAAATAATAAATGAAACTGGCTTGGCCTAACACATTTTTACCGTTCAAAATATGAATGTGAGACTGATGTGAGACTGTTCAGCATTTTTCTGAAAACAGCTAAAATGAGTACAGGCATTGCTGTCTACCAGGACTTAGGACCAAGTTGTTAGGAAAAAAAACCACTTTATATATTCATTATTAAGAAAAACCTTAGTGGCAGTGCCAGACTTGCTGGTAGAAAGTGTATGTGTGAACTCCATCCTTTTGTATGTCTGTATATGGTTGCTCATATCAGTCTCAAAGAGATAAATTTGATATTCAGAGCTGCACCTTTACAGGGCTTGAGAGCCAGTAAGCAGTCAGTGTGGGCTGAGGAACAATCTTTGTTTTTTCAGCATGGGGTGTGGGGAACCAAGCCACTTCTGCTTGGCTTAAACCCTCACCGTGTTTAATCTACATCCTTGTTTTAATCTATGTAGTTGTAAAGACCACCCGCTGGTGCTCTGTGCCCTCCCAGAGGAAACATTGCTCATTTGCCTGTGGTCAGGAAGACTTGGCAGCTGCAGCACAGCACCGGGGGGGAGTGTTCAAAATTCACAGTTTATATGTGATGGCACGTTTAAGCCAGATGTCTTTTCTCAGGGGGTGTAGGCAGACAAAACCACAAGAAATAATTGCTTGTTCATGACTGGATGTTCTCTGAACCCAATTACCTGATCAAAAAGCAACTTTTACCTGCAGTTGCACCTCAGCAGGAGTAGAAAATTATAGTAGCAGTACAGAGGAGCTCTGCTTAGAGATTTATCTGTATTGCTTTTCTACCTCTTTTTACCATCTGCCAAAGATTGCTTACATTTTTCCCCATATATTATAATATACCATATACCATACCTATATACTATATCCCTATATACTATACTATCCCTCTTTGCTCCCAGAAGGATGCTTCCCCTTCTTAGAAAATAGTGCATAGGAGAATGATAAATGTAGTAAGTTGATGCTTTGTCTTAGAAAAAACGTATAGAGATAAAAATACTCAAAGTGGGTATTCAGACATTCAGATGGCCTCTTCTATATAAGCAGGACCTAGATTGCCTATACATGCTGTATTCTGAATATTTGCTATTGTCTCCAAGGAGAAGGCCATCACCAAAAGCCCAAGAAATGAACAGCCATATCCTGTTTCCCCAGGGATGACTCTGCTAATAAGAGAGCTATCAGCTCAGCCTGGATTGCAGCTCTCTGAGCTGCGAAAAATCTGAAAAACTGTTCTGAAGAGAAACTCTCTGCTGAGGCACCACATGCAAACAGCATGGATTAACTGGATTGTTATTTCTGCCACAGTGCCTGCAAAAAGCAGTGGTCTTGCAGGGAGGTGGTAGAATGATTCTGTTGCCTAATGTGCTTCCTTTAATCACACTTTACCTTTCTTTTACCACTTACAGATGAGCGCTATCATTTTGTGTTTTCTACAAGTTGTGTGGAAAGAGAATCTGCCTAACTGAGAGGCAACAACTCTTATTTGTGTGGAATTTTTCTGTGCTACTTCTGCAGAAATTGGAGAAGCAAAGTCTGTGGCATCCTGTGCACATTTGGTGTGCCAGTTTAAACAAAAGTGCTGATTTTACAGACAGGCAAAGTCAGAACAAGCTTTTTCTGATTGCTGCCTTAAGACCATAATACTAACACTAGCATATATGCTGCTTCCTCAAGTACAACCTTTGCATGATTTAAGCTTAAAAAAATAAGGATCATTGCCCTTATGCCTACACATTATTCACTGATGTAAGTGGGCAGGTGTATTTCAGGGACACATATCAATAATGAGTAAACTTTGGTGGCAAACATATTTAGTTAAATATTGATCTCAATTACTTTTTTTCACTAAAGGTTTTGTAAGAAAGAAAAAGATCTAAAAAAAAAAAAAAAAAAAAAAGAATGTGCCTTTATTTGAAAGTCATTATGACGTGGCATTAAACCAATGAACAGATATAATCACATTTTAGGTCAGAACCTAATCTTGTATGAATTGACAGAATTCCTGCAACTTCAGGAGCTTCTACCTCATTGACATTCTGACAGCTTTACATCCAGGCCTTGGTTTCAGCATGTGAAATAGTCACAGAATAAAAGCCTTCTACAAGCTTAGTGGCAACCCAGGATAAAAAGCGGGAAAGGAACTTCAAAATAGCTCTGGATTTGAACCTGTCCATATTGTAGTTATAAGTTAAGAAAATTATAGCATGAATTATGGCAAAATAGAAAATTTTTGTGTGACATAAGTAAAACAGCCATCCAAGAAAAAAAACAGAAGCCTGATTTCGTTTCCATAGTATTCTGTGCACTTCCTTCTGAAACACTGTCACTACTAATGATATCAGATTAAATCTAATAATGTGATTGTTGAAAGAATAGGTTGTTCATTAACTTGATAGTCCTCAACAAAAGCAACTTTAATTTTATTTCATATACTAGGAAGGAAGCTAACTGAATGTTTTTTTCTACAAGATAACTGAACATATCCACAAGATACGAGCTGTTATGATATACATATGAAAGCAATGTAAGAGTGGGACTAAAACCGGCATCCTCCTTAAAATGTGCATTTGAAATATAGTAAGTATAGTCCTAGAAATATTCTATAAGCTTCTATTTGTGACAAAAAACTGAAATATTAGATGAAATGTTAAAAGACATGAAAGCCCTCTCTATCGTGGTAGACTTAACTTCTTAGGCACATATTCCAGAAGAAATGCCACTAATAAAACTAGCGCTGAATGTGAGAGCAGGCAAACGATCTCTAAATTTAAATAAATTCAAAGAAGAGGGTATCACAAGGGAAGTGAAGTTGGAAAAATGATTTATTTGAGGCATTAGAGAAAGGATAGGGAACCGATTAAAAAAGAAACATCAGTGTTTCTTGGATATGCTGGAAAAGGAAATAATCAGAAGGCAGAAAGATTAAAAGATGGGCTTTTCCAACAATTTCTGTAAAGCTAGGGCTTGTTTAATATTTTAGTCAGTGAGCTGAATGCATAAAATACAAGTTTGCCAATAAAAGTAGTTGGTGTTACATATTTTGGGAAAATTGCTGAAACAAAAAATAAGTAATACATAAAAAATTGGGTGGATGTTCAGTAGTAAAAATGTATGGTCGTGTATTTGGAACTAAAACCATAAATCTCTGCCTTGAGTTTATTTCTGAGAACAGTCTGTAATTTAAGTATATTTTTTGACCATGGGAGAGCCTTTGCATAGTTCAGACTAATAGTGGAACAAGATGTGCAGTCAGGCTCAGGCATAGGAAGAAGAATATGGTAAACTGTAATATTTTTTCTACTCAGGAAAGCAAACTGCCTTGCTGCTATCTTCACGACATATCCTTCATTTATCTCTTTTCTTCTGGATGCCAGTAAGCTGAGTCGATTTTAGGGACATGTCAGTAAACCAGTACAAAGCAGTAAACCAGTACAAAGTCCTTTATAGCTGAACTGTCAGGACTACATCGTCCTAATGCATCCCTGTTGTACTGATTAGATTCATCTGGATTTGCCAGTTTGGATCTCCATGCTGACTGCTTATACACATTACACCATTTTCTTGTCTTCCTTCTACAGTAGTAAGAATGGTGTGTAATCAAAATATAAACTTCTTCAGGAATAGCCACCTTCTCAGTGCTGTTTGTCCCATTACTCGCTTTTTCAGATTTCACTTTGGTTCAGCGATTTTACATTCTTGCAAGAACAACAAAACCAGTAATCTTGAGTGTGATGCTCTTGTGAATATGATTGCACACACATACACAACATACACAATAGCACTTTGTGTATCCAGTGGAAATTATTTACAGTGAAATGTCAGGTAGTATGAAGCTGGCTTCCTGCATTGGTTTGTCAAGGCCAGGTACTTTAGGGCTCTTGCCTTCCTATATAATGCAATATGCAACAGTAATTAATGGAATAAGCATGTGAGTTCCTTCATCCTTATCTGCTCCCACTTCCAAAGATGTTTAGAGGAACCAAAATGCTACTGAGGAAATGATAAACTGGAAATCTTCAAGCAATATGACTCTCTTTTAATCTGAATAATTAAAATACAATTTTTTCTCTCTGTTTTCTCTCTGTTTTCATAATCTTACTTCACGTCCCAGTTTATATTCACTCACTGAAATACAAGAAATATAAGTATGAAAACAGGCATGACATCACTCGAGTTTACAAGAAGCCAGAATCATCTTGGTGTTAACCACTGCCATGAAAGGAGGCAAGCACAAACTGAAATACAGGAAATTCTGCTGAATCATAAGAAAAATGCTTTTTCACTGTAAAGGTGGTCTAACACAGGATCATGCTGCCTAAAAATGCGCATTCTCCATTCTAGGAGACCTTCAAAGCCTGACAAGACTTGACCCTGAGCACTTGTAATAGCTGACCCTACTCTGAGCCATGAGGGCTTGAACAAGACAATCTCTAATGGCAATTTCCAGCTTTTTCCCCTTCTGTGATGCTATGCTCAGAGCTACTTTCCTGAAAATGTGAAAATTGCCAATTCTACTTCTGTATTTTATGCTTCCCTAATTATTTTCCTTCCTGCTACTTTTTCTAATTAAGCACAATGCAATGAGATTTTGAAAATAAATATAAATATTGTGGCATGTTGATATTATATCCATAATTGTATTTTAAGGGGAAACTGACATAACATAAATAATCTATAGCTTACTGATTATTTTCTAACTGCACTTATGCAGCATCCTGACAGACTTTAAGTCATAATTTGTGGCTTGGAAATAAATAAAAATGTGAAATTGTAGTGTCATAAATAAGTCTGTGAAACACTGAGTTATTTATAACAAATACAGAAAAAAAATTACAATACTTAATAAGTATTGCAGTTTAATAAATGTTCCAGTCCCAAACTAGATAAAATAAGGCTTCTGTTGCTTTCTGAGATTCCACATAGAGCAATATTTTGGCTGCATTTAATTTACAAGCACAGACTGTCATGAAGTGTCTCATTTTGCACGTCACTGAGGCTGATTTTCTATGCGCACTTCATTACTTCTGCCATACAATGTCATTTTTATGATTTTGTTTTAAGTAATAGCTATGGTCAGATAACAAAAAAAAATGGTGCTTTCCACCTTGGCTAATTACACTTTAGCTTTGAAACAGTCACAAATATTTTATTGTAATATTTAGCTCAATAACTTTTGTATAAAAATACATATAAATTCCAAGCAAGATTCTAGATATAAATAGTAAGTGAACAATATTTATTTTTATTAACTTCTTTTTAAAATCAAGGGAGATGATTATTTTCAGACTACATAAGTCTCATTTATCTCCATGATGTTCTTAATGTTATAAGATATTACAGCAACATTACGGGCTCCTGCAGGCATGTATCAACCATTAGCTATTCAGGAGTGTGGTGAGATTGTCAACATAATTCAGTCATCTTATATAAAAACAGCCAAATAACTGGTTTCCATCATTTGTAGATATATTTCCTTTATTTACCAGTGTTAAATGTATTGAACATTGCTTCCTTCCTTCCTTCCTTCCTTCCTTCCTTCCTTCCTTCCTTCCT
>JAPSGF010000018.1:7995958-8073961 GCA_035772895.1 Perdix hodgsoniae | reverse complement strand
CCCTTCCCCTTCCCCTTCCCTTTTTATATACATAAGTATGCTGCAGCTATTCAAATAGCAAAGTGTTTAGGAATATAGTTTTGCAAAAGCTCTGTTTTACTATAGTCCTTAAGCACAATATTATACTTTAATCACAAACTTTTACCTTCAATGGAGAAATAGGCAGATAGGTAGACAGAAAGAAGGGAAAGAAGGGAGGGAGGAGAAATGAAATGGATCATATTCAAATGTCTACAGTAGCCTAATGTGCAAATTGTTTGGCTTCTTTGTTAACCAATTAGCTGACCATGGTTTTACTGGTGATATTTATTACTAAAGGATATATTTAACAAATGTTAGTTGGTCAATGGTTCCTAAATAAGAGTGAATAATTTGTAGAGAATAACACACTTGAAGTTTCAGTCACTCATGATACCAACAGGCAAGTGTAGAATTACCTGTGCATCCATTTTCAATAATAATTTAAGTATGTCAGGATTTTTTTGCTTCTGTTTTTGTTGTTGTTGTTGTTTTGTTTGTTTGTTTTTCTTTACTTACACTGTGTCTTTCTTTTCAAATTCAGTAACAACAAAATAATTCTGTAATATTGTCCATCTCAGGAACAAAATGCAATTTGATCCAAGTTGATTCACATATTTTGTGTTAAAGCAATCACAAAGCATTATTTCTTACTTTATATGAAACAGTGTTTTGAAACAGTATTTTAGGTTTTCCTTTTTTTTTTTCACAAAATTTTTCAACTGTGATTTATCAGTAATCTATCATGCTTACTATGACACAGAGAATCTGGCTTTGCTATCTCCAGTTTTGGCATTTAATTTGAAAATTGCTAAAATGATTTAGTGAATCTAGTGATCAAGACCTAGATGCAGCCACCTAAAATCACCGTACATTCACTTTAATCATACAAGGAAAAAAATGTTACAGGAAGAAGAAAAAAATGTAATTCATAAACAAGAAATATAAACAATATTAGTTGCAATAAATACCATTTCAGGCTAATCACAACATAACAGCTTGAAAATCTCTTCTCAGCAGCAGGTGTTTCAGCAAGAAATGACATTTATTGAGGAACACACAAGCCAAGGGAATCATGTTGCTAGAAATAAGACTGAAAAAAAACTTCCATGAAAGTATGAGTTTATTAATACTGCAAATGAAGACTTTAAAAACACATAGATGTTAATCTGCACGTGAGCACTTACATAATTACATAAAATATTGCAGATTCAAAAGCAAACCCGTACATAATAGCACTTCCTAAGAGATGAATGCAGCAAAATCAAACCTGTATTGTGGAAATGTGCCATACAAATAAAAATAAAACCAAACGAAACCGAAAGAAAAGAAAACAAAAAATTTTCACGTAACTGATTTGCATCCAAGCCAGAAAGCAACTGTCTATAAACTGATATAACTGGAAGTAGTGTAATCTGAAATGCAGACTTGTCCTTGCTCTTGTGGCAGCTGATGTTTCTACTGCTGCAGAGGTAAATGCCTCTCAGGTCTCTGCCCCTGGCTGCTTAGCAGCTGTGAAGTGATACAGTTTTAACAGTACAGGCAAGTCAATCACACAAAATGAGAAAGCTTCCATTCACTGTGAAACCACCTTACACAGCAGAAAAAAAAAAACCACACAAGTTGTATTTATTTGCAATCTAACACTGCAATTTAGATGAGTGTTTCAACTTCCAATCTGAATTCTTTTCGTTAAAGATAATGATGGAGGAAATAACTGGAAGATTTTTGAATAAAATAGAAGCAAGTGTAAACAGTGTACTCTTTCATAGCATTGTATTTCACAGATTGGAAAATAGCAGGCTAGAAAAACAATAGCTGAAAAAAATGTAGAAAAAGCTACATATCAGTAATAAAAGTATGTTTGACGAAAGGCTTTCTCTAGATAATATGAAATTATTGCAAAAAGATATCCACCTGACTTGTTGCTAATTGCACTTTTAAAATATCATTTATAAACAAAAGATTGAATTTCACACTTTTGCAAAATTATTTAGAATTTTTCCATGGACAGAGAAATTCTAAATGTAAAAAGAGGGTATTATAGCTTTTTTGTGGTGTTGAAAACTATATATGAAATCGAACAAATTTCTTTTTAGAGAGAAGATGACTAGTCATTTGAATAAAATATAAGAGAAAGCAGGAGATTCTTGACACTTTCAAGATTTTTGGTACCTTTCTGAAATAAGTGCTTTATTCAAACAAGATAAGCTTTTAACATATATGGGTCACTCCAAAAGAAAGGTCTCCTTATTTCCATGGAAACTACAACAGATGCAAAGGACACAATAGGGCTATTGGGTAGAACAAATTCTCAGCTACAAAATACTGTTTTTCAACATAGTAACCACCATTAACTATGTATTTTCACAAGCAATGAACAAGAGCCTGAATGCTGTGCTTGTAAATTCTGCACAAGTATACGTGACCCTTTGTCACTGTTGCCATTGCTGAAAAGCATCACTGTGCTCGGATCCATACTTTGGTGTCCGTAAACAGTCAACAGATGCTCATAAATGCCAACTGGAACAATTTTTTCTGCTTAGAGGAATTCAGTTACACACTTTTGCTTCATATGTACTTCCACGTCAGACTGCCCCTCTGCTGCCATCTGTCACATGGCAACAAAATGTAACAAAAAATTTGATGGAAAGGTTCAACCTCTGAAACCATAACATCAACACCCACTTTTGATGTTGTGGACCACTATAATAAGAGATATTAATTTTGGAGAAGTAATTTGTAATTTAGTTAATGCTACAAAAGGGGCAAAGTGAAATATCTAGTGATATCTTCTACCCTTAGTATTTAAGTACCAGCTAATGACATAAAAAGATGTAAAAGCTCAGAAGAGTAATTTATCAACTATATATGGATAAATAGGTACAAAGACCATTATACTTTTGGTTAGTCTATAAATGGATTGACATTTGTTTCTGATTATTGTTAGTGTAAATTTTTCCTGTGTTGCCCACTCTGATGTTGTGCAGCATCATACTATAGTGGGTCTTTGAAGTAAGCTCTGAAATATAAAAAATATCAGCATCAGTCAGAGAGAAGATGGTCACAGCCATCCTTTTGTACCATCAGATAAAAGTTTGTGCAACCTTGATTTCAAAAGCAATGGCATTTACATTGGGAAGTCATTAATATCTTATTACTGAACCTAGAAGCGAGGCTCATAAAGCTGCTGGGTCAGTTTCTCTTCTTCATTAAATTTCTGCTTTGATTTACTTGGATCATTATTAATGTCTCAATGCACTCCAAAATGATCAGCATTTTAGTTAACATGCTTATTGCAGACTTTTAATTCATCGGATCTTTCATCTGTATTTCAGTATCACATTTACATAGACTGGTTTTTAAAGGTTATTTGAGTTGGTTTCTGCCAGTATTCAGACACACCTGCACAGGTTTTAGGAAAAAGTGGTAGATATTTAAGATTTTCCAAAATTTATATAGAAAGAACTTCAATTCAGAATGTTTAATTGTTGGGTTTATTATCATTAGCCAATGGAAGTGTGAATATCTATTCAGTGTGAGAACTAACTTAATCAAAGAGCATATGCAGCATAAATAAGAGTCTTAGCAAGATTTAACATGAGAAGGAATCTTGACTCCTTAGTCTCTTCAAATGGCAAAATAGCTTGACAGTTGTAGTTGAATTTCCCATTTTTGGACTCTTGGTTCTCTAACTTGAATGGGTTTTAGATATCAGATTAGAAGACGGTGTGAACTAAATTTCTTCTAAATATTTTGTGTTAAACATGAAGTAGGAATGCCTTTAAATGATACTCAATTATCTAAAAAATTTCAGCTAACAGAGTGAATGTATGATGTAAGAATTTACTTGGTGGAAAAAGTATTCAGTTGCTACAGATTATTGAGCTGCAAGAAAAAGGAATTATGAACGAACAGCAAAATGTCCCATGAAATATGATCATTTATACCAATTCCTACTATATTTGTTATTTATTTATTTATCCATTGATTCATTAAAATTCAGAAAATATATTTTAATATCTATTTCTTGACTCTAACATGTGCTTCAATGCTGATCAGGACAATAATATTCTAAAGAAGCTGGAAAAACAACTTACATAATTACTCCTTTACTTCTCTACAGAGACTAAAGTAGCTATGTCTACTTTAATTGTATGTATAATTTATCTGCCTACTTGGGTTCTTCCATAATTGAAGATTAATGCTCTTTCATATGAATCTGTTATTGGGGGAAAAAAAAAATAGAAGCAAAAGAAAAAAAGTAGTATTCAGTGGGAATTAACTGTTCTATAATCAACACCTAAGCAAAAGATGATAAATAAAGAAAATTTAGATCAGATGCTTTACACTATTTAAACATACTCTGTTCTAGAGAAACCATGAAATCAGCTATACAAGCTAAGCTAACCACAAAGAAAAATCACTTTTTTTAGTTCTTTTCATTGTATTTGTATGGAGGCTAAGGCAACTTGGTTGTTTAGATTAGATATCTGATTTTAGGTGATGTTAATGTTCAATGTATATCATATTATTTTTATGAAATCTCAGTTCAGGATCCTCTAGAAACGAATTAAGTTAAATATAGGATTGCTGCTAACATCAAGAGGAATTTCAGTTTTATTTTATGTTTTATGGAATCACGGAATAATGCAGATTGGAAGCCATATCTGAAGACTATCTAGTCCAAATCATCATTCAAAAAGTAACATAACACAAATTACTATGCTTGTCAACTTTTGAGTATCTCCAAAAATGAAAACACCACAGCATGCCTGGGCTCTTGCTCAGGTTTTTCACTATCTTCATGGTTAAAAAATACATTATTAATAATAATAATAAAACCTATTTGAACTTCTCCTTCAATACATGCCTAGTCTTTTTACTATATACTTTTAAGTGTGGCTCTGTTCTCACTACAACCTTCCATTAGATGTTTACCATTAATGGTAAACAGAAGTATGATTCTGCTTTATCTTCAGGCAGGAAAAAAACAAAACAAAACAATTCAGTCTCTACTCATCCTTGGTGTGCTCCAGTTTTTGCAACATTCCTGTCTTTCATTTACTGTGGACCTCAAAACCAGACACAGTACTCTAGATGCAGACTCTCAAAAGTGACAAATAGAAGGGAAGAGTCACTGGCTACCCTTGCGAACAATCCAGTGTGCAGTTGACCTTCTTTGCCATAAGGAACACAATCAGCTCACAGATTGACAGGTCCTTTCCTGCAAAGCTGCTTTCCACCTATTGTGTGACCAGCTTGTACTGTCATGTGAAGTTATTTCATTCCAGATGCAGGAGATTGCTTTTGTTGTCGTTGTTGAACTTAACAAATTTTCTGTCAACTTATTCCTTTTGCCTTTTGAGAGTTCCCTCTGAACTCAGCCCTGGAGCGCAGCCCTGTCCTCCACTGCACTAACTGTTCTCCTTGGTTTTTAATTTACCGAGAGCATCAAAAATTATCAGGTTTGTCTGACACGAATGCCATCGTTAAATCATGCTGGTTATCTTCAAGTTACTTTGTCATATATGTGCTGGATTTACTTCCAGGAAGATTTGCTCATTAAATTGTTGGAAGGGGACTTGACCAGCCCCTCCTTTTTGCCTTTCTGGAAGACAAATACGAGATTTGCCAGCAGTCATTAGGAACCTTTTCTGACTGATCTGTCATGATCTTTCAAAGAGAATTGAGAGCCTTGCAATGAGCCTTGATTAACCTCATTATCACCCTCATATATATACCACCTTGCATATGCAAAATTTTCTCATACGATTGGTAACTCCATCTTCTTCTACTGTGACTAAATGCTTCACTCTAACACATTCTACCCATAGTCCCAGGGATCTAAAGGCAGAAGTTACTAGTAAAAATAGAGAAAAGTAAGCCACACTGAGTATATCAGACTTTTCCATATCTTTTGTCATTACATATAAGACTACACTGAACAATTTTCCCTCTGCATTAAAGAAATCCTCATTGTCCATCACAAGCCATGCTATTTCCAACTACAGATTTGGCTTTTCCAATTCTATCCTTGCACACTCAGGAAATATCTTTGTATTCCTCCCTGGTAACTTGTCCCTTTTTCTACCTGCATACTTCCTTTTCATATTTGAGATCAGTCAGGAACTTCTTCATCCATGCTGGCCTTCTGCTGTGAGTATAATACTCTGTAAGTTGAAACTGACTTTTCACGTGCTTTTAAGAGGTCATTTTGAAGCAGCTGTCTTGGCCTCTTTCCTCTTTGGAGCAGTGTCCTACAGGACCCTGCCAAGCAGATCTCTTCTCACGTACAGGTATATAATTTTACTATTAGTCTTGCTCACCTCTCTCAGGGTTTTAAACTCCAAAAACTCAAGGTTTTCTTTTTTGTTTGTTTGGTTGTTTCCCAGCCAAGGCTTTGCTCAGCCTTTGCAACCCTGACCTATCTCTTAAATAACCAGCAGGATACTTGTCTTAGTTGGTTTGATAATCCCCATGTCATCAACAAACTCCAAAAGTCTGAATTACACCACCATGTTGCCTTTCCAAAAATTAACAATGTGGTTAAATTCACCATCAGTACCACTGCTTATCATCACGAGGCTTCTTTCCTTTGTAGAATGGTTGGTTTACTTCCTCTTCTTGTTCATCCATAATAGACACAATGCCATCTGTTTCCATCTGTTTTTTGATCTTTAGCAATAAGATCTTGAGTCTTCAGCTGTCTGCATATATTCAAGCCACTCCTTCGCCTAGTGTTGGTCTTCCTTCCCATCTTCTCTGGCTTTTCTGAAGAGCCTGAATCCAGCTGTCTAATACTATTCTATCATCTCTTTTTAATATTGAAAGATCATAGCTTTGCACCTGTAAACAGACTGCTACTTTCTTATGTTTTTTTATTTTTCCACGGGCTGCATGCATTTGCATGCAGATGCTTGTGATGGTCTCTTAGATGTGCTACTTTAACTACAGCACTAGGTGAATTTTGCATTATGCTAAACACTGGGGTGCATTTTCTTACTTGTCTCCACATGTGCTTATATACCATCCTCAGCCGAACTCATTTTAAAGCCCTTATCATGAGGTTAGCAAGTCTGCTGGCAAGCAAGTTTTGTCCTTTCCATCTTGCCCGTCCTTTTTTCTCCCCTGAAATCTTTATTATTAATAAATCATAGAATCCTTAGAGTAGGAGGGGACTTTTAAAGGTCACCTAGTCCGACCCTCCTGCAATGAACAGGGACACCACAGCTAGATGAGGTTGCCCAGGGCATGATCCAGTCTCACTTTTAAAGTCTTGAGGGGTAGGGTACCTACTACATCTCTGGGCAATCTGTTCCAATGCCTCACTGTAAAAGGCTTTTTCCTTATATCCCATCTAAATCTACCCTCTTTAGCCTTTAAACCATTTTCCCTTGTTCTATAACAACAGACTGCTAAAGAGCCTGCTCCCTTCTTTCCTTTAGCTCCCCTTTAGATATTGAAAGGCTGCTATCAGTTCACCTTAGAGCCTTCTCTTTTCCAGGCTGAACAGCCCCACCTCTTTCAGCCTGTTCTTGTTTAATAGGTGCTCTATCCCTTGGATCATTTTTGTGGCCTTGTCTCATGCTCTTAAAAGACAAATTCCTGCTTCAGCAACAGTTACGCTGCTGGGATTTTCCTGTAGGATCATACCAACTAAGCTTTTCCCTTCTACCAGCAAGATCAAGAACACCATCTACATTCTAATGGTCTTTATCCTCATCCCTGGAGCCATATTATCAGTCAGGACACAGCCTCCCCAGTAGTATCATTTGTCTCCACATGAAGGAAAGACAAGGGGACTGGAGCCTCAACATTGTCTCTGCAGCATTCTAGATTGGAGACACTAGCAAACGGCAAATATGCCAGGACAGCAAGTCAACTGTGTTTCCTCTTCTGACCACCATCAGCCACTGCTTATCCTTGAGGGTGAGTTGAATACATACAGATGCTGTTGTTATATAGAGATAGATACAGGTATGCATTGCTTCTATCCACAGCAACATTGTTGCCAAGCAGAATAGGACATTGGAAGTCATGGCTCATTTCTTAGACCTTAGAGCTCCAGCATTCAGAGCTTTTTTGTTTTACTGAATATTTCTGATACAGGAAATTCTAGAGGGCTGTGAGAACACTTGAGTTAATTGATTGGCTTTGGACAGCTGCTAGCACTGCTAACTCCTCTTAGAGAACTGAATTGATTGCTGCATCTCCTGGTAGGTAGGCACAAGATAAGTTTGCATTTCACAGAAAACACTACAATAATTTGACTCTTTTACTGCATGTCCCTACAGAGAGACTACAGAATGAAAGGATTCACAGAAAGATTTATTTTCTCATCCTGCCTTGAAAAAATCCTGCAGGTCAAGGAAGTAGGTTGGAAGTAGCATGGGGATTTTTTATGTTTAGGCATATGTTGCATCTGTTCAGTCAGAAGAATAACTTTTATGTAGTCCTTTAATTCTTCCAATAGGTAATTAAACACTGTTGAAAGTAGCATATTACATCACATTTTACTGTTGTTCAGTAAATAAGTCCCAACTAGGAAAAATGTTCCTCGTTGCGTGGCTGACAAATTCCTTCTTGCATTTGTCCAGGTTTCTGTTAAATTGTTGCGTATTTTTTCAGTCTTCTTGTATTTTAGGAGATACAGAAATTGAAGTACTTATCTGAACTAACCTCATGCAAAAAGTCTATCTAATCAATACCAATACCAAGGAATATCAGATAAAAGGATGGATATACAACTTGTGCAGATCAAAGTGCCACTGTTCTGTCAGTGGAACTTGGCTACTTCATCTAAGGTAAGGATCTGAAACAGCATTCCTTTGAAATTTGAATAGGATAAAATAAAATCTTCTCTTTTATCCAGAAATCTCCTTCTTGCTGGTTCATTACTAGTTTGAACTTCAAAATAACAGGAAAAAGTATATATATACATAAATCTTTTAAATAGCTATAACAAAAGGATGAAGCTAAATGTACATGCAGAGTGTATCCTTGAGATTATATCTGTAGATTCTGGGCTGTTGGTATTGGTAGGAGTTTTGCTGCAGACTGACAAACATATATGGCACATTGTATTAGACTGATAGGAGGAGCAGACAAAATGTTATTTAACCACAGTAGCTTTTGCTTGTTATCTGAGAAGGAACAGTAATATAAAGGCTAAAAGTTGTATAGAGACATTGAATCTAATGAAAAAAAAAAAAAGTTACATTTAAAATTTTTCTGTCATTCTAAGAATGTATAAAACTAGTTTTTACTAGACTTATTTTCCCAAATATAGGAAACCCTCTATAATTTATGGATATATGTTAAAAATAATAATGAACAAAAAGCAA
Organism: Perdix hodgsoniae; assembly: GCA_035772895.1. Classification (NCBI taxonomy): domain Eukaryota; kingdom Metazoa; phylum Chordata; class Aves; order Galliformes; family Phasianidae; genus Perdix; species Perdix hodgsoniae. Next base: position 8,064,596 of record JAPSGF010000018.1, on the reverse strand, counting down.
GCTATTAAAAAGGCATAAGAGAATAGCATCTTTTTATCTTTTCTTTATTTTTGTTGTTGTTGCTGTTGTTGTTTGTTTTCTGGTAGTGATTTCTGTGGAAAAAAAAAAAATAGTTCTTCTTATTAATTTGTACTAAAAATGCAACCTAAAAATACAGCATCCACATGATATAATTTTATTACTGGTTAGATGCTACAAAACTTTTCCAGAGAAATCTCCTTTGGTTAGTAGTTCGGAAGTAGATCCAGAACAGATTCTGCATTGGTCGGTATGGCATCTATAGTCATCAGTCAGCGAGGAACACTGTCACTGGACTGTGATGAGAAATGTATTAGTAGCCCTGTCTGAAAACCATCTCTTTCCCTGCATAAAGCCCTCAGAAGGCAAACATAAGATGCCCGCTTCCCCATCCTTGGTGACATCACACACATATACATCGTTTCCCTCAGTATCAGCTGGGTTTACATGGGGAAGAACGAGCAGACTCATCAATGCATGGCCCTAGCATCATCCTTTAGAATCCCAATTCCACACTGCCAAACATACATCTGAAATGCTCCTATCATTTCTCTCTCTGCCTGCCTCAGGACAGCACACTGATTATTTTTTTAGAATGTTTGAAGGACTCTGAAGAATTATTACTCAAAAAGAATGATAATTGAGACAGATAGCAGAAATCCACCAGATGCTGATCTTGGCAAGTGTCCCTGTTGTGAAATGTCTGCTGGTAGGAAAGATTGAGCAGTGTACAAAAGAAGCCAGCTGCTGAAAAATATGGGTAGCTAGAAAGACAGAGAGAGGACTTGACCAGCGTAGGTGTAGGTTACAGGGTCCCACAAGTGAAATGTCAAGTTAATGCAAGCAGCCGTGATATGGGAAATTGTAGAAAACTTTTGTAGAAGACATATGGAAATGAAACAAATGTTAATAGATTCATCTAGCTTGGGGGAAGATGAGTTTCTGTCTTGTTGCATCATCCTGACCATCTTTCTCTCGCAGCCTGCCTCCCCTTGTGCTTATGTCTCCAGGCCACCAAGTTTGCAAACATAAGAAGGTGATCAGTGAAACACAATTTAGCTCTTCTGAGAGCCTGATAATTAGTGCTTATTTTATTGAAATGGAACTGGCTGAGTATGTTGTTGGGGATGTGTTTTGAGCTGACAATTCAGCTTTGGCTGTCACCAGACTGAAAATCCATCATTCTGGGAGGGTAAATGCTGGTACTCATGCATTGTGTTATTATCTGAAAAGAAGCAGTACCTTCTGATAGCTAAAATATATCTTAAAGCAAGAAGAAAAAAAACAATTGTATTTCTCTTTCTTGCTGAATTCTCTAACTTGACTTACACAGTTCTGGCTAAAAGACCACAAGAAGTAAGTTTTCCATAATACGTTCCAACTGAACTTGAAAAGTAACAGTTATTTCTTACATTGAAGAATTTAGATGATGGAAGAAAATGAAAAACAACATACAGAAGAGGGCCACAAAGATGATCAGCACCTCTCCTATGAAGTAAGGCTGAGGGAACTGGGCTGGTTCAGCCTGGAGAAGTATTTAAAAGGGGATTAATTTTAAAAGGGATAATTAGTAGGTGATCCCCCTGTCCTTCTTTCCTATTTTCTCTCTCTGGCCCTTTGAAGAGTGGGAGAGCAGTCAAGGCCAACTTGCCACAGTTATGCATAACGCTGTGTTACTTGGATATGCCACTTGTATGTTACTATGCATGTTAGGCTTACCTGATGTTCTCAGTTGCAGGTGAGAAAAGTTTGAGAACATTTCTACTCTTAAATGAAATGCAAGACTGCTTGAAAATGTTACTGATAGGCTTTGGAGACTTCAGTAAACGTTGTTTTAGAACAGAAAGAATGAAAGGTAGAGGCAGGGAAAGATAGGGAAACTCAGAATAAGAACAGATCAGGCTCAAGCACAGCTCAATGCATTGTGATAAGAGCCAAGATAAGAAGGGATTTGTGAGTAGCATGATTGCTAAAGGCTGTAAAAAAAAGATAAGGAAATTGTTCCTAATTATTTGACCTTTAGTGGCTACAGATATTTGTTACTTGGCTTTACTGTCACACATGTAAACGAAAACAGTATGCAAAACACACTGTTTTGGCTGGGGTCAAAGAGAAAATTCACACCACGACATCAGCATAGCTAGTACTTAATGTTCTTATCTTTTCACCTGGATATGTAAAGCTATTTTCCAGAGGATATATACAAATTTCTTGATATCAATTCTTCTTTTTTTTATTTTTCCCTTAGTAAGTGAATTAGGATGAGGACAAGACTTACTCTGTGAATTTGGTTTTGCAATATTATCTGTGCTGCATACCCCTTCATAAGGAGACATTTTCTTTAAAACATTTTGTTCCATAATAGAAAAATTATAAAGTTATCATTTTGCATTACCTGAGAATCAGACAAAGCTCAGTATAATGTTATAACATGCTTTTCATTTTGTGTCACTCTATCGTATCACTTGTCCTCTTAAAATGTGCCAATCTGAACTCTAGAAATGAAAAACAAAATGGGATGCCAACTGAGGTCTTCTTCAAGAAGGTCAATAAGCATTTTGAGATATGAATAGAGAAGCTTCCAATTCTAGATGTAGCTGTTTCTGAAAACAGATGCAGAAACAGCAAGTGAAAGAAACAAAAAACCAAAAATCTAGACTACTATTTTATCAGATCCAGTAACAATGGGCTTCATAGCTAAAAATAAAAATAAATGACCAAGTGAAACAAAGCACTTAAAAAAAATCTTTGTGGAGGGGTGTCAGGGGAAGCATCTTAAGTATCAGTGCTTTGTATTGTCAGCACTGAAATAGGCATGCAGTTTAAAATACAGTGATGCCCTCACTGAACAGCAACTGAGATTTCCTTGCTAATGCTTCTTCTTCCTCAATCCTGTCCCTCCATCTATCATTTACAGAGCACTGTTTTACTTTCATGAAATAGAAAATTATTTTACTCTCAGAGGCTTTACTCTTCCCAAGTGCATAATAACCAGCAGCAAATTTCTTCATCTTTTCTGGCAACGCTTGATTTTTATGTTTAAAAAGTTACCTTCCAGACCTGAATCAAAGATCCTAGGATTTTAACATACAAATTTAGCAATCCCTCAGCAAAGTACCTCTGAGTCACTAGAAATCTAGAAATGCTTAAGTTAAACTTTATATATAGGTATAACTTTAATAGACAAATAATTTTGTCAAAACAATAACAGGTGATACTGATGAATTTTGATGAGGTCCTCATCAGGACATATTAGCCAAAAGACTATTCTATTTATTACAAAATCTCTCACATTCCTAATTATAAATAATAAACCATATTCAAACACTGTTCTAACCCCTTTGACAATACAGAGACATTGTGACTTTTCTTGTATTATCAGCTCTGCATATTCAGTGTTTCCATGTATATTCAGATTGGCATTAGCCTGCCTCTGATCAGTGCAAGGATCTTCAGTTTTTCCATTTAATATTATTAAATCAACTTTTGTTTCTATTTCAAGTCCAGTTTTGTTGTATTTTGTGTTTATTGTCTTTCATTTGTCTCTTGGGACCTCAACCTTACTTTCTGTGAATGTTCACTTGTCAGTGAATGTGGTTCCTCAGGAAATAAAAAAAACATTAAAAAAAAAAACATAAAAAAAAAAAATTAAAAAAAAAACATAAAAAGGCAAACATATCTAGTGGTCTGTTATTTTTTTAGGATCTGAGTCACCTGGATAGTCTGTGGTTTGGTCACAACACTTATTGTCTACTGAAGTAATAACCATTTTTAAGAAATAAAGTGTTTGCCAATATACTTGTTAAAATAACTTTTACATAAACATTGAAATGTTGCCTTTGAAAATAAATTTTTGGTTATTTTATTTCTGTAATATTTTATTAAAATTACATAGATATGAAAATACAATTTTTGACATTTTAGTGGCTGAAAAATGAAGCCAGACAGTTAACGTAAGGCTACCCCATCCCATTGCCCCTACTCATTGACCCTGTAATAGCCAATCCTGGTCATCAACTAATGAGTTGTCAAACATCTTCATTTCATTGGCACCAGAAAGAGAGAGGCATCATATCTAAAATAGTTTCTAATTGTAGTTGTATTTATCAGTGCTGCAGTTCACTCATACATCATTCACATTTCTATGACTTCTAAGTCTTAATGTTATATATAATGCTTTTTTTGCAGAAAGCTCAGAAAACAGCTTTTACAGGTAATTTGATGCAGCTGAGGGAATGACTGAGGTGGAGACAGTGCTTGCATAGCTCCTTCTATAACAGAGTTAACACCAGCACTAGATTGTTAGTATCTTCAGATCTTCAATAAAGAGTACCTTAAATCTTTGAAAACCAGAATAGAATTTAACTTACACTTCAATTAACAGAGTGCTAACTGAGTTCCTTTTTTTTTTTTTTGTTTACTGTTTGTTTGCTTGGTTTTCTTTGAAGCATCTAATCTATGCCATATATGCAGAGAATCTATAACAATGGGACTGTGTTGCTTCTGATATTGTCTGCAACGGACATTAAACACACATATAGTGACAATCCTTTAAAGCAGTTCTACCATTAGATACTGATTTTGTTTCTGCTTACCATGAGGGCAGTGGGATATCAAGTCAGTTAAAAAATTGGACCATTGTCCAGAAAATATGTTGAGCATTTCTGATCCACAAAAACCTGGAAGAGGATGCAAATACCAAGTGGAAAGCTGTTTTTAAATGGGCCAAAATCTTGTGATGCTTAGGAGAAAAAATAGTCCACTTACTGTATAAAAATAGTCTCCTAATAGAAGTGAAAACGGGTACTGAAGATTACATGCAATATCTTAAGCAGGCTTCAGTGAAGTCTTCCTTAACTGTTGTCATTCATGTGAGTCATTTATTAAGACTAGAACTCAGTTTCAGAGTATCAAAAAAGACCTGCTGCTCTGCTGAAAAGCAAACCTATGCAGTGTTAACAGAGTGGGTAATCCAAGCTATTAGAATATATCCGTAATTACTGTATTTAATGGGCTCAGATAAAGCTTCTGTGGATCTCAGAGAGTTCAGAATTAAGAATGGAAGATTAGGATGGGTATAGCAAAGAGGCATTTGAAAACAAACATGTGAAAAAGAAGAGAAGATGAGATCAAAGATTTTGATGGTGCATAGGTCAGGAGGCTGAACTTCAATACAATTTAAGACCAGAGATAAAATTCACAAATGAAATTTAAAATGGACTACTGATGGACTCAAGTTTTGTTTGCAATTGTAAAATTAGTTTCACAGTTCCTTCGATCTTCCTCATTCACTCTGTTGTCATTAGGTCAAAAAAAGTGTAGAGCATGTAGCATTAGAAATGTAAACTGGAAAATGAAATGTAGTGTATATGTGCACAGAAAGACTGAGTAGAGATTTATTACAATAAAGTGAATGTAGTAAGTATAGTAATTCAAACTGTCAGCTGCTAACTTCAAGAAGGGGCAATAGAGAGTAAGGTTTTTACAGATCTTATTTTTGTTAAACTTACTGTTCTAATAGTGTCTTTTAACTGACTTCTAGAAAAATATGTGCCAGAACTGCAAGCCACAAATTCCCTCATCTCTACCTCCCAGTATGCATAACCAGCATCAAACTAGAGTGAGGAATGTTACAGTCAGAAAAAATACAAGTCGTTTTGCACAGTATAAAAGAAAAAAATGTGTTTTTCTTTTCCAAAGCATCTTGCTAGTTCCTCAGGAGATTTATTTATTGGACTAAATCTGAAGGTGTGATGCAGATAGGTGACTGGTTTATCCAATAACATCCTCTCTGACACAAAGTACTAATGTGTAATAAGGTGTTGTCTGACTAACCTCTCTTTCTACGCCTCACCTTAACTGGAGAACATTGGTTTTTATGCTGGAGATGATAGCAAATTTGGAAGACAAATCCTGGCTGTATATAAAAGAAAAACAAGAAATTCAAAACTCCACTGAAGTACCAATATTTAAATTTGATGATGATCTAACAACAGATGGCATTTGCCTGATTTGAAGGACTTTTATTTATAAGTTTTACAGCATCATATCAACCATATGCCTATGATGACAGAAATGAATACTGAAAGAACAGTTATTTTATAGAAGTGCTCTAAAGAATAGGCCTGCATGGAAAGCAGTTCTCTCTTATCAAGCCCTAAAACTGGTACAGTTGTTAGAATGCCTGTGACACTTCATGGAATGAGTGAGAAGCACACAGGGATTCTTTTAAAGCATAATTCTGATGTACTTAGTGTTTCTGAAAGGAATCATTTTTGAGTGGGCATGTTATTTGTTCTATGGTGAAGAGAACTATTACAATAAAATCTAAAATTCTGACCAAATGACAACATCCTGAGGCATTAAAATCAGTGCCTTACTAATCCATATTTTATTATGAAAGTATTTATTTTTAGCTCAAACTGAGCATAGTGTTAAGAAGCTATATTGTTACACGTTCTATCATGCTTTTTAGTTTGTATGAGTAAACCTAGGAATCTGTCATGTAGAGAATAGACAGTAATTGAACACACTGGGACAGACAGGACTTTCATTGCGAACAGTAGATGTTCAAAGGCATTCTATACTTCTTGGTATGGATAAAAAATTTGGAAAGCAGACATGTATTGATGCATTTTTAGTACTCTGCCTTCCAGTCTCCACCTGCCTTAAGTTACTGAACTGCGTGAATTTATATGTACTTTAAAGGAATAAACATCAAACTGTAGTCCTCAGAGCATGTGAGATACTCAAAAAGAAAAAAAAGTATCTCAGTAGTGAAGCTAACTTACTTATTACCATGTACTCCTAACACAAATAGGATAGTTGCCAAAACAGATTAGCTCCAAAATTTACTGCTTTTTTTTTTGAAATACACCACTTTTACCACTTCAAAAATATGAACGTTCGCTTATCACTTGGAAGTGATGATAGAAATGAGTGTTCAAAGAACTACAGTTGTATGAAGATCAGGTGTGTACATACAAAATATATAAATATGTATAAATATATAAATATATATAATTATGTAAATGCATAAACACATACAAAAATAAAAGTTATAAATATATAAACAGAAAAAAATCAGAGAACAAATTTGAGAAGTTACTTTTTTCCTCAGCTTTACTTCCAAGTTAACTGACAATGCCAAGAAAAACTGATCTCAATTTGTTCTCAGTTTTGTGTGTCCCTCTGAACTTTCATCCTGCGGGTGCTCATTACAGTTCAACAGTCAAATTTCATGTCTTGCTTTTATAAAGCTTCTGCTCATTGTCCTCATTCCATAGTAATGGGGCGTTAATATTTTCAAATACAGCTTTTCAATGCCGTACTCATTGGGTACAGATTGCTTCAGGGATTCTTTCTTTGTATATTCCTTTATCGAGTTAATGTCACCATTAGTTCTGATTGCCTCTTTAAGTGCCTTCTTGTGTTCTGCTCAGGGTATTACAGATTCTTATTGTTGTCTTCTTTTGGGCAATTTTACTTTAATGCTTTGTTTGTTTGCAGTCTCACTGATTTGTACAGAAGCTTTTGCCTCAATTTTCCTTCAAAGTGGGTTCCAGTTGCGTTATTAGGTGGAGTACAAAGTAGTTTTCCATCATCTGGGACAGCTTTATACTCGCTTAATGAGATTAGAGTTTTTGTTTCAGAAGATGTGACTTACCTTATTTAGTGGGGGGTTTAGTCATGCACACCATTCAATGACACTGTTGGTTGAATCTTTCCAATTCCCTTCTGTATATTTGGTATTTCTTTTCTTGTAATACTATTTAGAGTTATGGCCAGTTTCAGTTGTGTGATTTCATGGCTGAGATATGCAAAAAAGTCTGCTTATTTATAACTTCTCAACAGCTGATGAACTTGCTTGTATAGTATATAGTATTAGTTTGCTGAATTTACCAAATCACAGCAAATTTTGCTTTGATGTAATTTACCTGAGCATGAATGAGTAAGCATCATTTAATGGGAACAGTATGTCAAGCTAGAAAGGCTGCATTTCTCCTATTACACTCTATTTTCCCTGATTAGGAATTATTTTACACATTTTAGTGTACTCATAACAGGCTGGGATGTGTTGTACAAAACGCTTTGCTTTAGTTTCTGCATTTATTCATCCTTGAAGAAATGAGTGAGCCAAGAATTCATAATTCTGTCCTTCAAGGAGTGTTTAACAATTTCAGTACCTGACTGCTGAATTTTCCTCCTGGAAACACAAATGGATAGGATTAAATTTAGTAGGATTCTAAAATAAGGAAAGACTGTATTAATAGCCCCAGTGCAGATGCTTCTGATTTTGGCAAATAATTTTCACAGAATCTGACATACTATGGAAGAAAATGATCTGCTTTCACTGTGGGTTCTCACTGGCTTCCTAAAGAATTTTGCTTCATATCCTCAAGGTGGATGCCTCTGATGTTCCACCACCCTTCTCCCACCACAAAGCTTACAACCCCTAAAACTGCCCCATGACAATGTGATTTTGGTGTTTGGAAAGCTGTTTATTTTTAAGCTGGTTTTATCTCAGTCCATCTAATACGAATTAGTCTTTCTAGGGTAAAAAGACGGTGAGGATAAAGCACAATAGCTTTGCTTTGAGCTTAGCTTCGAGTGCTTCACCAGGTGATCTATCATATCACCTTAGGTAAAAGCAAAGTGTTTACTGCATTTTCTTCTTTTAAGCCATGAGACTTGATAGCTGTAAAGATAAATTATTTCAATTTTGAGATGGTTCAGTCATAAAAGATTCCTATAGCCACATTTTAAAAATTATCTTCAGGGAAAAAGAATTTTGTATTGGTTTATGTTTCTTCATGGTTCATAAAGAAGCCTGAAGAGTTTTTTGGGGCTTTAAAAGGATGATTAGCGGAGTCCTCATTACTGGAAGCTAGCAAACAAACAAACAAACAAAAAATTTAAAAGTGTAATTTTTGTTCTCGTTCAATATTACAAGTCTTTGGATCCAAATAAGTCGGGTTTTAAGAGATACTGTCAAACTGAAAAAGTCCTTGAGGAAAAAACCATCAGTTATAAAGAGATATGGGATCACTGCAATGGGGCGTAAGGCTCGTCAGAATCCCTTATGGAATGGATTATGATGAATTATTGTTTGAAAGAGGCTTTGTACCCTGCATGTATAGCACAAAATAGGTTTTCGACTGCTTTAGGCTTTAACTGCTTAGATTCAGAAGTTTCAATATTGGATGTTCAAGTCAGGACAAGTGTTCCCTGTCTGGTGCTCAGGGGAGAATACAAAGCATTTCCAGAAGATAGCTCATCTCATTCCAAAACTGGTGCTCAAGATAGGTGAGATGAATTTATCTTCTTTATCTTCTTTTACCTATTGGCTGTTTGGAGAAAACAGATTTATTTCCATGCCTAAGAATAAAGAAATATACTAACCATCTCAATCAATGCTAAATGATTATGCCTGCTAACCTTTAAGAACGTGGTTATTATCTTAACAACAAAGCTGCAGACCACATCTTCAGAAATTATGGGGTGAATTAAAGCATGTACCTGGGAATAAAATATTTCATGTTTAAATGACCCTTTGCAATTGTCAAAACAATTTAGTTATTCTGTGAGTACAGTTGTTGAGAAGACAGATTATGGATCAATTTGAGGAAGTATTGCTTGCGTTCTTGGGCACTCAGACTTGCAGGTACAAAATTCTGTGGCAATTCAATACTTTGGAATCAAGTACTGTAACTAAAAATAATTACTTTCGTGCATCAGAAGTCACTAATTGTTCAATTACTCTACAGAACTTGAAAGTATAGACTAAGTTGATTGCTTTTTGAATTTCCAGTCTTTTATACTTGCAAAATTGTACGACACTTCAATTCTGTCAAAAGGCACTTCCTCTCTTCTAACATATGGAATGTCCTTAGTAGTTCATGCTTAACGCATTACACGATTGTGGAGATTTATGCCAGCAAACCCTGCAAATTAATTCCCTGTAAAATTTGATTGAGTGATGCTTCATATCAATGGCAATACTGCCTTTGTCTCAGGAATCATTGTATTATTATAGCTGACAACCAAATTTATTCTTTCGTATCTCTTTGTAATGACAATATTAATTGTCTTTATAAAAATTTTTGATTTAATTTTTTCCTCTTTTAGGAAGTAGGACTAAGAACGAAAGGATGTGTTGCCATAAATTTTCTGTAAAAAAGGATGTAATACTGCAGAAGATTATTTGAAAAAAAAGAAAGAAAAAAGTGCTGAAATCTTGCAGAATCATATACTGTAGGATAAAATATTGAGAATATTGAATTAAAATTTGGTAAGCACTATTGGAGAAATATGAAAGATTATACAGAAAAGCATTTACTACAGATAGTGACAAGCAAAGAGCATTAGATTTGTCTTTGTTTTCATTACTATTCCTGTGGATCCCTTAGAGATGAGATATATTTTCCAGCTTTCTCTTAAGTGTAGCGGGGTGAAAGAAACAAGCCTATGGTGTGGACTTCAAATCTACCTAAATGACATGAATTCCACTTTTACATCTACATGAATAAAAGCAGGTTTTTCAAATGCCAATAATCTCATACCTTTAGATGAAGTCTGGATGAAATATAAGGCTTGTTTTCAAGGCTTATTTGTTTGCAGATCCTTAGGATTCACATTAGGATGCAAAATGTACGTTGGAATTGCAAAGCCAAATATTATATTATTATATTGTTACTGCTACTGGTGCCTTGCAAAAAATTAGAGCACTCCTTTAGCAGCACAAACCATTATTCATAGCCTCTGACCTTTTTCTCAGGATTTGCATGTGCAGCCCTGCAGAGCAAACTGGCCAGCGCTGTAGATATTTTGTCAGCCTTGGCAGCATATAGATGTAGGCAAATACTTGTCTTACCTATATCCACAGTCAGTCCTGGTTGATAAGTAGTTACAAACTCATTGTTTGTGGGAGATGGAGAAAAAAAAGACTTGGCAAAAGCAAAGTTGATATATGTATATGTTAAATAGAACTTCTGTGAAAGCAAAAGAGAAAGCAGAAGCCATACAATTAAATGCAGGCAGTACAAGTAGGTAACATACAACTGTCAGAGGTAATAAAGGGTTCTCCAAGGGCAGAGAAGCAATGTCCTTTGGCACACTTTGTTCAGGCTATGCTCAGGAAGAGAAATTACTACTGTAGCTGAAGAATTTTGCACAAGAAAATAGCTCAGGGCAGATTTCCCTGAAACACTGGAAAAAGTATTGTTATGAATATTGACAAAGTTTCTACAGTCCTCACTTTGCTCAAAAGTTTTCCTATATAATTATAGATGATTACTTTTATTATTTAGCTTGAGTCATCGCTATATTACTCTCCATATGTATCCTTATGTATTTAACAATTTATCACTTCCCAATGAATATTCTTAGAATAGTTTCTAAATTTCATTTAATTAAAACCTTCAAATTATTCTTCTTTATTTTATGATAGCTTTTTATTTGCATTTCTGGCTAGTATCATTAGCAGGGTTGGTTCACTGTATTCGTGCTCTGGGTATATCTATCATTGTAGAGTTCTTGATTTTTCCCTTAAGGGGAAATGCTACCTATAAGATTTCCCTTTACTTTTCTGGATATATATATGTATCAGGCATTGGATGAAATTATTTCCTGACAGCTCAAGTAGCCTTCATTGTCTAGCACACTGATCCACTGTCATAAAGGTATGTTGTAGAAGTCTGTAATATATTATTAATTATCTTGAACTAGTATTATGTATTGATTTTTCTGGTTAATTTGATCTGGAATGTTATTTATGTCAGAAATTTCTAAAATACGTTCTATCACTTTCTGTCTGGTATTCAATCCTTCCTATCTTGTAGCACTTGCTTGTTCTGTAATTATCTTGAAGTCACTTCAAATTGATGATATTTTATCATTGAATATTTGCACAAATCTTTTTAAATTGTTCTCTTGTCAATTGAAATGCTACAGCACCTTTCTGGATATTATCTGAAAGCCCCCATGAAAGCCTTCTTAAAGAAAAGCACAACCTACTTCTCTCAAATTTAATACAAAAAAGCAATGCTGTAGGGCTTCTCCACTTTTTTTCTTTTGTTTTGCCCATGGAAACTTGATCTCCATTTGACACTATATATACATTGCAGTAGAAATTATAACAAATAGGGAGTAAAACTGACATAAGTTTATGAAGTAGAATCTTTCGTGAAACTGTTCACTTGCCACTTCCACACAGACTGTATTCTGGATATCTCCATATAGGAATCTGACTTCATCTTTAGGGGACCAAGACTGCAAATCTGTCATCAAAGTAGACAGAACACAGAGTCTGTGTGTGGTTAAGTAGGAATTGAAACAATCTCATTAAATGTTATGGTATTGTATCTAGGTTAAATAATCATTTGTGGCATTTGTGCATGAGAAAATTATTCTTTTGCTATTTAAATCTATTCTTTCATTTATTAATCTCTGTTTATTAATTAATAATAATAAACAGAGATTAATTAATTAATCTCTGTTTAAAAACAATGCAGAAAAATATACTTTTGTATATGGCTACCGCTAGGAGCACTAGACATTTAATCTCCTACTATTGTGCCAGAAAGCGTATTCTACAGTTACTCATATGATCTGAAGTTAGTAATTACAGGATAAGAGAGAACACTGTATGTGTGGAAAATTCCTGGAGCATACTGAAGACAACTTCCTGTCACAAGTGCTGAGTGAGCCAACTAGGAAGAGAACCTTCTAGACCTGTTGTTTGAGAACATAAAAGGCCTTACTGAAGAAGTGATGACAGGTGACTCTCCTGCCACAGTGATCATGAATCCATTGAGTTCAAAATTTTTGGTCTAAAGAGAAAAAAGGTCTGCAGATTTTCCGCCCTGGACTTCAAGAGAAGAAACTTGAAGCCTCCCAGGGACCTAGTTAGCAGTGCAGAAGAACTTCTTTATGGTAAGGGTGATAGAGCACTGGAACAGGTTACCCAGAGAGGGTGTGGAGTCTCCTTCCTTGAAAATACTCAAGACCCATCTGGACTCCTACCTGTGCGACCTGCTGTAGGAAATTTGCTTTAGCAGGGGGATTGGACTTAATTTATTGAGGTCATTTCCAAACCCTGCAATTCTGTCATTCTACATTATGTAGCAGTTTTCATGTAAAGAATATAACTTCATGTTGACAAAAAAATTATGTTTTTTAAAAGATTTCAAATTGATGAGAAACCATTAAATCCATTTATATGATTTTCCTATTTTAGTTATGGTAATTGTTCCAAAGACACATTATTTTTGGAAGTAATTCATTTAGCTTTACTTTCTGAAAATTAAAACTTTTTTTCTCAGCGTACTTCAGGCTTTAAGTATATGGTTTATTTTTAGAAAGAATCCTTCACTATTCCTAACTAATCAAAAATTCTAGTTCTTAATTGAAATTTATTCAGAATTTGTGTTCATCTCTCCTTAACCATGAATTCTTCATTCAATCATCTATTATATGATGGCTATCATGAATATAAAACTGCTTTTGATTTTTAAGTCAGAAGGACTGATTAGGTAAGTTTTTCCAGATAGGATTTACCGAGGATATTTTCTTTTAAAAGTTGATTGACTGTCCGTGAGGCAGAATAGGAATGTAATTCCAGCATGCACTGTACCAATGTCTTCTTCATCATTAAGGTGACTAAAAGATATGAAAAACTGGTGGAAACCTAGGGCAAATCTCTCTTCTCAGATGGTTGAAGTGAGAGCAATGTTAAATGTGTCTTGATTTCAATAGGTATGACAATGATAACTGTGTCTTGAGATTATTTGTTTGGATGTTTTTTTTTTTAAGTAAGCCAAGCCCTGAAGAAAGGGATATATCTATAGCTACGGCCTCATGTTTGCATTACTGTCTTCATAGTTGCTCTTCATCTCACAAACTCCAGTCCTAATTTAGAGTGATTTAGACTCTGGAAAATATCATTCATACTTTTCTATCATCAGTGAAGTCATATCACTAATGATGGTTCCGCACCCCAGAATGCATGGCACTTAAGTGGTGCACATTGATAAAACAGAATGATGTAACATAGATGGTTTCAGAAAACTGCAGGTGCTGTCTGCCCACTTTGTGACAAGGAAAGGACTAGAAATATTTTTCTCCCATTTGACAATGACATACATAAAAAGTGTGGCAGCACAGCTTGAAAAAAGCTAGGTCATGCCCTTGCTCTGTATTTATCTCTGCACAGTTCTTGAAGCCATTAATAAAGACAGCACTGACAGAATTCCTGCTGAGTAGGCAGCTGTAGGCAGATCTCAACACAGTGAACTGAGCTGGATATTTAACATGGGGCTTAAAAGTTCTGGATATGTTTTGGCCTACCATTGGATACAGAGACTTCAAAAAGAACTTGTCAAAATGGAATAGAATAATCCTTCAAGCAGTTGAGGAACTGAGGAGACTCTTGCCATGGTGAATATCTGTCTCCAAAGCATGTTCAACATCATCACAAATGAGAATAAGGCAATTTTAGTATTTCTTCCCTGCCTGTGACTAGTGCCATCAGACATTTTTTCGTGACTTAAAAATTGATGTGCTCTTTAAAGTAGGACACACTGTACACCTTTGAGTGATGATGCATATGTGATGGATAACCCTGTTAATTGATGAAATAGCTTAGCTGAGGAATCAGCAGAGTCAAATTTCACATTAACCTCACTTTGGCTCAGGAATATCAAATAACTATCAAACCAGCAGAAGCCAGATGTTGCCCGTTGTAAGTAAAGTTGTAGAGCATGTTGAAATTATATCAGTGTTTTGAACTCTATTACAACTTAAATATTGTTGCACATCATTTTAAAAACGTGCTTCTTCTTAACATGAGTTCCTGTCACACTACTTAGAATGAGCCTCTGACAAAGACTAATAGTGAGAGTATCAATATGGATGACAAGGAACCTTTTTAATGATGAATATTCCATATCAGGCGCAGCATAGTTCATTTTAATGACACATTTCTGAAAGTATAGAAACAGGCATATCCGTAGTGCATATCAGAGAATAATAATTTAGAGCAAAGATATCTTCATCAGAAACTTGGTTTTAAATAATATTAATTAAAAAGGCTTACAGAAGTTGTACAACCTAAAAAAAAAAACAAAAAAAAACCTTTGGTTTTGAAAAGAAATCACAGCAGAAATCCACAGGTTATAAATAAGTATATATTACTATATTTTATAAATCTTTTTGTAGAAGTTATTTAAAAATAGTCTAGATCTGTATGACACATTTATTCTATGGATTTAAAAATGTTGTATTTGATGTGAGTAAATACAGCAAGTATGCAGAATGTGATTCTCAAGATGTGAAAGACTTGTCCAAAAAATAAGCAAAAGGTTTGAATTGGGGTTAAAAAATTATGTCATTGTAGTAATATTTTGATAATTGAATCAAATGCATATTGATTATGACTATGAAGGATCATGAAAAGTTTAAAAAAATTACAAGAAGAAATTAATTCACGCTGATGGAGACTTTTAATGCATTATTAATTAGTAATGCTTTTTGGTGGTGATTAGATTTTACATGATAGTTGAAAGAGAAGTATGCAGAGATTGTAAAGCAGTTCTGACATTCTACTTTTACAAAATATTCAAAATAATGTTAAAACTAATTTTTAAAGGTCACAGACAAAATCTAAAATGTTCAGTTTTATCAATATATTAGTTTTGTCAATATTCAGTTTTATCAATAAAATAATGTAAAGTAATTTGGAGGTCAAACTCCTCCTTTTCATTAGTCTGTGATTTTAGACACTTTAAATACCATTACAAGTGTCCCTTGGACCTTCTATAGGGTTCTGTTTCCAGCTCTTTGTGTATGTCATTGCTTTTTATCATCTTATTGACAGAATAAGCTATGTTCCTACCCAGACTTTGTCCATATCTACATTGTGATGAAACATTTCCAAACATTCCCCATTTCCAAAACACTGTTGTGCCCATAGAATATTCTCATCTTAAGGTTTCTAGTGTGGTATGCTATCCTTACTAGTGTTGTACTGAAGTGAACATTACTTACTATCCCTTTTCAGTACTTCTTCATCTTTAAAAATTATTAGTAGGCCAGTTTGGCAGGATTTTGAAAATTAGACTTTCCGTTCTTAAGGAAATATTTTTAAGGCCAAAAACATTTTCAGTTTCAGTTGCATGAATTTTCAACATAAAACTGAAAAAAAAAAAAACAAAAAAAACAAAAAAAACCAAAAAAAACCCAGCATATTACTTCAATTAGAATATGTATTTTACAAAATAGATTTAAATAAGCAAATTTAATTTTTAAAAACAAAGACTTTTAGAAAAAATATTTTTAATATGTTTGCATATGGAAAGAAATCACATACTAGGAAAACTGTTTTTATTTTAAACAAAGCAGTACAGAAAATTTCCAGAGATTTGCACTAGGCAGTCAGTGCAGTCCTATCAAGTAACTTGGACGGAAAAATCAACTTGCCCTTGTAAAACTGTATTTGAGTGTAAAGACAAGACAGCTGAAACTACACAGTTAAATGCTATGCTTGCTGATGGCAAATGTAGCAATGGCTACATTTAAAATAGCATGATTTCAGTAGCCTGCAAACTCATAACCCTCCTACCAAAGGGAAAGAAAAGCAAAAGGAAAAAGGAAAAGGAAAAGGAAAAGGAAAAGGAAAAGGAAAAGGAAAAGGAAAAAAATGGAAAAAGAAAAGAAAGTTACACAAATCTAGTGAAAAGACTTAATATCCAAAAGATATTTGTCATTTTTTAATCCTAATTTCTTAATCCCATTGTTTGCTGGTGAAATTGTAGCGGAAAATCTTCAACTTTGGAACATCAGAATTTATGGTTGGTATTCACCTTGTTATTATGATTTCTGATGTCCACAGTGGTCTTGTGCTTTGTTTATATCAAAAGCTATTCCTCTAAGACTGTTTTCTAGCTGATAGTTCTGCAATCTGTGAGTTTTGGCCTAGTTGTCCCTCATTTGTTGGCTGTAAAGCTCTCTGAGGTTTCAAATGCAAACTACAGTAGCAAACAAAAGGAATTACAACAGTTTTGCACAGCTGTGCGTGCTTCATTCTGACTTAAATATGAGCATGCATTTATTTTAACAATCAGGTCTTCAAATAGAATATATATATTTTTTAATAGATTGCAGAATCATCATAACTGGAAAAGACCTGTAAGATAATCAAGTCCAACCATCAAAATCCTTAATGTCAAATCTTATCTCCATTTGGAAACAGGGCTTGAATGCATCCTAAGCAGATTTGCTAAAAGTACTTAGCTGAGAGGTGCTGTTTACTCTCTGGAGTGATGAGTATCACTGCAGAAATCTAGACAGACTGAGAAGTCAGCGACAGTATGAAGTTCAACATGGAGAAACACCAGACTGTACCTGGGATGAAGAAAAGCTAGACTCAAGTGCAGACTAGGAGAAAGTGGCTAGAGAGGAGTTCAGCAGAAAGAGATAGAGTAGAAAGATAGACCCATCTTCTTGCTGAAATTTATTTTTCTATGACTTATTTTTCTAGATATATTTAAATACTTGTAATGAGCTGTAGGTATATGAAGTTCTAAAAAAAAATCAAATTAATTAAAAATGTTAATTTAAAATGAAGAATAGTATTTGTTTATATTTTTCACAAAAGTAGAAGACAGAATATTTTAAATAGGTGGTCAAAGTTAAGATAATATCAAGTGCAATAATAATAAAAATATTCTCAAATCATACATTAAGGTGCTATAGCTTTAATTTTTTTCTTGCCTTCTTTTATGCAATATGATAAATTGAACTTTGGGTATATTTTTTCCCTATAAACTACCATTCTGTTTATTTAATTTTAGTTCATGGCACGAATAAGTGTTATAATAGATGAGCATATTTCAAGAAAGCAGGCTTGAAGATAATTAATGGCATATCTTGAAGCTACGAAATATCAGAAATTGAGTTCCCATGGATTTTTCCAGAAGCAGGATTGGAGATGCATAATAAACAAGCTTTGCTTGGAATGAATAAGTAAGTAGATGTAATTGAAGTTTAAGACACTGTCATTGTTTTGATGTAGGAAAACAGAGAGGCAAATAACATAGGAAACAATATATGCTGGGGAGATTAATGAGTTATGAATCAGTCATCTGAGAGACTACTGTGTAATGGCAGGAGTAAGTCAGTGCTGAATCAAAGATCATTTAAAGACTGTTCATAAGAAAATGAGTTTGGAAGGAAATAAAAAAGGGAAAAATAGAAAATTCAAGTAGGTTAATCAGCTATACCACGATTCCCTTCTCATAACCTAGATATTGAGAAACACGACAACTGGATCTGGCTGAGATGCATTTCAGTTTCCTCATAGCAAACCATACTATGTCCTATACTTTGCTTTTGTGGGTCAGTGTTGACAACACAATTACACAATTACACAATTACACAATTACAGTGCTTGAATAGCATCAAGGATTTCTCACCAGTAGGATAGGAAATAATTTGGGAGGAGAAAATAACCAGGACAGCCTACCCAAACCAAAGGGATACTCCATACAGCATGCTCAGCAATAGAATCTGTTGTCTACTACATGTACTTCCTGTATCACAGGAAGTGACTGGACATGTACTAGGAAATTAATTTTTGCTTTGCTACTGAACTTTCGTTTGTCTTACTGAATAGTCTTTATTTCAACACAAACTTTTCCATCATATTTCTTCCCTGTCCTGTCAAGGAGGGGGGTTGGAGAGCAGCTGGTTTGTTGCCTGGTATCTAACCAAAGTCAACCCACCACATTTTCACTGATTCATACATAGAATAAAATGGGTGCGTGTAAGAAGAAACTAAATATTAATCAGCAAGTATTTCAATTGATAAATTGGAATGGAATCAAAATTAGTACATAGTCTGGTATGTAAATTAAGCTACAAAATATGAAAGTAAATGTGTATAGATTACAAGTTAGGACACATGAAGAAATATTTGACAAATTTGAACAGATAAAAGTACATTCTAGAAAAATTCTAGTTATTTACTCAAGACATGCTCACAATCACAAATATATTCCTCTATATTTTGAAAAGTACAAGAAATGTTGGTACTGATGTACAGTGAAATAACTTGTAGATAAAAGAAATTACTTCTCATAAAAACCTACAAGTTTCAATGTCTGTTCTTAGATCTCCATAAGCATATGTCTGTGTGAATATGAAAAGCAGAGTCTGAAAAATTCTTGGTGGAAAATTAAAAGTATTTTTAAAAAAGTTTTTAAGTATGATTTATTTTTTCCTTTTTCCTTGTACAGTCGGCTCTGAAACTCAATGTATGTAGGAAAATGGAGGGAAAAATTGCCTCTAGTCTTATTGAAACATTTGCATACTGATAACTCAGCATTTACAGAAACCTTTGAACTTTCTCTGTTGCTGTAAAGGCAGTACGTAAACATACTGGCCTAAATTTACTCTCACTTTTTAATACACAGTATGTTCCATGAATAACTTTGAGAACAGTTTACTCAGAAGTATTCTGAGTAAGAATAAGAATAAAGTAAGAATAAGAATAAAGTAAGTAATTTTTCCAGGCAAATGGAAGCAATGCAAATACACTGCAATCCATAAAAGGGTTCTGATTTCTCAGCTCCTCCATGGTCATCCACAAACTGGAGCATGCTTGTTTGTCTAAATGTATAAGTGTATGTATGCATATATGTATTTCTATATAACTGTCTTTGGATGGATTTCTGTCATATTCAATATTTTTCTGATGTATAAACCTAAGTGTCCAAGGCTAACTTGTTGTTTTTTAATTTTCATAGGAGGGAAATCTTCCCTTTCTGATTTACACTGATTCAGGTGAGAAATTAAAAGGAATCAACAACTCAAACCAGTGCAACATACCCAGCTTGATACTAAAGCTTTTGTTTATGGAAGTTGAGTGGATTCCTGATTTAATGCACTGAGTCTAGCAAACAATTGAACAAAGGTAAGTCAGCGTCATTGCCACTCTCAGTGTGGCCAGTAAAATAACATTAAATTAGCAGACTCTTGCATGATTTTTAAAAATACATAATTATAGACAACACAGGTTTTAGGCATGCAACTGTTGTCTTCATGGACATTACATTAAAAAAAAAAAAAAAAAGAAAAAAGATTTAAAGCATTATATTCTGTACATTATATATTACATTTTATTATATCCTGTATCCTTTATGATGTAATTCCATACTTGCAAAGATGTACTGTGGGTGAAAGACAGTAAATTTTCAGTCGAGCTTCAAGCATGGGTTAATTTACTGCAAGATTTCTTAACAAGGTCAGTAGAGTATTTTTAAATAAAGCACTTTTTTTTCCCCCTGCTGACATAAATTGTTCAAACTAAGGTGTTTCTACAAGGTCACAGAAGTAAAATCTGGCTTTTTTGAGCCTTTATATAGCTAAAGAGAAAATTCTAAGAATTTCCCTAAAGGAAATAATTACTTTGATAAACAACTTTTATTGAACATGGTTGGAGCATTCTACAGGACGCATTGTGTTTGAGGGATTTTTCAATGGAATTAATTAAAGACCTGTTCAAACCACCATACTTTATTTGCTAACCAAATCTTTTGCTGTCAAGCAGAAAATCAAACTGAGTGTAAAACAGTATCAATTTGTCTGACAGTAACATCATGAAAATTTGTAATTAATTGAGAAACATTGGTTTTATGATATTTATCTTAAGTAAAGGACAAAATGGGCATGATATGTAATATTGAGTATTAGCAAATTTCCAGAAAACTTGGTTCATATTTGAGCTAAATCACAAAGAAAAGTTTGTTCTTAATGTTTTTCAGCACAGCTCAGAAACATTTCTGTCCTTTCCATGCATCCAGAGATTGAGAGATAACTAACTTTAGGTACTATTTGGGGAGCCAGATCTTTGTGACCACATCAAATGTAGCTTAACTGCAAACACCTGAAAGCCACTGCAGTAACTAGGCAAAGCAGTTAACTTAGTTCTATGAAGAATCTGTCTATGGAGCTGATCAAGGGAGCTTTTCCAGTATGTGTAGCTTGGGATTTCATGGTCATTGTAGTTCCCTGTTTATGCCTACGTTTTTATAAACATATAATATATACGCATATATATACCTACATATATACACATGTAGATGCATCTCAAACAATAATAATTTAAATGTATATAATAGTATTTTTAATTCTTATGTGCAGATTCTAACATAATATTATTACTTAGATTGAATTTTCCAGCATTTCTAGTTATTGGCAACATGTGCATGAGATATTGAGATTAATATAAAAATTAAGAGATCATTTATTAGTAAATTTAAAGGCAATCAATTAAAAAAGGAATTATTGACCTCTCTAAACATGTCGAAAGAATAAAATATTTAGACATTCAATGTAATTATGCATACTAACATTATATGTAAATATAATCAACACATTAATCTTCACAATTTCCTGAAAATATCACTGAATTTCTGAGATTGGAAGGAATCCGTGGGTCCCCTTGTTCCAGCCCCACTGCAGCAGGGTGACCCACAGCAGGGTGCCCATGCCCACATCCAGGTGGCTTCTAGAGACCTCCAAGGAGGAGACCCCATAGCCTCTGGGAAGCCTGTGCCAGTTCTCCGTCACCTGCACAGGACAGAATTGCTGCTTGCTGTTCAGAGGAAATCTCCTGTGTTTTCATGAGACTCTTTTGTCTCCATTGTCTCTGGGCACGATGAATTTAACATGATTCTGTCATCTGCACTCTCCCTTCAGGTATTTAAAGACATTGATTCCCTCTGAGTCTCCTCTTCTCCAAGCCAAACAGTCATAGCTGTCTAAGCCTCTCTTCATATGAGAGATGTTCCATCATGGTGGTTCTCCCTTGGACACTTTTCAGTATGTCTGTGTCTGTCTTGTATTGGGGGACCAGAACTGAACACAATACTACAGATGCAGACTCACCAGTGCTTAATAGAGGGGAAGGATCACTTCTCTTGACCTTCCGGAGATACTTTGCCCAAGATGCAGAAAGGGCATTGTCCAATATGCAGAAAGGGCACATTGCTGATTCATGTTCAACTTGGTATCCATCAGACTCCCAGGCCTTTTTCTGCAAAGATGCTATCCATCTGACACCACTAGGACCACAGGACCTAGGTGCCTGGAGTTGTTCCTCCCAAGGATCAGAACTCTGCACTTCTTGCTGAACTTTATGAGATTTTTATCAGCCTGTTTCTCCAGGGTGTTATATAAAAATAGGGTGTTCATGAATGTGGATCATATTGGCCTGCATCATAGCAGCCTTCTGTCTTCTAGATCTCCTGTGATTAAGTTCATGTTGCCAGGAAACCATTAGGTCATTTGTACACAATATGAGAATTTTTCTCATGCTTCAGAAATCAAGCAGGAATGGCTAAATGTCATCTTGCTCTGTGCCTAAAGGAAGGATGTATACAAGGACATGCAATTACATTGAAAAAATAAATATTATAGATAATAAAACTAGCTTCCAAGGAACAAAAAAAGTGCAACTTGTTATAATCTGGGATTAAACATTAAAACCCACTTTCCTAAAGAAAAAAGTAGCATTGAGATAAGTCTTGATCACAACAAATGTTCTAATATTCTAATTCATGCCCAAAATTTATTATTATATTCAGAAATAATTTATAGTACAAAAACATTTAGTAGCTACTTCTGCAAAATGATCTTCAAGTCTTTGAGTCACCTGATTTTGATCAAGGTTAGAATAAAATGATGGAGAAGGAACACAGTAAAAATAAACAATCCTGGGTTCAAAAGCCTGAAGTGAGGGATCTAGAATTTTAGAGATGGGAAGAAAGGACAGATGAAAATGTTTAGAAGCCAGTTGACGCCTTTTTGAAAATGAAATTCATAGTCCCTGAATCTGATTATTTAATATGTAGTGGACACTCACTGATGTGTGTTCCTGAGGAATGTGCTTGATGTAATTAGTTCTTATCATTACTTCCTATAAATTCTTATCATTAATTGGATGTGGCATAGAACTGTTTATTAATGGCTAATCCATTAGCTACAGGGCATGACAGTACATACAACTGCATCTACAGCTACTCAAAGCAACTGTTAAAAGCCAAACAAACAAAGAAAAAAACAAAAACCCCAAAACAAACAAACAAAAAACCCCACCAACTTTAAATTTTAAATGTTAAGCATTTTAAAATTAGAATATATCTGATAATGACAGTGTGTTCCACAGTATTTGACCTTCCTCCTACCTTTTGGACAGTATGATTTCCAGTTAATCACAATGACAGCCCAGGCACTTGTGCTTTCAAAGAAAGCAACTACAATCTCAGTTCCATAACATGTACACTGCATATCAAAAGAATTAAAGCCAGCGACATATAAAGTGGTACAAAATACACCATGTGAAACAAAGGAGAAGAATTACAGATATAAAAAATACAGTTTCTATAATTAGACACATATAATGATCAGTAACCTCTCCTCTGCAGCATTATCAGCTTAGCATAGTTGTACAGAGCTTATGAACAGCACTAGAGCTTGGAGGAAAGTAGCTACGATAGTAAAAATAGAGACTGCATTTAGTTCTTAGCACTAATTGAAAACTGTGTTCAGTAATGGATTTATTGTATTTCCTTACCCAAAGCTTTTGTTTCATTAAGACAGATGTTGTATAAACAATTTGTAACCCGATGAGAGAAAAATCTTGGCTCTTGTTTCAATTACAGTCTTAAGCATGTAGTTATTTTAAGTATGAGGTACAATTCTCTGAATTTAAATACCTGCCCTGTGGAACTGACTCTTAATAAGAGGACAGATGAGAGTGGAGGTACTGATTATTACTTTACCACATGTTTGAAGTGCAATCAGACAGCACATGTAGGTCATATATACTCAGGCTCAGCAGTCATTCAAAATAAAATATCTTACCAGCCCTTTAATAAAATAAAAAAAATCTCCATTCCTTACTTTCAGAGGAATTACTCTCTTTTCATTTTAAATGTATAAAATCTAAGTGTTTAGTACAAATTATTTAAAAATTAATTTCTAATCAGTGGAGAAAGGCATGCCTAGACAAAAACAAAGATGACAAGAATGTACACTTTTATCTCTCTCGGGACTATAAAGACACTTAGCCTTCAGATGAATAGAATCAGGTGTCATGAATCCCATCCTTGATGTCCAGAAAGAACCAGTCATGAAGGGAGGGATTATATTTAAATACAGATTCTCTAAGCCTGGAGATCAAATTTCTCAAGTTCAGATCTCTAAGACTGGACATTATTGCACTCAAATTGCTGGAATAATTTTAGCTCAGATCAAAGTTATAAATTGAGCATGTAGGATCAAATAATGCTGAAGTTGGAACTAATGAACACTGAGTGTTACAACTTGCTATGAGAATGATAGTGAAATGAAGATTGGACAATCTCTATCACTATAGGAGTTATTAACTTTGGTCAGAACACACAGTGATACGTGTGGTGCAATTTTTCACGGCCACTGCTGAGCCATGTTTTATACCTTTAAAAGAACATGACAGCAATTACTTTGGTTGCTTGAAGTTAATATCAGCAGATAATAGCCTTGGAGAAATAATGAAAATGTCCTCCTAACAACATAGTCACTGAAAACATAATGCCTTCTAGTCATTTCCATGAAAACGAAAATAGATACAAAGAGCACAATAACATTACTTGATGGAGCAAATTCTTAGCTACAAAACACCATTTACCACATGTTTGAAACAGGGGTGAACATGAACCTGCACAATATTCTTATAAAAATCTGCACCAGTGGAGGTGACTCTCTGTTGCTGTCACCACTGCCTAAATGCAACACCCACTACCTCACTGTACTCATATCCACTGTTTGGTCTCCATAAATGTTCAGCTTATGTTGATGAATGACAAAAGGTGTCATTTTTTTCATATGGAGGAATTCAGTGATACAACTTTGCCTCATATGCAGTTCTGTCTCAGACATCATTTTGTCAGACTGCTCCTCTGCTTCCATCTGTCGCACATCAACAAAATGAGACAGAATATTGGTGGGAAGGTTCAACCTCTACTGTCATACCACCAACATCCACTTCTGAAATCGTGGGCCATCATAAAATATGAGGCAATAATTTTGGAGCAGCCCTCATACATTCCTAAATGTGTATAGGAAGAAAAGTGAGTATTTAAGGGTAAAAATGAGTAGTAAACAAAGGCAAGGGTGGTACAAAACACACTCACACAAAAACAAAACAAAACAAAACAAAACAAACAAAAAAACCCCATCAATTTGTATGAAATCAATCACTGAAAACCATGACACATGGGAAGTTCGTGATCAAATCAGCTCTTTTTGCCTATTCTGGACCACATTGTTATAACTTGAATTCATCAGCCATAAATACATTTCAGCTTCTTTTACGTGAAAGTTACTATGCAACACATGAAGAGTGAAAAATTAATTCAAGCTAACATATACAAATTTAATATAGCTTTTAGATTTATTCTACTTTTTCTCTCTGCTTGCCATCAAATGGCTATTGGATCAAAACAGTAAAAAAACTGATGCTCATAGAAAAGAAAACAAAATCAATGCACATGTATTTGTGTGCATATAATGCACACGTATTTGTGTGCATATAAATACCAAATGATATTTACAATACCTAGTTCATTAGAGACAGGTTGGAATAAAGTGCTCTATAAGTGCTTTGCAATTTTGGATCAGACTTTATAATTCAGTATGCTGTTATATTCAGCACCATATAGAATTACATGAAGGCATGGTAGCTTCTATTTAAAACACTTAATGACTTGGTTTAATGTGATAGATAGCACACAACAAAGAAAATAAGGATAGTTATTGTGATAACGGACACAAAGAAGGAGACAAAGTAGTAATCACCTAGTACTGCCTAAAAAAAAATGTTCAGCTTTAAAATATATTCAAATTAAAATCTTTCTCCAGGCTCAGACAGGCAGTGAACCTAATAGATAATCTATCAAATATTCATTGATCTGGAAAACACGAGGAATGACTTGATTTAGAAACAGGTGTTTCTGAAAGTTGTTTTATTCATATAATGCTGTATTTCGAGGTTTGTGAGAATATGTCTGTCTGCTACCAGTTTCTGTTGAGTTAATCTAATGATGTAAATTCTTCAGATCTGGAGGTAATCTCTCAGAGAAACAAATAATAGTTACATGTTTTTACATGTTTTATTTAGTTCTACTATTCCCACTTAGACCAAGACCTGATAAACCCAGTCCAATTAATCAGTGATACAGAAACATAAGGAAGAACAAACAAAAAACATCTGATTTGAATGAGATCATTTAGAGATCAACAAAAATTTTCATATATATTTTTTTTTCTTAACTTCCCCCAAACTTACTTCTTCATATAGCCATAACATTTTTTTTTTCTTTTTTTTTTTTTTCCTTACGTACAATTCTGTAAAATCATTCAGGAACTCCAAAATATAACTGTGGATAGTATTCTGAATAACAAAATATTTCCTGGAAACTACATTTAGCATAGTTTTATTGTTTATCCTGTCTTCTGACTTATGTGGAATTTTATATTTAAAGGTTTTCTTGGGGCTGCTTTAATTTACATCTTTCTCAAAAAATTCAGAGTTCACAATCACAGTGCTCTGAAATCCAGAAGTTTGGGACTGAACAAGACCATCATGTTAACATGGAGAAAACAAACAAACAAACAAACAAAAAATGGTGATTGTTTAGGTCTCTAATAACATGAAGGGAATTAGTGTGGATAATCTAATTTATTTTGTATTATTTACTCTTTGACTTAAAGAAATGTATATTCATGTATTTCATACATTTAATACAATCAATTCTACTGAGCCAAGTATCCATAGAATTCTATACTTGCGTAAATCAGAAAGTCAGAGGCAAGAAGCTACTCATTTATCTTCCATAATAATAATAATTATTATAGTAGAACTATAGTATTAGTAGTAGAACTGTCAGGTCAGGGCTTGAGCTGGTGATGGAGCATCTGTTGAAGGGTTGTGGCAGGTTGCACAGGCACACTCTTTGCACCTGTGCTCTCCATGTGCCCAGAAGGGGTGGATCCAGGGTGGAGCTCATATAAGGGTAGCCAGTGAAGAGAGTGCATCTCTCAGATCTAGGCTATTTTGTGAGATAAAGTGCGTTGTGCCTGGAGAGCCCCTTTATCTGTGGGGTGAATTCTGGTCTTCTTTCTGCCTATGATTATAGGTCAACCTGTGAGTACTTTGAGTACTTTGCCTAATGCTCACAGAATGTCAGAATTTTTATTTTATTTTATTTTATTTTATTTTATTTTATTTTATTTTATTTTATTTTATTTTATTTTATTTTATTTTATTTTATTTTTTGTGAGCTAGACATTACTTCATTATTATACTTTTGTTTATTGAGCTGTTATGATCCAAATGAAGAAGAGGCTTCTCTCCATTTGGATGAGCTGTGGAATCAAAAAGATTCAGGTCCTAACTGCAGTTCAAGTTTTCTGTTTCCTTAATGGAATGAATAAATTGTAAATAAATCTGTCACTTGAATTGTCTTATAGTCAATGTGTATTTCTAGCAGTCAAACCAACCCCAACAACTACAAAATTTACATAAAGCACAAGAAATGGTCAGTTTTTCTTCTCCGGGCATTCAATTCCTGCTTTCGGAGAAAAAAAACCAAACAAACCTGCACACACCTATTTTTAATGTCTAGTTCTTTTCCAACTGTTATGTTCAGTGAAGTGCATTCAAACTAGCATACAAATTCAGCACATGAATAAAGATTTTTACCATAGCTGCCCAAAACTCTAATTCTGAAGGAAACCTGATCTTGTTCTATGTGTTTTAATTTTTATCTTCCTTAAAGTGTATAAAAGCGTCTAATGAAACTGCAGTTACGGCTAGCAAGTTAGCCCACACAGCAATTTTTGTGCTCTCATCCAAACAACAGGCAATTATTTTGCTGTCGCCTAGGGTGAGAAGTTTTGACAGGTGTCCCGACTTCATTTTTTCCAATGTCTGTATTTGAAACTTGCATTTAGTTTGCATGACATTTGAGCACTGTCCCAGTGCAAGATGTGTTGGAAAACTATGCATGTGATCATACAGTCACTTTGAAACTCAATTTGCATTTATTAAATTTGGAGAGATTGTGGTATCAGAGGTTTACAATGTCAGAAAATCCATTGCCAGAAGTGGACGGATCTTAGGCTAAATAATATCACTCTCAAAGGACTAAAGTCAGTAGTTTAAAAAACAAACAAACAAACAAAAAAACAATACTATACAAAGTACCCAAATGAGAAAAGGAGAAATAGTACTCAGAATCTATTTGTACAGCAGATTGTTTATTCACCTTAAAAATTAAAAATAATCCTAAACTTTCATCACAGCACCTGATAATATATGAAGCAAATTCTATCTGAATTGATCTGGATTACCTCACAGCTACATAATACTCTAGCAGGTGATTTGGGCAATGAGTTTCAATGAAGCAGCTTTAGCAAGTTTTCCCAAGAAAACAAAATGACTTTCTACTGAGGAATTTAGAGAAAGGCTGACTCATCCTCAGGCTGTAGTTCTTTGAACTGTGACATTTGAGGAGAAGAGTGAGTAAATTTTTTCCTGAACGTTTTCTTAATAACAATATTGACTTTTGGAACAGCACTGACTTACTGATAAGGGATGGAGCACTTCCTCTATGAGGAGAGGCAGAGAGAGTTGGAGTGGTTCAGCCTAGAGAAGAGCAGACTTGGAAAGACCTGATAGTGGCCTTTCAGTATCTGAAGGGCAGTTACCAGAAGGAAGGGGACAGACTCTTCAGCAGTTTCTGTTGTGATAGGCAGGGAGAAATAGTTTCACACTAAAAGAGGAGAGAGTGGAGATTTAAATTACATATAAGGAAAAACTTTTTATGGTGAGGGTGGTGAAGAACTGGCACAGATTGCACAGAGAGAGATGGTAGAACCTCCATCCTTAGAGATGCTCATGGTCAGGCTGGATCAGGCTCTGAGGGACCTAATCTAACTGATAATGTCCCTGCTCACTGCAGGGGAGCTGAACCTAGATGACCTCCAAAGATCCCTTCCAACTCAATTCTATGGTTCTATAGCACAATGTAAAATGTAGTACCTTTTCTGGAGCAAGTTAAGAAAAGCATATTTTAGTTTTTCAGAGTACAAGCATTCATGTAGCTCCTACTTCTTGACTTCAGAGAAAAGAATAGAGAACATAGGTGCCTTAGGTGGCCTTTCTTTGTAGGGGAGATGCTTCAGCCCTCTGATCATCTCCGGAGATCTCTCCTGGACTTGCTTCAGCAGGACCGCATTCTTATGTACGAGATCTCAAAGCTGAGCACAGTGCTTCAGGTGAGATCTCAAAAGAGCAGAAAAAAGGGGGAAAATCACCTTACTTGACCTGCTAGTCATGCTTCTTTTGATGCAGCCCAGAATATGGTTGCTTTTCTGGGCTGCAAGTGCACACTGCTGGTTCATGTCCAAGTTTTCATCTCACAGTTTGTCTGAGTCCTTCCTGGCATGGCTACTCTTCATTCATCTCACAGGCTGTAATGGTGTTGGCAGGACCTTCCTCTTGGTCTTGTTGACCCTCATGAGGTTCATGTGGGCATGAATGTTATTATCACTGAAATATTTTAAGTTTATATATTATTTTTAATGGGAATCCACAGTCATTCTCTGTTAAAGTATCAGATTATAATATTTTTATGTCTTTACCTTCATCAAAATACCATGTCAGATTGCACAGGAAATGAAAGGGTTTGTTATGAAAATAAGTGAACATCAGTGTCCGGGTTTCAGCCGAAACTGTTCAGAGCACATCTAAGTTTTGCTTGTTTTATAGTCATGGTGTACGCCTTGGGCTGGGCCCAGCACTTGATGAAGAAAAACTTCTTCCATTATGGAGCAAGAAGAGAGAAAGATATCATTGCCAGGAACTGAAGATCAGCAGCTGGCAATACATATAAAATAAGACATAAATCATGATTAAGAGATTAGAATTTGGTATTTTGAGAAATATAATATAAATTATTTCCCTTTATTATAGCAGCAATTGTTATTTTAGATGCAAAACAAAACAAACAAGAAAGTGTTGTTATGTCTGGCATAGGTGTCCTCTGTTACTGAGAATTAAAGGTAATCAGAACATAATACTGTTTTGTACTGCTGTGCTTTGTCAACAGTATCATTATTTTACTTCTGATAAAGCAGCTGTAAGGATTGAAAATAAAATGAAAAAAAAGAATATGTGATGAACACTTTTGGATGAAAAGATGATTAAATGCTCCATATTCATTCACGTAGTTTTAAATTATCTCTACTTTATTCAGCCTTTTATTGTATTTTTTAAGAAGCATCCCCCTTGGGATAAACATTCAGCTCAAGTAATTTAAGCAGTTATTGAGCTAGAACAGGTTTCTTCATAAGATTTAGGAGGCAAAGTATTTTTTCTTAAATGCTTAGGAGTGAGTTGCGTTTTTCTACAAGACGTGAACAGGGCACATTTCTAGCTTGCATTTTTTTCCTTGTCTCTAATACAATACACAGATATACAACCATATACAATTTTTCCTTTAGAATAACTCAGGATATATTAAACATATCTTAGGGTATATTAAAACAATACGGATGGGAGTAGTCATAATAGGAAAGGACTACTAATATCAACTTCATGCTTTACATTTTCTTCCTAAAGCAACATGAAAGCAAATTAATTGAGCCCAAACTAGAGCATTCACAACATCAGAATTGTATACATTGTATAACAACAGTAGAGCTCAAATCATGTTTATACTGTCTACATGGGACAGTATTCAGCTGAATAGATAATAGTGAGTATCTGTTCTGTCAGTATGCAAACCTCACAAAGTTTAACTAGGTTTAACTAGGCCAAATGCAAGGTTCTGCACATGTTTTGGAGCGGTTGTAAACATGAATACAAACTGAGTGGGGAATGATTTGAGAGCAGCCTTGCAGAGGATGACATAGGGGTACTGGATGATGAAACTCTCACGAGCCAGCACTGCATGCTTGGAGCTCAGAAAATCAATCATGTCCTGGGCTGTAAGTGAAAGTGGTTGAAAAAATGATGACTAGAGCTTTTAGTTGATCAAAATGAAGTTTCCTAGAAATCTGTACATTGTACAGATTAATGATTTTGTGTCATTTGTGTGAGTCTGCCAATGCTAATTTAGCTTTTTCCTCTTCATTAAAATTATGTAATATTAATTCAATCAAGATTCCAAATTATTTTCCTTTGATATTTTATCGCTTGCAATATTAAAACTTGCTGTGGAAATTTTTGCTATTCAATTAGAAATTGAAAAAATACAGTTTTTTGATAAAGGAAATATTTCTTCTAAATGTCTTTAAGTAAGAAGTTATTTCTCATTTCATTACTGAGGTAATAAATAATAATCTTCTGTTTTGAATAATACATATTGTAAATAAATTGAAAAAAATGAGAATGTAAAAGAAAATTTACGTGAATCTGGTTAATAAAATCTCAGTATTCTGGAAAAAAAAAAAAGTAATTTAATAGAAATGAAATGGAGATTTATTGTTTTCATGCTAATTCAATTTCATCTGTTGTAACGTAAGACTTTTGAATCAGAATAACCAAACTCACATGAACAGTCTTCCAAAAATGTAGTTAAATGACTTTATTTGGATTAAACTTCTGCCAAGCATCCTAATAAGTATTGGTCCACAAGCAATGCTTGTCTTTTGCAGTGTGAACTGACCATTTAACACAATACTATAAAAACATAAGAGTGTAATTTATCAATTTCCATAGAATAGTCTCCTTGAAGGGTTTCATTATAGCACTTGGTTTAGCAGCACTTTAAGTAGTGGAACTGAAAATGCAGAGTATCAGTGCATTAGTGATGATCATTCAGAGGGTCAAGAAAAGATATTAAATATAAGCTAAATGGTTAGATTAAAAAAAAAAAAGTCGGGCAAGGTGGAACAGTGAAATAATGAAGTGCAGGCTTAGCTTCCTCTGTTCAGGAGCATGTAGCAGGAAGACACTCAGGCTGGATTTTGAAGGTCATGTGCATGTCACGGTAGCTTATTACTGCAGCTGGATTGAGCCATTTGTCTGCTGAGTCACTGTTCCCAGAGAAGTAAGCTTCTCTATTGCAAAAAGTCTGGAAGCTGTGGCTGCAGTTCAATAGTCCCAGGTCTGTGCTTCAGTGTACTACAGTCCTTGGTGGGATAAACACTTTTGCCAAACTGTAACTAGAATTGAACATCACAATCTGTCCCTTTACATAGAACCTACTACTATCAAGAAGGCATGTCTTCCTAACTTGATAAGGAAAGTGAGTGACACACATTGCTCTTTATGGAGTCTAAATTAAAGGAGTATTTGTGCTGGGTGTGTCTTTTATAATCCTATTTTAAAATAAATGCACTAATTCAATAAACTTTGGTTCCATTTTTGTAATTTTAAGGCAGAATGGATCACTGTTACGATCTAGACTGCCTTTAGTCCAGAATCAAGACCAAAGGATTTTCTGTACCAACTCATTCTAAATATTAATAGATATTCTGTCTAGTTGTTCTGTTTGTTTGTTTGTTTGTTTGTTTAATCTTCATAACTTAGGTTTTCACTGAATAGGTCATTATGATTTTGCAATGGGCTTGTCTTCATTGGCACATTCAGACTAAAATAAAATTTTAAGTTTTAATGAAGCCCATAAGAACATAATCCTGCATATGTGCACATGTCTTTAACTCCTGTTTATTCTCTATGCTACACATATTCGTGTAGAGGCCTCTGATGAAATTGTTTTATTGGCTGAAGTGTTTGGTATTCCTTCATGCTTCTCTTTAGGTGCTCTCCCACTGACCTCTGACTCCTTTTCTCATTGATGATCTTTTTTAGAATTATCAATATATTGTTACAATATAAAAATAATAGTAATTATTATTAATAGGATATGTTCTTCTTACTTTATAGTAGTATTTTTTTTTCTTGAAAAACATTGATAGAAATGATTTCTTTGCTGTACTGAGAGAAAGTTTCTTTTGCAGAAAACTGGCAGTCAGGAAGCCTTAATACAAAATTTAGTAGGACTTGAAAAAATAAAGTTTAGTAGGCCAGCATAATATCAGATACTTTATGTTAGTGTTAATGTTAATGAAACTGGACAGCTACTGAAATCCATGCATATATCTACTTGGTTTCTGATAAATGTTAATGTTATATCAGTGTTCATTTAATTCTATATTTATCTTTTTAAGTCCATAGCTAAGAAGAGAAGACTAAGCTAGGCATTTTCTTTCTGTTCTTTCTCCGTCTTCTTCCCTGTTTTAAAGAGAAGTACTTCATAGTAGAATATACTAACCACAATGTATTTCATGATACAAAGTTAATGGTAGTAGAAAATTCTGTCTTACACAGTTAAGAAAATGTCACTTGATGTGAAAGATTAGAGAAATTTCATCAACATAGTCTAAAGACCACAGTGCAGTCCACATGCAGTCCACTGCATGTAGGTGATGGATTATTCTTGTAATACCAGGCAGAGTTCATTAGTTCTTGTGCCTTCCGGGCCTCATTCCAGGTTAGAGCTCTCACATGACAATACAAATTAGGGATATGCAGGGTTGTACTGACATATGCAGCCCTTGCTGTGCAAAACAGCCATGCAACTCCAGCAAGTGGCAGAATGTTCCTCAGTTTGAGGAGGCTCTGTGACGCACAGAAGGCATCCTGCCGCTAAGTCATTTGGCTGAACTGACAGCTACTGGTGACTGTATCGCTCTAATGCATGTTTGATTCTTCCAAACACAGTTTCCCATTAGGATACAAGGCAGTTTTAATTTTTTATCCAAGCATTTATTAAATATACTTGGCCAAGTCCAATGATAATTTACCTGTGTCTTTGTTCTTGCAGTTTGTTGATTTTTTTTCTTCTTTTTTCTCTCCTGGAATTTATCTGTGCTATGACAGTACAGCTGTTCTTGTACTTTCACTTGGAAAGTAAAAAGATGCTTGGAGATTTAATGCTGTGTAATATACCTACCTGTGCTGAGTTTTCAGGGTCTATGTGCATATTTCCTTTCAAGGACTGATTGTAGAAAATCACTTTTATGCAGCATTTTTATAGGTTATATGAAGAATATGCCATACAAGCAATAATAGAAATTCCAGCAGTACTTAAAGTGCAGGTAAGAGATATCATTGTGTTCACTGCATTTTTGTGTTCTCAGCATTAAAAACAAAATATTGCTCCCAAACAGGCCAGTTTAAGCACTTATGGAGTTTTATACCATATGTTTAGAAATTTATTTTCTTGTAATTCAGATATAATTCTCAGTGGTGCTGATATTCTTATCCATTCACTTATAGAAAATATGTTCAAAGAAGAAACAAGTAACAAACCAAGCTCAATTGGATTTTCTGATCCAGTCAATTAATAAGTAGATTATTTTGAGTAGTTTGTATATGCACATATTTTGTCATATCTGTCATGAAGTTGCTTACAATGCCACATTTGTACTGCTTGTAATTGATGTCTTATATTCTGTACAACATTGTCTGCTCATTTACAGTTTAATTAATTCATTCTTTTTCTTGATAGTCACTATACTGTATAAGTTATAGACTTTCTAAAGCCAAGCCATATCTGTGTTGCGATGACTTCCCATGCATTTCTAGGAAAGCTCCTTCCAATGAGTAAGGGGAGGACAAGATAAGGATTAACTCTTGTTTAGGAATATAGGTAAGCGGGATATGTGGTCAGATAAGAAAAGGACATCTGGAAATTCTGTTTACACATGGAATGGATCAAAATTGGATTACTTTTGCCAGAGACAATGGGCCTTCTCATCAAAGTCCCCACTGCTTGTGGTGGGGCCGTATGTTGATAAGCCACTGATTGTGTATTCGTTCGGCCCATATCTGTACCCAGCTTCTTCCTTACATTAGGCAAGATAGTGGAGATATCCCCCTTCACAATAAAAAGGGGGGAATTGAGAACTCGAGAGATTCATTTAATTTAACCCTTTTACTAACTCGAGGAGAATTTATTGCTTCAGCAGAGAAGGGCCCCTGAGAAAGTGAGGGGGAGGAAAGATAGGCAGAATTAGAGATTGCTGAGGTCTGTGAGGTGAGAGAAGAGCTTAAAACTGGGACAAAGGTCAAAAAGACATGGCGAGGAAGACGTCTGACTTCATCCCTGAACGACCACCAGAAGGGGAGGAAGACGTCGAGCCTTCATCCAATGGGAGCTACCGCGCATGCACTGGGGAGGAGGACAAACTTCTGAAAAAGTAATGAATATGTTAATGGGTCTCAGGTAACACTTTTGAATATGTATGGATTGGCTTATAAATGTACCGTTATCTCATTTACTGGTGTGCAAGCTAGGAGGAGCAATCCCCCTTGTACCCGGCGTGTGGTGCAGCACTGAAATAAAGACGTACCTGCTTTATAACCTAACTCTGGGTTATAGAGTTTGATTCCGTGAGTCACCAACCTGAATAAAATGCTAAATTTTCTGTTGTTGGAATAAAATGATAATCTAAACAGAGAATTCGCACCTTCATAAATATATTTCTAAATTATCAGGAGTTGTCCTTACATATGATATCCTTATATCTCCTATTGTGGTATTGTTCCAGCCTCATTCATCAAACCACTACTGTTTTCACAGATTGTAGCCAAATGCTTTGTATTATCCCCTAACACATTTTCCCTGACTCATAGTAATCCTTCTCATGTCTTTTTAAACCACCCTTAATCTCTGAACCAACCTGAAAGTGCATATAGGAAACTGCAGCTATTGCAGCAATCCGTATCATCATTTTCAAGTTA
This sequence comes from Perdix hodgsoniae, assembly GCA_035772895.1. Classification (NCBI taxonomy): domain Eukaryota; kingdom Metazoa; phylum Chordata; class Aves; order Galliformes; family Phasianidae; genus Perdix; species Perdix hodgsoniae. The sequence continues at coordinate 8,028,721 of JAPSGF010000018.1, read as the reverse complement.
GTCACTCAGATAGTAGGTAGATTAAAACCATCACACCAAAGGCAGGACAGACATCTGGGCATTTATTTGACTTCTTAGAATTGTTTTCCATCTTATGCCAGGTTTGGCATAGCTGTGGTTTATTTTGCATGACAATGAATTGTTGAGTCTATATTAGAATCTGATCAGACTAAGTGCAGAAACTAGATAACACCAAGAGGCTCTACCTTGTAAATACGAATTATAATGGTCAAGCAATGGTCACTACAGGAGGGCAACCTTGTAAAGCAAGTAAAGCAGGTTTTAGAAGTAAAAAAGAAACATAAATCAATGAAAAAAAAGAACACAAGAACAGATTGTGCTAAGAAGATGTATATTGCAGAGGCACTTTGAACCAACATTGTCACCAATTAAATGGTGATTTGAGAAAGACAGGCCCTTACTGGCTCCTGGTTCTCCATTACACACAGCAGAATTCTGAACAGGTTAAAATCATATCCGTGCAGTTTTCTTCTAGTTTCTCCTGCTGTCATCAGCACAAGTTGAAATCTAAAATTAACAAATGGAATTATAAAGGGAAGACAAGATGGGGTAAGGAAAGTGAAAAGTAACTATGATCTTCTCAGACTGAACTCCATGATGACTCACAAAACACTCAAATTGCCAGCTTCGTGGTACTTAGTCACAGAGAGCCTGGCATGTTTTTTATTTGTTTTTTGTTTTTCCTAAAAGAGCGTTATATTTTTGTCTGTGGTGCTACACCTGTGCTCTCTATTACTGTCTGTTTTTTATTGGACAATAGGAAATTTTTAGTAGGGCTGCAATCATTCAGTTTCTATCTTCCTTGTCCTACATCTTTCTCCTTGGATTTTTCCATTGTTCTATCTGACTAGCGTTGCCATGATTCATTTGATTACATCTCTTACATCTCAGCTGAAATAAATTTTCCTTCCTTACTGATACTTTGTGCATCTTTTTACACAAATATATATATATATATATTTTTTTTTTACAATTCTGTTGTTAGACAAATGCCTAAGTAAGTTACCTTGATTTCTTTAAATAAAAGCATTAAAAATCAAGAGATTTGACATTATATTACTAAAAGAAAAGAGCTTCTAAACATTACTTTCTTATCCTTTCATTTAATTTTGATGTACAAATGAATGGAAGGAAGTAAAGAAAAAAATAAATACAAAACACACACACACACAAATGTTCTCACCATAGATATATAATTCCTCTTTACAGTATTTTAGAATATTTTGTGTGTTGTTACTTTGGATGAAAGGAGCAAAAAGATATGTTCCTACAGACTTATCCTTTTATAAATCAAACATTTAAAATAGAATTATTAATCTCCTGGTATTTGTATTCACATCAGACATGCCCCAAAGTCACTGTAGATCTATTATTAGCTGTATGATATAAAATGTAATAACAAGGAAACACTGGAACTCAGAGTGTGTTGGGCATGCTTTACATGGAAGCAGATGACATTGGGCATAACCCTCACAGTCTCACCCTCACAGTAATAGAATTGACTGATTGCTTATTGTCATGCCTGCAGAAAGCAATTATCTATACAAAGCTTTTGGGAGTTGGAGATACAAGTGAAATAAATAATAGTCTTAAAGGAACAAGTCATGCAACTCACTGACTTTTTAAAAGTTTTAGAATCCAATTTTATCAGGAAACTTAAAATTCCCTTTCTATAAGAAAAGAGACCAAATAACTGCCTTCCACTCTCACCTAACTGATAGGAAAATAGGACACATTTCTTTAACGAAACACACAAAGGCATTAGTATTGTTCACTGAATTTGGTATAGAAGGAATTTAAAAAATGGAAACAGGAAAAAAAAAAAAAAGAAAAAGTAAAAAGAGTAAACTATTTTCCATTATTCATTCAGTACTTGTTATAATGGGAACTAAAGTCACTGCATTTAGTTTAACAGTCTTGAGTTATTCAGTAGGAACCAAATACCATAAACAGTTAAAAACCTCTGCACCAGAATACAGATGAATAATAATTAAATTTTTAAGATCAGTTTTTTTTTTTTTTTTTTTTTTTTCCACAGGGAATACAACAAGACCTGTAAGTAAGACTAAGTATTTTCTTCAATCTGAGAAATTTAAAGCTAACAAACATCATAATTAATTCAACTGAAACTACAGACAAAGATAGGCACATAGTTCTGAGTAGCGCAAGGCAAATATACTGAACATGGTGCAGTTACTTATGCTGTCAAAACCTAAAAATTTATAATAGAAAATATTTATTTTCCAGTTGAATATTTTAATCAGTTTATATTTTTTGTTTTGCTTTATTTTGTTTTCCTCAGAGATGGTCATTCCTTGTATTAGCCACATATTTTAAATATTTGTGCAGCATTCTTTTTTGTTTTCTCTTTGACTATTTTTTTTTTCCCCTGGCTAGATAAAAGTGAAAGAAGAAACAAGAAGGAAAAAAAAAAAAAAAAAGGACTTGGGAAAACTTGGGAAAATGCACAGTTGCAAGGGTAAATTTCTAAGTCCGTAGCTTCTTATTTTCCTCTTAAGTCTGGCATGGAGAACTGGAGTTTACCATAACTACAGAAACTAGACAATCTGATTATATTCTCTTTATGCACAATTTTTAATATGTTTTATTTTAATTTACTGATTCATTATTTCAGCAAGGTGCTGTGGCATATACCACAAGTGTTAGAAGAAGGTTATTAATTTCAATGTTCATAGAATCACAGAATGGCCTGGGTTGAAAAGGACCTCAAAGATCATCTAGTTTCAACCCCCCTCCCTTGGTCAGGGTTGTCAACCACTAGACCAAGCTGCCCATAGCCACATCCAGCCTGGCCTTGAAAGCCTCCAGGGATAGGTATCCACAACCTCCTTGGGCAACCTGTTCCAGTATGTCACCACCCACTGGGTGAAAAACTTCCTCTAATATCTAACCTAAGCATTCTTTGTCTCAGTTGAAAACCACTGACCCTTGTGTTTGTTTCCTTTGAGGATGGAGAGAATAAGCAAGAGAGAATAAGCAATGGTGTTTTGTTTTTTTTTTATTATTTTTTTAATGGCATTCAATACTACTGATTTAAGAAAAAAAACAAGAAAAGCTTAATGCAAATCCTATTTTGACTATATGTTCTGGAAGAAGGGACAGGCTACTTGGGGAGATTACAAGAAAGTAGCTAAGGTATGCAGGGAGGAAGTTAGGAAGGCAAAAGCCCAACTCAGATTGGCTACTGAAGGAAAAGAGAATAAAAAATCCTTTTATAAATATATCAACGGTAAAAGAAGAACCAAGGAGAATTTTCATGCTACACTTGGTGCAGCAGAGAATGTAGCCACTGTGGATAAGGAGAAGGCTGAGGTCCTCAATGCCTTCTTTACATCTGCCTTTAGTATCTAGACCATTATTCTCTGGGCATTTTTCCCTGATCTGGAAGTCTGGGATGTTACTCAGAATATACCCCCAGCAATTCAGGTGGAGACAGTCAGAGAGCTCCTCGTCCATCTGGACCATCACAAGTCCATGGGAACGGACAGCCTACACCCTAGGGTGCTGAGGGAGCTGGTGGGGGTGATTGCTGACCAGCTCTTGGCCATCTACCAGCGCTCCTGGTTAACTGGAGAGGTCCCAGAGGGTTGCTGATGTGACTTCCGTCTTCAAGAAGGGCCATAAGGAAGATCTAGGGAACTACAGGCCTGTCAGCCTGACCTTGGTACCAGGGAAAGTCATGGAGCAAATCACTTTGGGTGAGATTGCATGGCATGTATGTGGCGTCCAGGGGATGAGGTCCAGCCAGCATGGGTTCATGAGAGGCAGGTTGTGCTTGACCAACCTCATCTGCTTCTATGACTGGGTAACCAGACTGGTAGATGAGGGAAAGGCTGTTCATATAGTCTACCTAGACTTCAGCAAAGCCTTTGACATGGTCTCTCACAGTATTCTTCTGTGAATATCCTTCTGTGAATATCCTTCTGTGAATATCCTTCTGTGAAGGATATCTGCCTGTGGCCTGGACAGGTATACACTTCTTTGGATAAGAAACTGGCTAGAGGGCCGTGCCCAATGGGTAGTGGTTAATGGAGTGAAGTCCAGATGGCGACTCATTTCAAGTGGTGTTCCCCAGGGGTTGGTACTGGGGCACATCTTGTTTAATATCTTTATTGATGACCTAGACGAGGGGATTGAGTGTACACTCTGTAAGTTTGCAGATGACACCAAGCTGGGAGGCAGTGTTGATTTGCCTGAGGGTACGGAGGCCCTTCAGAGGGATCTAGGTAAGCTGAATCGCTGGGCTGGGGTGAATGGGATGAGGTTCAACAAGGCCCAGTGCCAGGTCCTGCACTTTAGCCACAACAACCCCATGCAGCATTATAGGCTTGGGGACGAGTGTCTGGATGACTGTGAAGAGGAAAGGGACCTGGGGGTGTTTGTTGATGCTCGGCTGAATATGAGCCGACAGTGTGCCCAGGTGGCCAAGAGGGCCAACAGCATCCTGGCCTGCATTAGAGATAGTGTGGCCAGCAGGAGCAGGGAGGAAATCATCCCCCTGTACTCAGCACTGGTGAGGCCGCAACTCAAGTATTGTGTTCAGTTTTGGGCCCCTCACTACAGGAAAGACATTGAGGCCTTGGAACATGTCCAGAGAAGGGCAATGAAGCTGGTGAGGGGCCTGGAGCACAAATCTTATGAGGAGCAGCTGAGGGATATGGGATTGTTTAGTCTGGAGAAGAGGAGGCTCAGGGGAGACCTCATTGCACTCTACAACTTCCTGAAGGGAGGTTGTGGTGAAGAGGGGTTTGGCCTCTTCTCCCAGGCAACAAACAGGACCCGAGGAAATGGCCACAAGTTGTACCAGAAGAGGTTTAGGTTGGACATGAGGAAAAACTTTTTCTCTCAGAGAGAGGTCAGGCACTGCAATGGCCTGCCCAGGGAGGTGGTGGAGTCGCCGTCCCTGGCAGTGTTCAAGAGGCGCCTGGATGAGGAGCTACAAGGTATAGTTTAGTTTGTGGTAGCAATGGTAATAGGAAGACGGTTGAACTAGATGATCTTACAGGTCATTTCCAACCTCGTGATTCTATGATTCTATGATTCTCAGAGGCCTCTTCTCAGAAGAAAATTTTACTCTTAACCTTGCAAAATCTGTGTGTGCAGTGATGTGGAAATGTGCAGCCAAACTATAATGGAAAGACTGCTTTTAAAAATTTTACGTTGTTTTATGCATATTTGATATTAACCGAAGAACAAGTTGTTTTAGTTTTCTGTTTTGCTCCTTATGTTGTGCACAGATATTGTCCACTTTAACTGTTTCAATGAAGAACTGCTGGACTTCTACACAAGTACTTCTTTACTTGGATTCAGATAAATACTTTGATACCCTCCTTTTTACTTTGCATCATAAACTGGCACTGGAGGTGTGCAAATTCAGCATCATCATCCAGTGTAGTGTTTATCCATCTGCTTAGGTTTACTATTTTAGAAATTAGATTAAGATCACCAGTTTCAGGGAGAATGAACACATACTAAGCAAATCTATATTACATATAATTATATAACATAAACTATTATACAATATATATTAACTATTAACTATAAATGATGTAAGCTACTGCATTTCAGAATTTCTTTTTTTCCCTTCACAGTTTCTTGTGGCTAAAAACCTGGAGTTTCCATACTTTTAACCAAGCCTCAAGGATGTTTCAGAAAGGTTTGATGTTTTGCTACATTTTTTTCAAATGCTTTAGTGTACTACTCAGGTCCTGTTACTTGTGGCTTTTACTATGTACTTCAGAACTGAATTTCAATCTGTATCCTGGTGCTCTCTTGTGTATGAGTCCAAGATTCATATGTAATACAGCTCAGTGTCAGAAAGTCTGATCAGAAAGAAAGTCAGGCAGATCTTAGGGCCATCTGGACCCTCATTCCTCCAAGGAGAGAGAAGAGTTCAAAGCCTTGTGACTGTGCAGTCTGCAAGATAACTGAAAGAGTGGAAAACGGATTGATGTTTCTTTTATAGTCTATGTTGTTCAGCTGTAGTCTGACTTTCAAGAATTAATCCTAGATTTTCTGATTTTCTGTCAGCTTTTCTGTTTTTTTTTTTTCTTTTTCTTTTCTTTTTTTTTTTTTCTCTGATTCTGAAGAATTATAACAATCAAAATGGAAGTAAAGGAAATGGAACACTATAGGTAAAGCACCATATTCTTTGATGCTGTCTTTCACAATATCCTTCTGGACAAAACATCTACAATACAGATGATACTAAATTAGGATGACCTGTTTACTCCCTTGAGGGCAGAGAGACCTTTCAGAGAAACCTTGATAAATTAGAGGGCTGGAATGTGAAATTTAGCAAAAATGTTGGATTCAGCAACTGGGAGCAATACATACCAATTTGGGGACAAGAAGCTGGAGAGTAGAACTACAGAAAGGACCAGGGGTTCTGGTTGAAGGCAAGCTGAACATGATTCAGCAGTGTGCCCTTGAAGCCCAAAGGTCTAACTGTACTCTGTGTGCATCAGACCCAGCGCTGTCACCAGGTGAAGGAAGGGGTTTTTCCACTCTGCTGTGTGCTGTCTGGCCTTACCTCAAGCACTGCATGCAGCTCTGGGCACCAGAAAGGCATGTGCCCAAGGGCAGCCTTTATCTCTGTCTAGCAAAGTGACACAGGGCACCATCCCCCAGGAAAGTATTCCAGATTCTCTTCCATCTTCCACACTCAGGGTATCTCTCAGGTCACAGACCCTGCACTCCCAACACAGCTAGGCATGTCCATATATACCTGTCATGCCAGGATGTGCTTGTCCCTTCAAAACTGATATGACACATGGATATGCCCACTGTCATGGGAAATGCATGAGACCAAATCATTCCTGTCCTCTAGCAAATGATGATGAGGAGCCCATGGATGTGGATCCTTCAGAAGATGCTGAATTGAACAACCACAACCAACGTCCTAAGAACAGGATGGGGACCAGTTGTGCCCACTGTTTGGAGAATGGTATCAAAGTTGTGTTCCACATTCAGAGAACAGGAAGAGGTCATGTCACACCAGTCATCTTGAGAATGATGTAGAAGACTTGTAGGTGGATCTTCAACAGAACGCCAAGAGACTGAGTTATGAAACATAACTAGAGAACAGTGTGGAGGCAAGACATGTTGACTGATCAGAGAACAACAAGTAGCACAGATATGGTGATCATTCAGAGAACAAGATTGAGAATGTGCATGGTCACTGAACAGACAGCAACATGGGCCATCATTAAGAGAATGGCCTGAAACTAAGTCATGCCCACCATTCAGAAAACAATCTGGAAATTAATTGTGTCTGCCATCTAGAAAATAGCATGGCCACCGTTCAGAGTACAGTGTGTAGCACAGGTGTGCAAACCATTCAGGAAGCAGCGTGGGGCACCAGCATGGCAAGTATTCAGAAATCTGAATTCTTCCTTCCTTCTCCTTCCTTCAGGGAAGGAAGATAATTCCAAAAGTCAGAGAACAGAAGGAGGTCAACTCATTGTAAGAGAACAAGATTCTGTAAACAAAATTGCTGTGGTTTTATGTAGGGTTTCTGGTGGGTTGAAGCATGAGAATAGGGTAGACTTTACCTTTTATCTTCTGTGTAAATGCAACAATTTGACTGTAAACCAAATTTTGGCAGGTGCTTTAGCTTACCAAATGAAACAGTTGTGGTCTTCCGTAGTATCTGAAAACAAATAAGAATAAAGACCTGTGAATATTTTTGTAAAAGTGAATTTATAGAAGAAAAAAAAGCAGATGATGAATTTCTCCTAAATACCAATGTTTCCTCAAGCAATGTATCTAGAGTATTCTTTGTCATCTCAAATATAGGTTCATAGGATCATAGCATTGGAATGCACAGAAGGAAATCATCCAGCCCAATCTCTTTCTAAAGTACAATCATCTATGAATGTGCATGTTTTCAAGACACCCTCCCACTTCTTTTTATGTAAACCTTCACCACTATTTACAATTACAAAGCTTTTTAAAATTACTTTTTTTTTCCCTTAGCATACAAAGGTGGACTATGAAGATGGTAAAGGGTCTAGAGAGCTGTATGAGGAGTGGCTGTGGTCATTTGGTTCAGCCAACAGAAGAAGAGACTGAGGGGAGGCCTCATGCTACACCTTGCCCACAAGGGGAGTGGAGGGGCAGCGTTAATCTCTGCTTCCTGGTAACAGCAACAGGATCTGAAGAAATGGCATGGAGTTGTGTCAGGGGAGGGTCAGGTTGGATGTTACAAAGATGTTCTTCACCAGAGGGTGGTAGGCTCTGGAATAGGCTCCCCAGGTCACTGCCAGAAGTTGCTATAGTTCAAGAAGCATTTGGACAATACTCTCAGACATAGAGTTTGAAATTTGAATGATCTTTTATGGAGTCAAGTCAAACTCAATAATCTTTGAGAGTTCCTTCCACCTCAGGATATTCATTAGTAACTCTGAACTGTGTGGTATATGCTGAAGTAAAATATGATGTGATTTAATGGTCATAGATATTTTGTTTTCTAAAAATAGCAAAATGTCTAGTGAAGCCTGCAGGCATTAATGATAATTTAAGTTGGAAGCTTTCTGTACATACCAATGAGGAATAAAAAGAACTTGTATAGCTTTCCTTAGTCCCCTTTTTACTTCAGATGCTACTTAAAACATTTTTTAAAGGATTACATTGAAAAAGGCAGTTTTTACCAGCTTAACTTTCCCAATGCACATGAAAGATACTAGTGCTATATGCAAATAGGAGGGTCAAAAATAAGGTGTAAAAACTATGTAGAAACCAAATTATTTCATTGTGAAGTATAATTCCCTTAATAATATACAACAATTAATAGCCAACATTTCTGAATTTGAACAACTATGTTTTCTGCAAAAATTTAAGACCTATCCCATGTGAGTCATTAACCACTAACGAAGTAGGAAGTAGAAAGATGTGTATCAAAAAGAAATGTTGATAATTTGAAAGTGGTGATAAATGAAAAATGGGGAAAAGGGGAAGAAAACAAAAGAAAACAAACAATGAAAAGTGCACCTATCTTGACCAGTAGTTCTGTACAATTTCCGAAACACTAGATGGAAATTTAACCAGATATCTGCATTCCATTTTTAAGTAATCTTATACACCCTCATTCAGCATTGACACATATTTACTCATTCACTTACTATCTTTTCTGTCACCTATTTTATCAAACTCTCAAAAAGACCTAACCATCATTATACTCCAGCTTCTACTACCCAATATACTGGAAGGTCAGCAACATTAAATATACCTGATAGAAGAGAGACAGTCAGTGTAAATGTCCCAGACACTGTAAGCATAATTAAGGGCTAGGACACTGACATGATTGACAGCCAAGACAAGGAGAAAGAAGAATGAGGATTTTGTAGGTCACCCAAGTGAAGAAAAGCAGTCACCAACTTAACTGTCATGAGAAGTTCCATCTTTTAAAGTTAATAAATGCACAACACTTAATCTCTTTATGCAGAAGTTAAATGAATAAAGACTATTTCCACTGTAATAAACACTCCTGAATCATTGTGATTGTCAGTCATTATCTACATTGATGGTAAAAGGATTTTTCTCCATTGACCCAATCTCCTGCCATCTGAGTACTCATCTGCCATGAATTTTAACTATTATTGATGTCAAAAGACCAAAATTCATATTATCATTTAATGTTGTCTGATATGAGAGAAAACATAATTGAATTCTAAAAAAGTAATGTCACATTCTGTGAAATGATTACTGCCTAGATGGCAGCTATAACCCCCAAAGAAATGCTGCAGTTCACACAGAAGAAGAAATGATAAATAATTTGGGAGCCTTTTATTTTATGACAAGCAGAGCTAAGGTGACTGTCCCTTTCTACCCTGCCCTTGTGAGGCCCCATTTGGAGTACTGCATTCAAGTCTGGGGCCTCCACCACAGGAAAGATGTGGAGCTTTTAGAAAGGGTCCAGAGGAGGGCCACGATGTTGATTAGAGAGCTGCAGTGCCCCTCCTATGATGACAGAGTGAAGGAGTTGGGCTTGTTCTTTCTGGAGAAGGCAGTGAGGAGACCTTATTACAACCTTGCAGTACTTAAAGGGAGATTATAAACTGGAGGAAAATCAACTTTTTACAGGGGTAGGTAATGACAGGACAAGGAGGAATGGTGTCAAACAGGAGGAGGGAAGATTTAGATTGGATGTCAGGGGGAAGTTTTTTAGTGAGAGAGTGGTCAGGTGCTGGAATAGGTTGCCCAGAGATGCTGTTAGTGCCCCATTCCAGGAGGTGTTCAAGGCCAATTTGGGTAGAGCCCTAATCTAATCTAGTACTTGATTTAGTGGTTGGCAGCCCTGCCTGTGGCAGGGGGATTGGAACATAATGATCCATGAGGTCTTTTCTAACCCAAGCCATTCTATGATTCTCATTCTATTATTATTATTGCTATCATGAGCAAAAAGGGATAACTTGGGGTTAATGTAACAAAGCAATTTAGAAGGTTATGCTTATACTTATAGATGGTTTGCAGAGCAGCATATCAAAAAAAACAGATAAACATCATGACTTCTGAACTGTTGTAGCTGTGCATCAACACTTCAGTTCAGTGCCTCTTAGTGACGACCTCAATTAAAATTTAAATATCCTCATTATGTTTAGAACAAAGTTTCTGGTATAGAGAGACTAAATTCACTTAAGCATTTTGCTTAATCTGGAAGGCAGTAATCATCTGTGAGAAAAAAAAGACATTGCATTTTCAGCCAACATTCATGCAGATAAAGGAAATTTTTGTCAATGTGTAAAAATATGGTGGTCTTGAGTCTGGAAAGAATCCAGAGACAACCTAAATTCGTGTTTGTTTAAAATAAAAAATAAACTATTTGTTAGAATTTTACTCCAAAGAACCAATGAGAACAAGTAATAAAGACATTAAATGCTAAATGTAGATTTCACTGTTTGTATCTTCCAGAGAAACCCGATCCAAAAGATATCCATACATACTGATATGTACCAGACCCATGAGCTGCATAGCATAAAGATTGAACCATATACGCAGAAGAAGAAGGAATTGTAATTGTAACTTTTGTATAGCAATCTATTGGTTGGAAACCATAAGTGATGTGGTTTCCATAAGGTTAGACTCTCAATGAGAATATATGATATTCGGTATTATAGCTTCCTTGCATGTTTCTATTAGATAAGCAAAGGTCCAAGAACCTACTTATGTAATTATTATATTAAAAAAATTGCATCGCAATCTTTTTACTTAAAAAGCAATACAAACAACTAAAGTAACAAAATCAAGCAAAAAAAATGAAACTCCTTGATCACATCTTTAAAATAGACACTGCAGGTGGTAGGGATGCTTCTGAAAATTATTCAGGACTGTAGTATACTAGAGATAAATCTTACCCAGGCTTCAGTGTTCATGTATTCTTCCATGAAAAGTATGTTAGTGCTTCACACATATCTAGCTCTGACTTCTGTTCTGGGTGTGGGTTCAGCAACGAGTAACCCTAGGCATTCAGTCTTGAGTTGAACTCAAGTTTGAAGTTTTGTGGGCCTAATTCTGAGGCATCGGTATCTTCATCAAAGAATATTAAGGAGATTCTGCCCTGTACTGAATATAGAAGCATTCCCAAACAAGGAAAATATTAATGTATTATGGGAGAATATAAATATTGCTTTATCAACTTCATAAGAAGTGTCCACAGATAAGCAAGAAAAATAAGAATTTCATCTTCCTTGACCTATGTATCACTTTCATAAAATTAATCATATTCATAAATGTCTTCAAGTTGCATCTCTCTGTCTTTGACAGCATTTGCAACAAGAAATTTGAGACCATGGCTCATAACAGAGGAGTAGTCATGTTTGTTCTAAAAATTTTTTTACTGTATATGGCATTGGTATGGAATCTGTAACTCAGTATAGAATCTTTGTGTTCCATTTCACACTTTTCTGATGGAAATATCAGTTGTCTTCAAATGTTATTAATTTCTCCGTTGGTATTTGCTTGGGATTTATTTAGAAGCTAATTTTGCATATATTAATCTCAACATATTTTTAACAGAATCCAAGTCTGATACATATAAAGACTGTCTCCAACGTCACACAATATGTAAATCAAAAACTATACATTTTTATGGAAATGATTTTTGCAAAACAGCTATTTCATCCAAAATAATAGTCACGTGAGTAAGAAATAACAGAGAAAGAGGCCTGAGAACACATGGCAGGAACACAAATGCAATTACAATCAGCTTTTATTTGTCAGACTTAAAAATACAAAATTTACATTCACAAAAATAATCATGAAGTATAATGTTCCTGGGTTCCATTCAATTTTATTCCATTCCTCTCTGGGGAACACATAAATATGAAACACATAAACATGAAGAAAAAATAATTCAAAAACTAGAAAAAGTGTGAAAAATATGTAAAATATAAATCTTTTATTTGAAACATTCAATTGCTGATCCAGTCAGATTTATTTAAAGCAAAACACCACCTCCCACATATCCAATTAATGGTTGCTATGGCAAATAAGAGTTCCCACTGCACTGTCTTGTTGCAATATGCATGTCAATTGTAAGTATTACACTCAGAATATTTCCATAATGCTATTAGCTGGTCTATCCAACATCAGACAATTAATTTTGTGAAGCATCAGGTGTTCAATATTTATCCGCAAAAATTGAATATAAATATTCAAATATCACATTAAAATAGCTTTCTTTATACAGCACCATCATGCTTTCCATAAGCATTTTCTTCATGATTTGTTTGGGATGGGAAATAGATCTTTTATATATTTTCTATATGAAATGACCATGATTTCTACAATAGGATAATTCTTGATTAAGAGCTAGTTTTAAAATATATTCAGATAAGGAACACCTTTCATTATTAAAACTACCAGACTTTGAAATGAGCAGGAAGAGTTTTCTTCCTCAAAAGAATCCCATGCTAATAAGAAGGCCATCTACAGTGAATCAACAGGAAAAGTAAGGGCTAGTCTGTTAGTCTGAACTTTCTGTGCTTTGAGTACAGCTGTCTTTAAACTGCTGTGATCCAGAGGTCCACATTTTTCCTTGAAAAAGGTTTTCATGGTATTCTTTTAAGCAACACATTATGGGCTTTGCTGTAATCACTACTGAACTCACAGTGAAGGTCAACCTGGAGAGATAACTCCCTCTAGGACAGAGCTGTCTTCTCCAGTCTATAATATGATCTTTTACTGAAGCTCTCTGTGAAACTGGGGTGTGTGCCAAAACAGATGCTGAATATAAGAAGAGAACCAAAGAATAAAAGCAATCAAGAAACTCTTTGGTTAAGTGAGGCTGGGATCATGGAGTTCAACATTATTCCCTTAGAATTGTTTCTCAGTTTCTGGACAGTGATAGTTTAAATCCATGAGTAATTTTGTGAGAAAGTATTGGATCTCTAGGCAATTTTTTTCTCTTTGAAGTGAGGAGCTTACTTATAACATTATGGAATCATGCTCCTCCTTCAGCTTAACCTTTCAATGAAAATGTCTTTATATAAGAAACCTTCACCTTTGAAATGATGTCAGTCTCTGTCAGACAAATAAGAAATATAACAAAGGGGAAAAATAGTAGGGAAAAGTGGAAAAGAATTCTGGCCCAGGAGCTGTCTGAGTTCATTGATAGGGCTTTAAGCTAGGTTTGAAGGGAGAAGGAGGTGACAGCAAGCTTGTTCCATGACCAGGTTTGGGGTAACATAGATAAGTTAGAGGGACAAGGTGCTGGGGGAACCTTCAACATGCTGCATCTTCTGTTGGTGAAGGCAACAGGCAGACTAAAGATAGATACTTCAAAGGAATTAAGGAGTTATCCTTAAATTAGGTGGCAAGACCAGCTGCCCAGCTGAAGTGCCTCTGCACCTCCTAAGCATGCAGCTTAGTAAACAAACAGGAGTTAGAATCTCCTGTGCTACTGCAAAACCATCATGCTGTTGTCATCACCAAAACCTGGTGGGATGTTTCCTATGACTTGAATGTGGCAATTGATGGCTACAAACTGCACAGAAGGGACAGGTGAGGAAGGAGGGGAGGAGGCGTCACCTTCTACAACAATGAAGGAATAAGTGTGAAGAGTTGTACCCAAAGAATGGACATGAGCAAATTGAAAGTCTATTGGTGAGAGTTAGAGACAGAGGCAACAAAGGGAATCTTGTGGGTTGGGTCCACTACAGGCCTCCTGATCAAGCAGAGCCTGTTGACGAAGCCTTCTTCCTCCAGCTACAGGAGGTATTGCATTCATGGGCTCTTGCCCTGTTGGGGAACTTTAACCATCCTGACATCTGCTAGAAAAGTAGCACAGTGAGCCACAGGTGATCCAGGAAGCTCCTGGAATGTATTGAGGATAACTTCCTGAACCAGGGGAGATTCAGTGCTGGACCTAGAGAACTGATAGTTGACATCAGGATTGGAGGCTGCCCGGGCTGTAGTGACCGTGCAATGGTGGCATTCACACTCCTGAGGGATACTGGATAGGCAAAGAGTAAAATCAGGAAGATTAATTTTAGGAAAGCCAGTTTCTTAATATTCAGGAAGTTAGTCAAAAAAAGCCCCTGCGAAACTGTCCTCAGGGACAAGGGAGTTGAGCAGAACTGGCAGATCATTAAGGAAGCTTTCCTTAGGGCACAAGAATTCTCCATTCCTAGGCATTGGGAGCCAGAAAAGGAAGGCAAGAGAATGGAATGGATGAAGCAGGATCTTCACTTGCTGATCAAACTTGGAGAGCAAGAAGAAAACACACAGGCAGTAGAAGTAGAGACAGGTAACTAGAAATGCTGCTAGGCTATGTAAGGATGAGGTCAGGAAAGCCAAGGCCCATCTGGAAGTGGCAAGGGGTGCAAAGAAAAATAAGAAAGGCTATGACAAGTAAATCAACTGGAAAAGGAAAGTTAAGGAGGGCACACAGCCACTAGTGAGCAACACATACAAGCTAGTAACTATGAACAAGGGGAAGACTGAGATGCTCAACAGCACTTTACCTCAGTCTTCACAAGCAACTGCTCTACAGACAGTCCTTGAACAGACGGTTCAGAAGGTGTGAACTGAAGGAGTGATGCCTGTCCTGCTGCAAATGAAGATCAAGTTTGTGACCACCTGAAGAACCTGAACACATATAATTCTATGGACCTCAATGAGATGCAACCCAGAGTCCAGAGGGAACTGACTGATGTAGTCACCAAGCAATTCTTGATGATATTTGAAAAGTTATGCAGTCAGGTAAAGTCCCTGATGACTGGAAAGAAGGCTTATTTAAGATGGTTTTATGTCCTGGTTTTCTGATTTTTGGTTATTGCTATTCCACATCATAACATCATGTAATGCACTGGGGGATTGACTGTTGATGCTCAAGTTCTGGGTGCCTGTCCGGAGGAGAAGAACTACATTCCTCATGGGTTCTGTGGTCAGCAAGGAGATGTAACTTCTGGCAAGGTCACCTGAAGTTCTCTTTTTCACCTGCTCTTCTTTGCCTTCTCTTCTCCATCTGCTTTTCTTCATTGGCTCAACTGGACTGCACATCTCACCTCAGCGTTGCAGTGAGGCCTGTCCACCTTTCGCACACACTCTCTCTCTCTCTCATTATATTTTGCTGATACTATATTTAGTAAATTAATTTGTTTCACCTCAGATCATTGCCACTGTTTTCAATTATTTGGGGGTCCCCTGTTTCCCTTTTCTGGAGGCACAGATCTGCGGATCCCTCCGCCCCACTAGTCACGGAATTGAGCTGAACCAGCCTGTAAAACATTGACAAAGGTAGAAAGGATCACTCAGGAAACTACCAACCTATTAGCCTCATTTCATGGCCAGCAGGTTGAGGGAGGTGATCCTGCCCCTCTACTCTATGCTGGTGAAGCCTCATCTGGGATATGCCACCCAGATGTGGAGTCCTCAGTAAAGGAGAGATGTGGACCTGTTGGAGCACATCCAGATGAGGACCAAAACAATGATCCAAGGGATGGAACATCTGTCTCATAAGGACAGACTGAAAGAGCTGGGGCAGTTCAGTCTGGAGAAGAGACTGATGGAGGCCTTTCAGTATCTGAAGGAGGGCTATAAGAAAGAAGGGTACAGAATAATTAGCAGGGACTATTGTGACAGGACAAAGGGAAATGGTTTCAAACTAAAAGGAGATTTAGATTGGATATAAGGAAGAAGTTTTTTACAATAAGGGTGGCCCAGGTTGCTCAGAAATGCGGTGAATGTCCTATTCCTGGATACACTCAAGGTGAGGCTGGAAAGCGCTCTGAACAACCTGATCTAGCTGTGGATGTCCCTGTTCATTGCAGGGGAATTAGAAAAGGTAACCTTTAAAGCACCTTTCCAACTCAGATGATTCTATGATTGTATAATCATAGTAGAGCAATTTTGCTGAAGAACAAAGTGTAGGGAAAAACTGCTACAAGGCCAAAAATGAATCTCAAGAATTGGTAAATTTTAAGAGGGTAAAACTATTATTAACTAGTACTAGCAGTACTAGTAGTAATTCTGTCATTTTGGTACTTTTCCTTTTTATCAATTTTTTAAAGAAAAGTTTTCATTCATGTGTATAGCAAAGAGAAATCATGAAGTCTCTGACACCAGACTTGAGAGCTGATCTCTCTCTCTCTCTTTTTTTTTTTTAATTAATTATTTTTTTTTTTCAGAAAGTGTTCCTATGTCTATATTTTTTATTTGTTTTGTTTTTCCTTATCCACAGTGTCACTTTGATAGCCTGAAGTGTAGTTTTGCATGAGAAAGTATGATCATAATCTTTTTTATACACATCTGAAGCCAATGAGAAATCAGATGTTAGAAATGTATGGAAGAGTTGACTATTAGGTCAAACATATTGAAAGGTTTGTCTTTCTTATGAAGTACAAATAATAGTAGCATTACAAACTCACTGAATGATAATAATTTATTAACAGGAAAATAAAACATAGACAATAGAGTATTATCTGATGTTTAGAAGATTTATGACTATCCTTATTTTCTGTAAAAGAAAAAGAAAATATCAATAGGCAAAACTAAGGCCTACTGCAAAAATTCCGTCTTCGCATTGTCCTTGAATGTGACAAAAGCTGAATCTGGATATAGGCAAGATAAGAAATATATGAAGCCATTCTCAGCATTTTCAGAATAAAATTTTTTAATGCTTTTGTTTTAGTCTTTTGGCACACACTGTAATCAGTAACTCCATTCAGCAGTATCCAGCAGTTTGATGGATCAAATTATTTTTAAATGAATGGAACTACTTTTGCTTGCAGTAACTTCTGCTGTTACTGTTATCATCACTATCATTATCATTATCAACATAACTATAACTATCTTTAGAACGATAAATCAAGGGAATACAGTGCTGGAAAGATTTAGTGCCAGGACATGGAGCTGTTCTTTGCAGCCGATACTGGGGCAGTTTACTGCACTGTGTTATTCAGTTCCCTTTGATATATTTACTAGATTTAATGCTGATTTGTTATGTTTTTCTTATGAAAGAGGTAAATAAACAACTTGCAATTATTTGTTGATATTTTCTACATGAAGTAGGGAATCAGTTTTGATTATGTAAGTGCTCTCATTGAATATGCTTCTTTCATTAAAAAGGGAGCACCTGCAATGCAGAATATCCTCCTATTATTTCCATGTAATTTGTCTAGGTAAATATATGTTAAAAGCCAAATACAGAAATAGAAAAAGACACTCTATTCCACTGAATACTAATTGGGTACTTCTGAAATATGAGATTCAGTAATTTTGTTTGATGGTTAGGTATCCAGCTGAATTAATATTAACATAACACAGCAGACTGGGAGGAAAGTGTAGGTTGGGAAAAGAAGGGAAAAATGATAGTATTATAATCTATTCTTCACCTACTATCCAGTAAGTATACCTATATAATATATGGCAATATATAGCTGGGTAACGTGAGAATAGCTACAAAACCAGAGCATCATTGAAATTCACATCTCAAATTCATAGGCTTAAATGTCACTGCAAATGTAAGTTTACTAAAACTTAAAACCTGACAGCCTGATTCTCATTATCTTCACAGGAAACATGAATATGAAGATAAATTTTTGTCAACTGAAAAGGAAAAACAAAAGCACATGTAATATAAAATAATATGGCTAGACTTCCTTTTCTAAATTCTTCGTTCTGAATGTTAAGTGTTGAAACAAAACTATTGTAATTCTGGAGAGAAATTATTAGAACAATTATAATTTTTGTAACCTTCAAAAATATCAGGAATGCAGCTATCTTTTTGGCTGCACAGAGTTCTACATTAATTAAACATATTTTGGAAGATTTCTTTTAAATTTTCCTGACACTTTACCACTACTACTATTAAGAAAAATAAAATATAATGAAATAAAATTTTAAAAAACACCAACACCCACAACCCTCTAATCTTTAGTATTTCTTAAGTCCTATTGAGAGAATAGCATGCAATCAAAGCACCAAAATGCTTTACAAATACTGGTTTGTATTGTAATGGAGGACTAAGCTTCCCTTGCATGAAATGTTAAGATTAACGTAAATTCTTTCATGAGTTTGAAAACCCAGTTACTAATTTACTCTGTCTTTAGACCTCAGGGATAAGAAGGTTGTAAAGAGGCAGTCATCTTCAATTTCCAAACTCAGATAGCTGGGATAGCATGAAAATTTAAAAAGTTTTTTTGAGTCCACATGAACAGATAGTTTTCTTCATGATCTCCAAGAGTACAAGAGAACTTAAAGAGAAACTTCTTCAGAAGTAGAAATGGGAGTGGAACTTGCTAGGCTTCTGCTCTTGTGATAACTTTGAGAATAAACATATTCCTTAGCTAGCATTCTGCATTTTATCATTAGATGTAAATATATGCATTCTTAAACTGTTTTTAAATTATTATGTCTGTTTAATACTTAGTTCCATTGCCTCTTCCTCCCCCAAAAAAGAAGAAAAAATAATAACAAAAACAACAACAACAAGAACTATTTTACGGTGAGGGTGACAGAGCACTGGAACAGGCTGCCCAGGGAGGTTGTGGAGTCTCCTTCTCTGGAGATATTCAAGACCTGCCTGAACACCTACCTGTGAGACCTTGTATAGGGAACCTGCTTTGGCAGGGGGGTTGGACTTGATTATCTCTAGAGGTCCCTTCCAACCCCTAGGATTCTGTGATTCTGCGAAAAACAAACTCAAAAAATAGTGTAAAAAGATATACTATCATAACAAAATATACACATTCCACTTTCAGATTATTTCATTTAAAATGTAAAAGTAATGATTTGTGGAATGAAAATTGAACTTGTATAATCCAGTTACCCGCTGACAGTTATCAATACGAAAAAAAATGTTGCCAAATGTATGTTTATCAGAAAATTGTAATAGCTTTTAAATTGATGCAGTTTTTGCTTTTGCAAAGTCACTGTTTGAAGACTGAACAGTACAAATGCTGACAAAGATCTTGCATATCAAATCTTCATCTGAGAAAGAGAAAATTTCTTAGTTAATACCTAGTCTTTAATTGAATAATGCATTTAATATAAAATTAACAATAAAACACCTCAAATGTTGACGAGATTGAATTATATGTTAACACATCTTGTTCAAAAGGGATTAATTCATATAAGCAACCATTGTTCAGTGTTGTCCCTAATTCTCCAGAAAGTGTAAATAATGGTTCACTTGGCACACTTTTCTCTTATTCAGCCATGAAGAAATAACATTAAAAGCTGTCTTAAGTCTGTTCATAGAAGGGTACTGAGTACAGTGATAGAATATACTTGGACTATGAGCCATTACAATGGGAAATCCAGAGCTATTTCTATTTGCAGAGTAATAAATGAAAAAATACACAAAGTTTTTCCAACTGACTAGAAGAATGTCCTCCTCTTGTTCTTTTAATTTTTTTCCTTGCCCCTTTTCTTGTTATCTCCTTACAGTCTTTAGGGCTTCCCCTGCTGTCAAAAATTAAAATATACCATTATTTATAGCACTTTAAAAAAAAAAAAAAGACAGGAACTCCAGGGCATACTAATGCATTTTTCTCTTTTTCATCTAAGCCTTTTCAAACCATTTCTTAAAATCAAATTTAGCTACATGAGTTAATGCCTCACTAATATGAGCAATTGTCTTCCACATCACCACAGCTCCTTTACTGTGTGAATTGTCTGGTCTTCACAAAACTCATTTGAAGACTCCATTCTATCCCATGCTTGGTTAATAATGTTACTGGTTGTAAGTGGTTAAAAATCATTGAAATATGATTTATGAGTAATGCTGGTAAGCCTCAAAAGAGCTAAAGCATTTCCTTTAAAAAATAAATTTGAAAAAATAGTTGGGATGTTGACTGATCTGAGTGGATCATCCATCTATTAACATCTGGATAGTATCCAAAGTGGGTCCACAAATTGATTTGCCAGCAATGACTTCCCAGAGTAATCTGATTGAATTCAGAGAGGGAAAAATTAAAATGAATGAAGGAAGAAGTGAACTATCTGTGTTTAATCTTCAGTTTCATCAGAAATCGATTAACCAGCTGACTTTGGGTCCAAAAGAATTAATTATACTCAGTCTCCAGTATAATTAACAACACTATGGCCATCTCCCAAAATATTCATTAAACAGTCAGGAACAATATGAAATTCAAATTAAAATTGGGGAAGAGATTAAATAGAAGTAGTCATCTCTAAAAAGAATCATACTACGTATGAGATGAAATCATTTAAGCAATACAAAATATGGAAATACATTTTGTGTTACATTTAATTATCATTAATTCCAGCACTGCAAGCTGGCAGCTATTTTAAGCTCATTACAAAGACTAAAATGGGCTGGAATTTTAATAGAAATCAATCCTCATTGGAATAATAGGAATATGATTCACTCTAGGAAGTTTAATTCTAAAATTCAACTTTTATTTTTGATTTCTAAGTTTAACTGAGGAGATTTGTTTAAAAAACTAGAAAAGAAAAAGAGAGCTGAAAATGGAAGTCAGAAAAAGAGGGAAAAGAGAAGATATAACTTGAATACATGTTTTGGAATCCAAATTTTCTGAATTTCTCAAACCTAGTGCCTATATCTTTTTGAGGTGAATAATACTGATATTTGTCATATTGAATATGTTGGCAGGTTTCTGTATGTGAAATTCACCCCTATCAATGTAGTTTTACCTACCTATATTTATACCATTTTTCTTCTGAATTTCCGTATAATCCATCCAATGAAATCCAAGTATAGTTTCTTTGGATATTTTACCCCCCATTGTTGTAAGTATCAAACTCTCTCATTTTATCCTTTTTTTTTTTTTTTTTTTCCAGAAAATAATTGATGCAGAGCATAAGTAACTCATTTGATTCACTTTTGTCTACTATTTCAACCTTCAATATGGCTGTATCAAAAATAAGTCTGCATTTGTAGAAAAAAATCTGTTTTTATTCTTGGGGGAACATCATCATCCTGGATGTCAGCTTTTCTCCTCTTCAACCGGCTAATTGGCTTTACTAAAATCTAATCCACAGGTATGATTTTACCAATGCATACACACTGAACTTTAGTTCTGTTGGCATTTTTGAAGTTTTCAGCAATTTAAATTTGGTCTCATACAAGTTTCTGAGCCTCCAGAAATTTTAAAAAGACAAATTACCTTCATATAATCTTAGAAGACAAATTTTAAAATACTTATTTAACTTTACTTATTTAAACTGTTATGCTTTACCTCTCTTTTCTTGTATCCCAACACTTACACATTATAATCACAGAGTTTAGGGTAAATTTTACAGTTCAGAAGAGTGTACGAAATGTTAAGGATATTTCCTCAAACCACTCTTTATGAATATATATATATTAAACATAATTTATATATATATTTCTTTTTAAATAGGAAATAATAGCCATTTGAAGAAACTAGGTAGATGGAAAAATGTGCAGGATATGCAAAGGAATTTGTCTACCTCTGGGGCTTGAGGACAAAGCAGTTTGGCAGACTGTGCTTAAGTTTTCACTCACAGCTTTGTAGTTACCAAGACATAACTTTTGTTTCAGAGGGATCATTTGCCCTCTTCTTATCACAGGTCATGGGCTCATGACAATGACAAAAAGAAAAAGAACTGCACCAGACATTTTCAAACAAGATCAGCATACTGAAACTAAGAGCACGATCAAAAACATGTAAGACACATGTCATAAGTAAAAGACAAAAAGGGCTAACAGGACAGGAGTCACTCTACCAGGAAGGAACAAAGATGCAAAAAGGACCACAACCTTTAACTGGGGCCACGGCCTTCAACCTTGTAAAACATTCATTTTCCAGCATGGAGCTAAAGGGACAAAGCCTGTCTAAATGTTTGAGTACAAGCCAGCCAAACATGGGACAGTTCTTATTAGAGACTTTTACTGTGCCTAAGTGGTCAATGCAGCCCAATCCCAAAATAACACACAGAGTAAACACAGTGAGAATAGCTTTAAACCATGAACAGTGTGGAAGGAAGCTAAAATTTCACAAAAAATAAAAATGAAAAAAAAAAAAAAGGCCAGAAAGCAAACCATATAGGGCATCAGGAAAAAGAGGGACCTCCAAAATGATAGAGTAGGGGTGAAAGTAGCCCACTTCAAGTTTATGCACATGAGGAAGTATAACTGGAGAAACAAGCAGGAGAAACTAGAACAAATAGTCACAGATCTGCAACATCACTGGGATAGTTTTGATATTATGGGACAGCAAATAGAGCGATTTGTTACAGACCACCTAATCTGGATG
The DNA here is from genome assembly GCA_035772895.1 of Perdix hodgsoniae. NCBI lineage: Eukaryota > Metazoa > Chordata > Aves > Galliformes > Phasianidae > Perdix > Perdix hodgsoniae. The sequence continues at coordinate 8,005,973 of JAPSGF010000018.1, read as the reverse complement.
AAAAAATAACCAAAGTCTTCCTTAAACAAAGGGACAAGCCCTGATACATAAAGGACAAGAAAAGAGAATGCTGCAAGAGGTGATGTCTCAGCCACTCCTGAAACAGTACAGAACAATCACAGGAGGGGATCTGATACTACCTCTTGGCTGGGTTGATATCCAGCGTCTAAGCCAGTCCTGGGCTGCAGCCAACTACAGTTCCAAACAGGGGCTAAAAGGGGGAGACCTGATCTCTCTGTTTTGCTGTTGCTGCCCTCCTTGGTTCTGCACCAGGTGGACCACCCTTGTCAGCAGACCTAACACAGGATCTGATCTCTCTCTTCCTTTCCTTTATCTTTATTTTTCCCTTTTCCTCTATTTCTCTTAAATTTATTAAGGAATATTAGGCCTACTTGAATTTACTATAAAACCACACAGATTAGGTAGATATAATTGTGGGATGGATGATGCATGCAGGATAGCCATTTTGTAGAAATCTCCTGGTAGCTGACCTTGAGTGTCATTTCACCTTAATCTAACTGGGGGCATCTGAAAATCTGGTCACCCCTCCCTCCCTTCACAGGTGAAACATGACAGCAATCCACAAAAGCCTTTCTACCACAAGACCTGATTTTCACAGGGACCTATAACCTCCCTGCCAGCTCCTGGACGGATAACAATGAAGAACCTAAGTTCACTGGCTATAGCTGGAAAGGTGCCAGCAGGTGAGGAGTTGCAGTTGCTCTTTGAGAACAGTCCAGAGTTGTCTCCATGCCAGACACAGATTGAATTAGCTCTAGTCAACCCATTGCAGGAGCCAAGTGCCCAACAGCTTCCCTCGCGCTGTCTCTGAGAAAATGTAGTTAATGAAGGTAAAAATGCAGCACAAGACAGGAAGAGCTTCCACCATTATACTAGTAATAAAAGAGTAGACTAGAAAAATGTAGGACAGTTGCTGCAAGGGGCAGCTGATACAGTGACTGCAGGCAAAGATAAGGCTGAGGCTTTCAGTTTCTTCTTTGCGCCACATTTCTTTTGCAAGGTTACTGAGGATGCTCTGACTACTGAAAAGGTTCAAGAATGAAAACCACAAGTGGATGTAAAATGACTTGGAGATTAATGGACCCTTAGAAGTTCATCTTATCTGGTGGACTGCATCCAAAGATCATGAGAGCTACATGTTCTCTGTCATCTTTGAAAGGTCTTAGACAAAAGACAAGATCCCTGACAAATTGAAAAAGGAAAAGATGTTGCACTCATTTTCAAAGATGGATGATCTGGTCAACCAGAGATCACTCAGTGTCATTGTTGATCCTGGAAAAAAACATGTAGTGATTCTTTGAGCATATTTCTGACTATCTGGGGCAGAAGGGAACTGAAAACTGGTAACATGGATTGACTATGGGTAAATCATACCTGATGAACTTGATTGTGTGATAAAATGACTAGAGTGTGAACAAGGAGAGAGCAGTTAATGTTATTATTTCAGCTTCGGTGAGGTGTTCGGTGTTGTCTTCTACAACATATTCTGATATGCAAATTGGGGTGATTAGAGTTTGGATGAATGGAAAACTAAGCAATTAAAAAGCTAATCAGATGCTGGAGCTCTCAAGGTCATAGTTGATAGGTTGTAGTCTACTTGGAGGCTGGTATCAAAGGAAGTACTGCAGGACTGTCTCCATAGACCTTTCCTCTCTGATGTCTTCTTCAGTTACCCCTGAGAAGTAATGGTGTCCTTGTTTCCCCTTTCAACCGCATTTGTTAAACCTCACCTGCAATGCTATGTCCAGTTTTCCAGCACTCCAATCCAAAGAACAGATTGACAATTTCAAGAAAGTTTGGTGGAGGGCCCCCAAACACAGTCAAAGCTTGAGGACTTGCCACGTAAGGAAAGGCTGAGGAACCAAGGCTGACTCACTCTGGAGAAAAAAAATGAACTCAAGGGCACCTAACAGCAACCTCTCAGTCTGCAGTGAAGTCACTGGTAAGATGGAACCAACAGTTTGCATTGCAAGGAAACACAAGACAAGAAACATAAGTGAAATTAAGAGGTCCATACCGGATGTGAGGAAGAACTTTTTCCTCAAGAGGACAATTGAGCAATGGAGCAGGTTGCCCAGAGAGTCTCTGCATCCTCCATCGATGGAGCTTTTCAAGATATGATTGGATAATGTTCTGATCAACCTGGCCTGACTATAGAGCTGATGCTCCTGTGAGCAGGAGTTTGAACTGAAAGCCTTCTGAGATCCCTTCCATCCTGAATTACCCTGTGACCCTATCGGCCTAAATGCAGGAGACAGTGTACTCAGCTAGGTGATAAATCAAACGGTACACTAAGAAAACAGATACAAAGATTACCAACTTTCTATACAGCTGAGAGATTTATGCTTCTGAGAATACAAATATTCTGTCTCAGCAATCATGGTGGAATGTGAATAATGAGATTATACAGGGATGTAACCAAGAACTCTGTGAGTTTAATCTGTAGCTCTGTTTTGAGAGCAAAATAATTTAAGATTCCTACATTGCATATGCAACATTGATATTTGCTATATTTTTTCTTCAAGACGCGTTTAGAACCTCTTTCTAGAGAGGAATGCATTCAATTAACAAAATGTGAAAACCACGATCGAGTGATAACTGTGTACATTGATGTGACTACAATACATAGACAGAAGATCTCAGCTGAAACAACATTTTGAGATCCAGATGAAAGTTTTATTCCTTTAAGAAACTGTCAAGATTGCAATTTACAGCAAAATGAGTGGTTATCAAGATTGTTGAATTGCAAGTTCAGATATTTATACTGTAAAGACATTGGTGTAAATAGCAATTTCCTCCACTTTGCTTTCTGTTAGCATTAGAACTTCCTCTACCTGCGAAATAATCTGCTGACGTTTGCAAGAATCTTGTAATTTAAGTAGTTTGTCCATTTAGGAGGTAGGAAATTACAGCAGCAAGCTTGTCTTGAAAAGGAAAGTATGCACTGCTATGCTCTTGCAGTGGTTTTCTACTAAGATGTTTCCATCCAAATGTAATGCATAATTAATTGTAGCTTGTGATGAACCTTTCCTAGATTTAAGATAAAGTCTGTAGTTTTGAACAATAAACCAAACTTACTGGACCTCCAGAAGTCTTTTTAAAGTGCTTGTTTCACAGAAATTTAATTAGATTGATTAGGATTACTGAGCTGTACACATGAGAATCCCCTAAAGGTTTTTCCTTCTCAAGAGAGGTTTCTACAATAATTAAACCATAGCAGGACACTCAATTGAAACTTTTAATGGTCACCCCTGTCAACTAACGAGGGAGAAGAAAGCAGAAGATACAGCTTCTGAAAGCAATGCAAGCAGAAAAACATGTTCTTTAAAATGAAGAGATGACCCAGGAAAAGATAAAAATAACGCTTAAGTAATGAAAATGTTGTTGAAATCTTCAGTAGTAGGTAAGTAAGCTCTGCATATATTAATTGGCCAGATTCTCCTTCCTTGAAAACTTATTTGATTTTACTAATGCGTCACAAATAAACAAGCAAATAAACAAAAAAGCATTAAATATTTTCCCAGTATATTTATGAATTTAACTAGTGATTAAAAATCACAGAAAGTCATATTAAGATCCAGAGATTTCACCTTAATAAAAAATATTTCTGGGATGTCTCAAGCCATCCGTAAACCGCTGATCCTCAAAATGATTTCTGTCTTAGAAATATTTACAAAGATAACTCACATTAATTCAGCTTTCAATTATGCTCAGGTCTATGGGACTCTGAGACTACATTCACAGAATCACAGAATCATCAAGGTTGGAAAAGACCTAAAAGATCATCCAGTCCAACCATCACCAATACTCCCCAGCTAAATCCTATCCCTCAACACAACATCCAAACGTCTCTTGAACACATCCATGTTCGGTGACTCCACCACCTCCTTGGGCAGTGCATTCCAATGCCTGACCACCCTTTCCGAGAAGTAATATTTCCTAATGTCCAGCCTGAATCTCCCCTGGCGCAGTTTGAAACCATTGCCTCTAGTTCTATCACTGTGTACACGAGAGAAAAGGCTGACCCCTAGCTCACCACAACCTCCCTTCAGGAAGTTATAGAGTGCTATAAGGTCTCCCCTGAGCCTCCTCTTCTCCAGGCTGAACAATCCCAGCTCCTTCAGCCGCTCCTCATAAGGCCTGTGCTCCAGGCCCCTCACCAGCTTCGTAGCCCTCCTCTGAACATGTTCCAGGGCCTCAATGTCTTTCTTGCAATGAGGGGCCCAAAACTGAACACAATACTCGAGGTGCGGCCTCACCAGTGCAGAGTACAGGGGGACAATTACCTCCCTATTCCTGCTAGTAACACTGTTTTTGATGCAAGCCAGGATGCCGTTAGCCTTCTTGGCCACCCGGGCACACTGTCGGCTCATGTTCAGCCGAGCATCAATCAACACCCCCAGGTCCGTTTCCTCCACACAGTCCTCCAGCCACTCCGCCCCAAGCCTATAGCGCTGCCTGGGGTTGTTGTGGCCAAAGTGCAGGATTCGGCATTTGGTCTTGTTGAACCTCATCCCGTTGGCTTCAGCCCAGCTCTCCAGCCTGTCCAGATCCCTCTGCAGGGCCTCGCTACCCCCAGGCAGATCCACACTCCCAGCCAATTTGGTGTCGTCTGCGAACTTACTGAGGGTGCACTCAATGCCCTCATCCAAGTCATCAATAAAGATATTGAAGAGGACAGGCCCCAGCACCGACCCTTGGGGAACACCACTCGTGACCGGTCGCCAGCTGGATTTAACTCCATTCACCACCACTCTCTGAGCCCGGCCCTCCAGCCAGTTCCTTACCCATCCAACAATGTACCCGTCCAAGCCACGGGCTGCCAGCTTATGCAGGAGAATACCTTGGGAGACAGTGTCAAAGGCTTTGCTGAAGTCTAGGTAGACCACTTCAACAGCCTTTCCCTCATCCAGCAGATGGGTCACTATATCATAAAAGGAGATCAGGTTGGTCAAACAGGACCTGCCTTTCATGAACCCATGCTGGCTAGGCCTGATCCCCTGGCCATCCCGCACATGCCGCATGATCTCCCTCAAGACAATCTGTTCCATAACCTTCCCTGGAACCGAGGTCAGGCTAACAGGCCTGTAGTTCCCCGGATCCTCCTTACAACCTTTCTTGTAAATGGGAGTCACGTTGGCAAGCCTCCAGTCTTCCGGGACCTCACCAGTCAACAAGGAGCGCTGGTAGATGATGGAAAGCGGCTTGGCTATCACCCCCGCCAGTTCCCTCAGCACTCTCGGGTGGATCTCATCCGGCCCCATGGACCTGTGGCAGTCCAGTTGGAGTAGTAAGCCTCTGACCTTTTCTTCCAGAATCACAGGGGGTTTAGCATGCTCCCCAGGCGAGACTACCAGGTCAGAGAGAGGAGTACCCCGAGGATAACTGGTCTGACCTTTAAAGACAGACATAAAGAAGGCATTCAGAACCTCCGCCTTTTCCTTATCCTCAGTGGTCACATTCCCAGCATCATCCAGCAAAGAGTGGATATTCTCCTTTGTCCTCCTCTTACTGTTAATGTATTTATAAAAGAGTTTCTTATTCCTTTTCACCCCAGCGGCCAGGTTAGATTCAAGCTGGGCTTTTGCCTTTCTGATTTCACCTCTACACATCCTAACGGCTTCCTTGTATTCATTCTCAGTTGCCCGTCCCTCCTTCCACAGGCGGTAGATTCTCTTTTTCTCCCGGAACCTCAAGAATAGCTCCCTATTCATCCACGCCGGTCTTCTTCCCCGCCTGCTCATTTTTCATCTCAGGGGAACCGCCTGCTCCTGCACCCTTAAGACTTCCTTCTTGAAGAGCAACCAGCTCTCCTGGACCCCTCTGTTTGCTAAGACTGAATGCCAGGGGACTCCCCCTACTAGTCTCTTGAACAATTCGAAGTCCGCCCTCTGGAAGTCCAAGGTAGCAGTTTTACTATTCCCCTTCCAAACTCCACCATGAATCAAGAAATTTATCATTTCATGGTCGCTCTGTCCAAGGCAGCCCTCAACCTCCACATCTCCCACCAGACCTTCCCTGTTTGCAAACAGTAGGTCTAGCGGGGCAGTTCCTCTCATGGGCTCTCTTACCAGCTGCATCAGGAAGGCATCCTCTACACACTCCAAAAACCTCCTAGACTGCTTCTTACGCACTGTGTTGTACTCCCAGCATATGTCAGGGAAGTTGAAGTCCCCCATGAGGACATGAGGACACGGGCTGACGACCGTGCAGCTCGTGCCAGCTGCTTGTAGAATACCTCATCTGTCACTTCATCCTGGTTTGGCGGTCTATAACAGACGCCCACCAGGATGTCTGCCTTGTCAGCCCTTCCTCTGATCTTTACCCATAGGGATTCAACGTTATCATCCCCACTCACAATCTCAATAGCAGAAAAGCATTCCCTAACATAGAGAGCCACACCACCACCCCTCCTTCCTTGCCTGTCCCTCCTGAAGAGTTTGTAGCCATCTATTGCAGCGCTCCAGTCATGGGAGCAATCCCACCATGTTTCTGTTATGGCAACTAGGTCATAGTTTGCCTGCCGCACCATGGCTTCCAACTCTTCTTGCTTATTGCCCATGCTGCGTGCATTAGTGTAGATGCACCTCAGATGAGCCCCTCGCCTCTCTCCTAATCCCAATACCACTTCCCCAGGCCGATCTTTAGCAGGCCTGGCTTTAACCCCTTCCCCCTTCCTATCTAGTTTAAAGCCCTCTCTATAAGTCCCATTATTCTCTGCAGAGTGTGTGAGAAATTAAGTTTTCATTAAGACTTTGTCTAACTAATCTTTTTTTAAAGGTAATTTACTTGTGCATGTATTTGTTTAGGCAGTCGTTAAAAGTAGGTGGCTATCAGATTATTAAGACACTTCTTCATTATGGGCCAATATCAGAATTAATGTGTGGTTTAGGCAGTAGGACCTTCCATTTTCCCAAGGACATCTTTTAAAATCAATGTCCAGGAGGTGAAAACCTGTCCTCATTTAGTATATTAACAAAAATTACGAGGTGTTTTAACTATTTAACTTAACTTTTCCTAAATTAGAAAGATTAATCATAACATTGGAATTTTTTGGTTATGTATTGATTACATACAAAAAGAGACACTACTCAACTGTGCTTAGCATTCAATATTATATCCTTAATCTATACATTTTTCTTGGCCTGATGGATACCATGCTTTTCTGTAAGCATATATTAACACCATATATCTTCTCTCTTATTATTCTATATTTATCTTTGTGTAAGAGAAGATGATTATAATTGGATTAATATTGATAGCATGGAATAAAATTACTAAAGGAATAAGAATGATCTTTCTAATTCAGTCAACAGCCTAAAGCAGTAGGAGTAGATTGCAAAAGCAGTATTTTCAGTGTAGTGTATCCTACTTAAAGGCATATCAATAGCATACATCTCCTTTAATGTGTGGTTGTGAATAAATCCCCCTTTATCCTTTCCAATCCAGGTTTCCTTCAACAGTAGCTAAAATCAGACATGTTTTCATGTTCTTAATTCTGGGTAAAGAAAAAGCCAGGACATCACAGCTTTTCACCACAGGCCAGTTGTTTTGTGGCATTGGTTATACTAGTTCCCAAATCTAAGCATAAAATGATTGCATTGTACTGTCTACAAAGCATGTAACAGATTTTTTTTTCCCTGAGGGGTGTCATTCTGATGTAGCAGAAGACTCATTAGTGTAGCAATATGTTGCTTGCAAACCTAAAGTAACCACACAAGAAAATTATTTGTTGTCATATTTTCCATCCATCTTGGACAGAAAAGAAAGTTATGAAATTCCTTTGCAATTTTGTTTCAGTACTCATAGATCAATTCAAGAGCCATGTTAAAAGATAAATCATCAGGTGTATTGAACTAAAGAACACATAATCAACTTTGTGCTCTTCATAGCATATAGGGCAACTAATAATGAAATAAGTGAAAAGTGTATTCTTTGTATTAACTTTTATTTATTTATTTATGTTTTCAAATTCCAAACAGTGGGAGCCAAGTTTTTCCTGTTGGTCTAGGCAGGCAAACTTTGCCATGGTCTTAAATTTGCTGGTAGGGCTGGAAATTCATTAAAGCTTTAAGTTAACAAATCTCATACTGGTTCAGAAAGCATAAATGAAACAAAACTTTGCAAGATTCTCTGGCTCTGAAGGCATTGTGTTTGGAGACCAGTTCACTATTTAATTAGCTTTGAATCTAGTTTAGCTGTACTAGCTACCATTCATAGAGCTGTTTTTCTTCCTCTTTTGTTATCACAAACAGGACAGAGCATATTACCAGCTTACCAAAATCAGGCAGGCATTCTGACAAACTTTGATAATGCAGTCAGGATGCAGTAGCCTGAATGTGTAGTTGTGAAAGACGGAACTGGTTTTCTTTTGTTGTCTCAAAGTTTGCTTCATGAGGCCTTCCTGATGATAAGACTCTGACTAACAACTGTTAAGTGTCCTTGGGGGTGGATGGTGGGTGTCATTGTGCCATAGTGTTTCTGCTTACGACTGCAAAGATAAGCAGAAGCAGGACGAGCAGTTTTCTTCAGGGGTGCTGCTCGAAGGAGCTGACCACTGCAGAAGGCGATAATGCTTGTTTCTGGCGACAGAGACCCCCCCCCCTTTTTGCTGGCTTATCTGTGGGCCAGGAATATCACAAAAGCTGGTTTAAATCCCTACTACAAAGTGTGTTTACCTGCTTGTTTGGAAGTTCAGTGTTTGCTCGAGATACGTTCCCAAAAATGCTGAGTCAAACTTCAAAGAAGGAGAAAAACAACCTCACCGAAATGGGGGATAAAAGGCCCTCGCTAAACTGGGGACTTTGGAGACAAACTCCCGAAGACACCTTTGACGGAGAATTCCCTGAGGGGAAAACTCTGTCGGAAGAACCCCGGGACCGGCTTGCTGCGGAGCTCCCTGGCTGTCTCCCATCCCCCGCGGTGATCAGAAGAGTTCCTGAGATCAACGGACCTACTGTGTACCTCACTGGACCCATGGTGGTGACTATCTCTTTTGCTCTCTGCAAAGACTCCTTGCTTATATTTCCTACTTTCCCTATCGCCTACCTTCCCTTCCCCGTCTCCCTAAAAACGCCTAGGACTTTAATAAACTGGTTGGACCAACATTTGAACCGTTTCTTCTTAATCTCACGCCGGGTATACACATATCAAAGAACCTTGCCTCCCTCCTACAAATTGGAGCGAGACAGTAGTTACTTTGGTTTTGTCTACCTTGCACTGACTATGTGCATGTAGGAGGTAATGATGATCAGTACACAGACAGTATACTATGAAAAATACAGTAAACAATAGCCCACTTCCCAGTACACCTGCACACACCACAGAAAGAAAATTAATCTTTTAGGATTCCATCGTTTCCAAAGAAGATTCATTACTGAATGTCTATGAGTCTTTTATTATGAGAAAAAGACTGAATTAGTTGTTTCCTAATAACTTAAGCTAGTAAATATTTTTAGATTTCTTTCATATCCCATCTTAAATTAAATTTCATCATGTATCTTTATTACCCACTGAGCAACACCCAGTCAGTTCAAGTGACACAACCAACTGGGCATTACTCACTAGTAAGAGATATTTTACAGCTTCTAAATTGTTAGTTTGCCATACTCGTACACAGTATATTCACATTAACAGAGATTTCTGGTACCTGTACAATTGTTTTTTGTGATTGTCTCCATCATATCAAAAAGCAGCTCTTGATGTAACACGATTGAAATTATGTCCCAGACTGCTTTATTCTAATGTTTTAAAAGCTATTTTTCACCCCTTCTCTTGCCGCCTTTTCCTTATACTCAGAGGAAGACAAAATTTCTCCGTCTTTTGAAAATGTGCCACCTCATATCCTCACTGCTTTTTTCAAAGGAGCAACACAGCACCTTTTTAGCAAGGAAAAACAAACAAACACAAAAAATGTGGGAGGTGGGAGAGGAAAAAAAATTAAAAAATAAAAAAAGAAAAAAGAAAAAAGAAAAAAGAAAAAAGAAAAAAGAAA
>JAPSGF010000018.1:7897777-7940922 GCA_035772895.1 Perdix hodgsoniae | reverse complement strand
AGCAGGACAAGGGGAAATGGTTTTAAGCTGAGGGAGGGGAGATTTAGGTTGGATGTCAGGGGGAAGTTCTTTACAGAGAGAGTGGTGAGGTGCTGGAACAGGCTGCCCAAAGAGGCTGTGGATGCCCCGTCCCTGGAGGTGTTCAAGGCCAGGTTGGATGGAGCCCTGGGCAGCCTGGTCTAGTATTAAATGTGGAGGTTGGTGGCCCTGCATGTGGCAGTGGGGTTGGAGATTCATGATCCTTGAGGTCCCTTCCAACCCTCGCCATTCTGTGATTCTGTGAAATCCACTCAGGGACAAAAAAAGATTCATTTCTTCCTTAACCTATATCTAACCTAAAGCACTACTTGCAGTGTGGAATGCAAAACACCACTACTAGGTATGTGGAATTTTAATAAAATTAATGGAGCGCTAGTTCCTAAGCTTTTACTTCAAACATATTGTGCAGTTTTCCAGAGAGGATAGAAGTGGAATGAGAGCAGATGCAAAGTTGCTTTCTAAAGAAGTTATCTAATATAGACAGATGCATGTGCAAGAATATTCTTGTGAGTCATAATTGTTTCCTTGTTTGTTTTTTTTCTCATATATTTTTCTATATATCATAATATGGTATATCCTAGGATACCAATCTATAAAATGCAAAGAATTTAATGATTCTCTTGTGAAGGTAACTTACAGGAATAGTGAAAATAAATGCAAGAAATGGTTTATAAATTTCATCTCTATTTTCTGTGTGCTGATGTATGTGAAAAAAAAAATCAAAAAACTGACATAATTAAAGACTGGATGTAAAATGAGAAACTTAGTTCAAGATTACCTTCCAACGTAAACCATACTGTTAAATTTTCTGTATTTGTGCCACTACAGATTAACAAAAATATACGATGAATTTCAAGGAGAAAAGCACCTTTAATGTAATACGATTGGTAATTCACTTGGAAAGTGAATTTTGGGGAAGCACACACATCCTCCTCAGTGATTTTTCACGTCCCCTGGGGTTAGTGTAATCCAACTTACCCTTTATTCTATACATTTCACAATAAATTTCATGATTCATAAAATGAAAGGATTGTAGAGTTGAACTGAGGTCCAACATAGAGAGTATAGGAATTCTACTGCTATTACAAATTAGCATGTCATAGTTATATTAAATTCACAATTTCTGTTACTGACAATTTCAGAAATAATGCTACAGTTTAGTAAGAGCTGATAAGTATTTGATATAAAATTCAAGAGATGAAAAAAAAATAAAAAAGAAGAGAAAAAGAAGGAAAAACAATGAATTGCTGAACACTATCAATTCCTTCTTTACATAACACATTTCCAAAAACCTGTTCAGTACACAGAATTGAACCAGTTCTTGGTGGAAAATGATATTATATGAAGTATTGTACAACTCATCCTTAACAGTATCGTAATTGATTAGAAAAAAAAAAAGAATAGTTGTTAGCTTACAATAGATATCTAATATAAGTCATCAATCAGCTATTGCCGTAAAAAGCAAGGATAAATATTTTTCATTCTTGGAAATAAAGCTAACAGTAAATTAAACTGTGTTAATTAGAAAATAAATCATGATCTAGTGCAGTATTAAATTTTAGCTGTAAGTATTCATCTACTTCTTTTTAGTATCTTGTATGTGAATTGAATGCTTCTGAAAGAACTTTACTTTTCTAACAGCCACAAGTAAAATACACTATTTTATTTTGTACCTATTAAATGTTCCTGAAGAAAATATTCAGAAATAGTACAGGTTTTATACAAATAGATGACAATTATTCATTAATTCCCTTTTCTTCAATTTCATAATGGAGAAATAGTCACATGTAAATTATTTATATGAAAGCATGATAAAAGATAAAATTCAGTTCTGGAGTTCTGACCTGAATCTTCAAGGATTTAGTGTTTCACTGTCATGGTTTTATGATTTTTGGTCATCAGTATTCCACACCATAACATCATGTGATGCATTGGGGGTGGGGTTTGGTGTCTGCTGGGTGTTCGTCCGTCGGAGAGGAGCTACGTTTCCCCAGGAGACTTTGCAGTCAGCAAGGGGATATAACTCCAAGCAAGGTCACCTGATCCTTCTTCTTCGCCTGCTCTTCGCTGTCTGCGCTTCGCTGCTATCTGCGCTTCGCCGCCTGCGCTTCGCCGTCTGTACTTCAGTCACTCAACTGGACTGCACTTCTCACCCCAGCATTGTGGTGAGGTCTATACAATTCAAACAGACTCTCTCTCTCTCTCTCTCTACTATATTTAGTAAAATCATTTGTTCCACCTCAGATCAGTGCTGTTGTTTTCAAGTATTTTGGGGTCCCCTGCTTCCCCTTTCCCAGAGGCGCGGATCCGCAGATCCCTCCGCCCTGCTGGTCACGGAACTGGGCCGGACCAGCCCATAAACCGTTGACATTCACATAGTCTTTCAAAAAAAATTATTAGTTGCAGCTGTCAATGCAGAATATTCACACAGTCTAAGATTACACCATGAAAAGATAAATAAACTGAAAATAAAAAGCCCTAGAATGTTACAAACGGATTGGTGGATTGACTAATCCAATATGTGGACAGCAAAATAAATATTAAACTTAAATTAACCACTAATTATAAGTATTACCTGCATATCATAGATACCCAAATCACTAATCTGTAAACTAATTAAGTAGCAGCATCTACATACAAATTAGGATTCATGCTGCAGAATGCAAAGAAATAAAGTGTTAGACAATTTCTGTAATACTCAGTGAATACATGCAGAATTATCAAGTATAGTTTATTTGACACCTGTTTTCAGCTCAGCATGCATTGAGATGTATGAGCAGATACACTGATACACCTGAATGTTCACAAGACAACAGAAATTAACAAACGCCTATTTAAATATAGCAGATATGTCTCGCACTCTTTGATTCACTACTGTGTCATCCAAATATGTCAGACATCAGGAAATTCAGAGCTCTAATATAACCAGAATATGGGAAAGATCAATTCACCAAGAGAATAATGCAACACTCTCACAAATGCTGCCAATTTAATTGTGCCCTTAAGGATAGTGAAGTAGCCTTAGTTATTAAGCTTGGTTGCTATGCTACACTCTAAAATAGAGACTCAGGTATGGGCTTAGCAGGTTATACTCACTCCTTCAATTATAGATAGATAGATAGATAGATAGATAGATAGATAGATAGATAGACAGACAGATAGATATAACTTCGAATAATTGAATCACAAAGATTAATTTACTTGCTACTAATTCCCATTAGTTAACACAAGATCTATCAATATTGAGTAAATTCAACACAATACCTGCCCTGTAATGCATTTCGTTCTTCTTTAGCCAGCGATTTAGTGCAAACTCCCAAGTGACTAGAGGGAACAACCAGTTGTGTCCTCAGTTCAGTCAAATTCTGGTAATAGACACATCCATTATAAAATTTGATGCAGTACTCATGGAGCATATACCATCACACAGAAGCAATTTTCTGCTGCAGCTATTATAGGGATCACTCAAGACTAGACTGATTTTATATACTGATGAATATGATGCTTTGCTTTGTGTTTTCACAAGTTTCAAAATGTGTGTATAATTTTATAATAAGTTAAAAAAGCCCATTTCTACAGAACCTGAACTACTTTTCTTTGTTTGCCAATATATTCCTTACAGCTGAGGTCAGTGCCTTCTAGTCTCAAGCTGATAACCATTTTGCTAGTCCTTTTAAATCTTTAAGAAAGTCATCACTTCTGGTTCAAGCAAGCTGCTTCTTATTCAAAATTGTGCCATCCCATCTAACCTTTATGTTATCTCTTATGAGAAGCTTCCTTATTTTTTATCCTTTATTGGGTATATACATGTAATTAAGTTCTGTAACAACAACAAAACCAACAAAAACAACAACAACAAAAAACAACACTGTGATTGTGTCTATTTATAAGAGGGGGTGATACCATTTTTGTCACAAAAGAATGCAATTACACTAGATAAGTATCACATGCCAGAGTTATTCACTCCTTCCCATTCTCTGTAGGAGTGGTACTGCAAAGACATCCTCACCTGATGTATCTGAAATTGATTTTTGCGTTATTTCCCTATATTTTTCAAACAAGAACTTATTTCTTACATAAGCTTTCCATTAAAAAAAAAACCAAAAAACCCCCACCATAATTTACATTTTTTCTTTTAACATGTAAGGTGCATGAATAGCTGTTGCATAGAAGTTTAGAAGTTACTGTACTGAATGTGAGTTTCCCAAAAGTCAGCAAAGTTCTTTTCTCTCCTCAAGGATCCACTTTGGAAGTCAAGAACCCATATTTTTAGCTAGAGGAAGAAGTTAGCTAGGTGAGAGTGATAGTAGATGTCTTCCATAGTTTAATAATATGCATGAAAGGTGTTAGGGAAAATCTGGAGATAGCATAGTCTGCTGGGAAAAATTTCTCAGGGGAGATTTCCTGTAGTACTCCTTCAGTGTGTTGACAGTTTACAAAACTTTTCTGTTGATCACAAAAACTGTCTCATTTTGGTTAGGTCATTCAATGGCCACAAAGTTCTATTTTCAAGCAAGCTATAGTGCTCTCTATAGAGTGCTTTATCTCAGGCTTTCCATCAGATCCTCTTCACAAATTTGCTTTTTACACTACATCAATTCCACATACTGAGACAGACAATATCTTCCTGCCCTATCTTGCTGTCATGCTTGTATTGATAAGTAAAGTTCAACCTGCAGTAGAAATTTGCAAGCTATCACACCTGAGATCTTAATGAAGTTATATTGGCCAGTATTATCTTTATGCACTGATGCATTACAAATGCTAGAATTTTCTATTTTTATCTCTTTTTAAAAGGGCATTATTTGCATATGTTGGAATATTTTGTTTATGTTATTTAAACTAATTTTCAACATTTCTCTACTAAAACAATTTTGTTCTGAAACTTTTTCTACTGTTTCCAAGCATGGATATTAATAAAAGAGCTTTTAAGTATTTATTTAGTTTTGTGTGATTTATAGTCTTTGAAATGACTAGAAATTAAATACCTTGTTCATTTGTTTGTTTTGTTGAAAGTAGCCATACTTGAGTGTAATTATTAGATCTTCATTTTCTTTTGTTTCTCCTGAAGTGCTCTGTGAATTATATTTTACCATATAAGAATAATTGTTTAGGAAAAACAAATTTAAATAAATAGTCCTAAGAAAGGAAGGAGAGGATCCTAAGGTGCTAAACAGAAAGTCAATTCTTCATTTAGGATACTGGACACACAGTAACTTTAGCCGTCTTGAACTCTCCAGTTTACTGATTTAAGTATTTTTGGCACCGTACACAGAAGAAGAATTGGACTTGAACTTTATTTTTGATTTCCCACCTTTTTTCTGATATCTCAGTATGGTGTTCCCACAGTGAGTTATGACTTGATCACGTTCAGTTCCTCTGAGAGTGAATTTGTGTTAATTGTACTGATTCCATGTTATTTCATTGTTTGAATTATGTACAAGTTCTTTTTTGTGAAATGAGTACTCAGATAAAACTGGAAAATATGATCCTGCTCTAGTTCAATAAAGAACTGAGGAGAGCTTTCTTTCCTTTATGGCTTATTTGGAATTTACTACTGTAAAGACTTGGTATATCAAGAATGTACAATAATGGAAGTCAATTTTGACACATTCTCCTATGATTTTAGCTTGTATTCATTGTGGAACCTGTATGTTTTGCTAATCACAACCTAGTCTGAAGTTTCTGTAGGTCCTACATTTTTCAGGTGATATGAAACTTGTTTTCCAGTCAAGAAAAATCCACTAGTCAATTAAACAAGTAGGAATATGCATAAACGCATTTTACAGTTTCTTGTCCATATTATGCTACCTAACTTACTGATGCTATATTCATGCCTGTAAGAGATAATCTACTGTCTGGTTAGACTGCTGTCTGGATTCTGATACTAAATCACAGAAGCACCACTGTTTCTTACTGACTCTTTCAAACACAAGCATCTTCTACAGTGTGTCTGCCTATATTCTTCCTTCCTCCTCTGTTCCCTTTAACCTCCTCAAGACTGAAATTTTCTTGTGCTCATTGTTCTGTAAGGAAGACAGAAGTAGTCTGTCCTAAGTAGTCCTTCAAATCCTAAGGTTTGGAAAGAACAGCTTTGACCCCCAGAAATAAAGCTGGTTATAAATAAGTCTGTTTCTTAGTGGTTGAGATTAGTAGCAAGAAATCATTCACCTAGAACTGTCACAGGCAAAACAGACTCAGACTAAGGGAGATTAATATAATTTATCACCTATGTACAAGATACGTACACACTAGAGCAGTAAGAAACTGAAAACAGACAAAAATATCTTCTTCCCTCTCCACTTTTTTCTACCTCATTCTTACAAGTGGTGCAGGGGAATGATGAATGTGGCTGTGGTCAATCCATAACACTTAGTCTCTGCTGCTCCTCCATGGTCTATCTTTGCCTCTCCCCCACAGCGTGCCATCCTTTCCAAACTGACCCTGTATGGGCTTCCCACAGGCTGCAGCTCTCCCAGCACTGCCCCAGCATGGCTCCATATCACAGAGCCCACCCTTCAGGCACTGCTCCACACTGGAACTCTGATCTGACAGGGAGCAGTGCTGGGCTCTACTCACAGGGTTAACCTCTGCAGTCTCCTGCTACCATAACATTGCCACATAAGCCCAGTACATTCAGCTTCGTCCCAGAAATTCTGAACCTGTTTCTAATGCTTAATATTAGATTATAAGACCAGAGAAAAAGCTAGTGAAACAGACACTTATAATTTGAATGATATTTCTATGCATCTTGCACATTAATATTATATTGCTACTAAATCTGAAAAAATAATATACAGCTTTAATTGGAGAAGAAGATAAAGCACAACTTTTGCTGACTTCAGCATCACAGATTATGAGAATTAAAAAAGTTATTTTTATTCAATACGAAAAGCCATGATAATTTACATCTGGCAGTCTTGAATACTAATAATTATCCTAAAATTATTCAGTAATAATGCCAGCAAGATAACATATTGTAACTTATACAATTCTTATGTTTTAGCCAGAAATAGAGACACATTCTTTTAGCTATTACTAAGCTTAAAATAAAGTTCTGCTCTTTTAAAAGGAAACTTATGACTTGATAAATTATCTGAGTAATTACATTATCTAGAAGGTAATTTGGAGGTCATCAGCTAGTGTGCTGACTATAGAAATTCGTCATCAAGTCATTTATAATAATATATTTTAGAATATGAAACCTTTTCCCAGTGTTTTCCTTATATTTTATGAAGTCCTATCAAGTTTCAGAACTACAGGGGAGATTTAGAATAGACAAATGGAAGACATTCTTTACTTTGTGAGAGGTAAGACACTGGAACAGGTTGCATAGAGAAGCAATGGTAACCCCATCTCTGGAAATGCTCAAGGTCTGGTTGGATGGGATGACAGCAAACTTAGAGTTTGCTAGTGGGAGGCACACCTGTCCATGACACAGGGATTGTAATAAAATGATTTTTAAAGGTCCCTTCCAATCCAAACTGAGTTGTTTGGACCATGTCCAGAGGAAAGCCAAGAACATAATCAGAGTCCTGAAGCACCTCTGCTACAGAAAAAAGGCTGAGGGAGCTGGGCTTCTTCAGTCAGGAAAAGAGAAGGCTTCAGAGAGATCTCACTGCAGCCTTTTAGTATTTAAAGCATATAAGTGAGATGGAAATTGACTTTTTTACATGGATTGATAGTGATAGCATAATGATTCTAGACTGGAAAAGGATAAATTTATACTAGATATTAGGAACAAAGTCTTTATTCAGAGGACAGTGAGGCACCAGTGTAGCCTACCCTGAGAAGCTATGGTGCCTTGTCCCTAGAGTCATTCAAAGCCAGGTTGGATGGGGCCTAGGCAGCCTGATATGGTTAATGGCAACCCTATATTTGGCAGGGAGTTGGGGCTAGGTGGGCTTTAAGATTCCTTCCAACCCAAGCCATTCTATTATTCTGTGATATGTTTTTATATATATATATATATATATGTGTATATATATATATATATATTTAATGCAACCTCCATATCACATTTTTAAAGAAAAAAAAATTCAAGAAAAAAATTCACCACTTTTGCTGTTGCTTAAACACACATTTGTTCATATGAAGATGCTGCTATTTTGTGATAGCAAGAATATGCCCTAGAAGATGAAAAAGAAATTTCCAAAACCAATGCTCAGAAATGCCAGCTGGAAAGAGACTATGGACATCATCAGTGAAGATGGGAATAAAACCTGGAGTTTAGATTACCTAAATGTTGGCATTTATACCAGCTGATGATTATCTGCTTAAGAATGTTTCTCACTTCTTTTTATTTCTTTGTTTACATGATGAAGAATATTTGTTATTCAAAAATAGTTACTGGGTAGATTATCATACATCATGGAAAAATAAATACTATCATAGGAAGAGTTCACAGAAACTGCTCCTGATGAGGAACTATTCTCAGGACATAATGGATATAAGCCATGATGGTGGTCATGAGAACAAAGAATGCAGTTAAGGAATGCACTGTTAGTAGGTAGCCTCTATTATGTGGGTTAGATTGGAGGAACAACCTCTACAACCTCTGAGAAAATGCCTTATTTAGGTGTTGCTTTATGCACTTCATGGAAAGGCATAAAGAGACACAAACATTCTTCACATTCTATGTAGAGATCTGTAATTTTCTGAAGTAGGAGGATTCTTATTTTTCCACCCTGTGATGTACTAATACATGTTTATATATATTGAAATAACATTTTAGCAGTTATCAATTCCTATTTTTTTTTCTTGAATATGAAGGTATGCATAAGCTCATGCTGTATAAAATTACCTGAAGTCAGTCTTCTGACTCAAACCTGAACAATTATTTGCCAACATACTAACAACCAAAGCACTAGTTCTGAGAATCATTATCTGAGGTATAATTATAGTGTAATCCACCTCAGTTAAAGGTAAAATTAATTTGTGCACGAGCAGGCCTAGTACTTTTGCATATGTAATGACTCTGCAAACTGCTTTACAAGTTACTTACCTAACTATGCTTATCATGATAATATATAAAATAAAATATATGTAGTTAAATATATAAAATAAAACAAAATGAAGTATAAAAAAAACATAGCTAACTTATTTTGTATGGCTGCTTCTGACGGTCTCTTTTAGTTTCTCAACTCTTCAGTTTCAGACTCCCTAAAATGGGCAATAAACCCCTTTGTAAAGTGTTCCACAACCTCAGAAGTGCTCTGAAAGAGTATGATATTATACAGCTTTATTGTTGTTTACCTAAACTCTTAAAAAATCTTCTCATGACAGAATCAATTTTTCTGTAAGAGGGTGGTCGAAGTAATGATTTAATATTTCTGAACAGAAGACCAAAAGAAAATACACAACAAATCCTTGCAAAGGCAGTGTGATGCAATCATATTTAGCTGTGTGGTACAATCTGATTTTTCTTTCTGTTTTTTAATTATGAATTTCAAAATGGTTAATTTTTCATGTAAATTAGACAAGGAAAAAATGCAGCAGTAGTTACTACAGTAATTTCAGGGTTGATACAAAGACTAAACTACATAAAAGATATTTTGACTGAATATAGGTACAATATTCCTTAGAAATCTTACTGAAAGTTCTGCTAGCTTTCAGTTTGTGTTCCAGGAAATACATGGGGGAACAGGGGGAGATATGTCTTTGCTCTTTCTTTGTTTAATCTCTGATTTTTCTGTCTAAATTGTATAGTTCAGAAACTCAGTCTGTCAACAATCCTCCATTATATGGATGATTTTCTTCTTCTTGATAGTGTGCCAGAAAGCACATCCATAAATCAAGACTTGCTTTGCGCACAAGTCGAATAATTTAGTAAGTTATTTTAGAAAACAAATATACTGCTGATGTTAAGGAACAAAATGGGGAACCGGGATAGGGATACAGGTGCCTTTATGGTTCAGCTCACACTCCATGAGCAACTTGGAAC
The DNA here is from genome assembly GCA_035772895.1 of Perdix hodgsoniae. Taxonomy (NCBI): domain Eukaryota; kingdom Metazoa; phylum Chordata; class Aves; order Galliformes; family Phasianidae; genus Perdix; species Perdix hodgsoniae. Next base: position 7,930,940 of record JAPSGF010000018.1, on the reverse strand, counting down.
ATAGAGTCTCAGTGTCTCAGTTTCCACCTAAGTACCATAAAGATAAAAATAACAAGAAAATTTATTGATGCTAAGGGAGATCGTGACTGTGAGTGCTGAAATGGAGTAGAGTAATAAAGAAGTTAGAGAGATGGAAAGATGTCAGTAAAAAGGGAGGATCAATTGATGTGCTGCAGTGAACATTTTTCTGGAAGCTCTACTTCCATATTCTTGACTTTTCTTTCATGCCTTAGCAAGGGTTCCCAAATGGAGGTGTACAACTTAGCTTTTCCAAAGACTTCCTTAAAAGCAAAGGAAATAAAAATTTCCACTGTTTTAGTAGAATCTGAAAGCCTAACATCTATGCTTCTTGAAAAATCCCGCCTAAAATGAGTTACATTTAAAAGAATGAGTGGACTATTCTCACGGGTTTCCCTTGGCTGCTTGTGGAAAAGCTGAATCACCTACTGTGTTTACTACCACATTTCAGTTCAGTACAGCTTGTATGTGTTACAACTGATGCTTGTTTGTATTATGTGCACTTTTAAGATATGAAGCCTTAAGGACTTTAGATTTTACTTTCTGAGCCATAACTCCACCTTGGGCATTCAGCTTTTTTTAACACGTCTTTTTCTTTATTTTTCCCTTTAGATTCCTGACTGACATACAAAAAGGACAGAAACAAGTTTCTTCAAATAGGATAAGGAAATAGGAATAGGATAAAGATATTAGTCACAACTGTAGATTTTTGAAGATCTGTCCTCATTACCTCTTAAATGAAGGAATGACATAAAGAACTATGATACCGTTAACCAGAGTATTCTCCTGACTTAGCCCAAAACACAGAGGAGTAGTGTGGTAAAAAACACAAAAGAATGTGGATTTGGGGGATTACTTTTCTCACTGAAAAACTCACTGAGCAATAACCTTGAGCAAATCATTTAATCTCTTTTTTTCCAGGTCCTAAAGGAATATAGGTGTTTAATTTCTATTAATTTATGTCAGACTAGTGAGGACTGTGCCCCAGTCCTCTATGTGAAAAATAGAGATGAGATGATTCTACTTCCATATCTGGCAGAAGTCTTCTGTGTATCTCATCATTATTTGTTCATTATTGTATTTAGTTACCCTCGCGATGATGCTTCTGCCTAAGACAAAGTGATTTAAATCTCTAATTGCCACATAATACCACTGAGACTAAAAATTGGAAATTGCTCACAAAGTAGAAAAATACATAGATAAGGAGAAAAAAAAAAAAGTCAATAATTTTACCAAGAAGATCTTTCATTTAAATTTCTGAACGAGTTTTCATGTCACAGAGTCCAAAGCATCTGCTAGCTGTGTTCAGAAGGCAGGCGAGCTATGCCATCTCAGTGTTAAATACATGAAATCTAATATTCAATATTAGAGTCAGACTATCAGCTCCAATAGAGTTCACCTGAAATAAATGCTTCTTTTTTCCCCTTAGTCATCAAGTCAGAGTTGGAAGGATAATTGATGCATTCTTTCTCTAAAAGTCAGAGCATTTTAAATGGGATATTTTGAGGAATATAGAAGAGTTAGGTACTGAGATCCTGTTGGAGTGCAAAAGATCAATTTTTTTTTCTCTCTTAAAATACCTTAGAAAATTTCATTTGTAGAAGTTATTTAGAAGCGCTTGCTAATGCAGGATACTCAGAAAAAATTCCACAATCTTAAGAATTGCATCTATGTGGACCAATAACTTTGATCAGCATGTGCTGACCTTAGAACTGTGCCGTGTATGACAACTCCAGCAGAACATTGGAGAAGTAGATTTTATTGGACATACAGTGGGCTCAGTGCTAGTTCAAAGTGAGAGAAAATACTGGTTCGCAAACACAGCAAAGTCAATCTTAACAGCATGTGTACTGTTCACCCTCAAGATAGATCAATAGTCAATTTGGAACTCTGTTTTGAAAGAATTGAGAAGGTAATTATACGATTGCAGCAATATGGGAGATTGCCACAGACACCTTGGCATGTCTACTCTTTAGCTGAAGAATTCAAAGAATTTCAAGCAGTACCAGGTAGTCAGCAAATTTAAAGGTATTAGCTAGATTGCAAAAGAATTCCACTGTTCTTGAGAGTTTGCTTTTCAAATGAAGAAAAGGCAAAATATACTATATCACTTTGAACTAATTACTGATTTAGAAATTTAAAATTTAAAACTGATTTAGAAATTTAAAAATTTAAAAACAAATTTAGAAAACGTTTTTTAAAAACAATAAAAGCAAAACAAACAAACAAAAAAACCCATCAAATACACACACACACACAAAAAGAGCATGACTGTAACGGTGGAAATTCAGACTAATATTTGGAAATAAATGCCTGACACAGACCAAAGTACTTGTTATGAGAAATAATTAAGTTTTATTCAGCTAATTATTCTCTAAGATCTTCCGTCACAAAATTGCAAAGGTTTTCTGACCCAAACTGAAATCCAAAGAATTGATATTATCTATTCAGATTTGCTCTAGAATGTTCTTTTATTACTTCAGATATCCTTTAAAAAATCCTACAAACTTCTTTATTCAAATTAAATCTGATGAGTGTTTACAGTACTGTTAGAAAGCGATAGCAGGCATTGTAAAGCCACTGCTTTATATTTAATTTGAAAAAAAAACTTTTATGTCCAAATTTCCTTAAAGCACTAAAACAGAGTTCATAAAACTTCAGGGTGACATAGCTATATAGTGAACAACTATTTTGACATACTAAATTTGCAAGTAAATTATAATGATTCTTCAACTGGCTGTGAGAGAAAAAGGAGCACCTCTCATGAGGATGGGAGATTATTGAAAAAAAAAAAAGACCTCAACAGTATGATATTCCTGATTTATGTTACTTGATATTACTTGATATTACTTATTTGTGTTACTATTAATTCTTATTATTTTGACCTGTGGAGATTAATGTATAGTCTTCTCTTTTGATAAATCATAAAAATTAAAGTTAAAAACTCCACAGTTCTCATCTAAAGGAAAAGTGATCGCATAATTAATTCTACTCAAAGCATTTAAATTATTAAAAAATAGCTAAATATTAAGGTTTTTGTTTGTTTGTTTGTTTGTTTTCTCTTTAGGTCAGCTTGTTTGACAACAAATAATCTTTTCAATGTCTGTAACTATTTTTATTTTTACTTTTTGGTCTTGCTTGCTCTTTTCAGTCTCTTTTGTAAAGATAGAAAATATGAAAGTACAACCCCATGATTAGATTGGACAGAGAGAAAATCAGTCCTATGCAGATAAAATAAATGTGAATTATATACAAAAAATATCAAATTCCTATTTGAAAATTTTGAAAATACAGTTATAATACTGTTTATGGATCAGCTGTTGATAAAAACGATATTAGATTCTATTTTGCCATTATTGTCATAATTTTGTTTTCCTTTGGATTTCTATGAAATCTATGTAAAGAATGTTAATTACTTTTGAATCGTGGCTGATTCAAACAATACAATTTTCTAACAAAATTTGCTATTACATTATGCAAGCAATCTAATCTGAAAATTTCTAAAAGTTAAAAAAAAATCAACTGAGTTACCATGCAGCTAATTGCATTTACTACTAACACAGTATATTTAATTTTACTTTTAACATCCAGCTGTTATTTATCTCCTCAACTTCGAAATCATACCCATCATTTAAATAAATTCTCTTCTTGAAAGTAAAAGCAATACTAAAATGGAACTGAGACAATCTTTTCTGTTTTTTCTTTTTTTTTTTTTTTTCCTACAGAATTGAGATTATTTTATTTAAAAAATCTATTTTCTAATAACAAAATTTTGTAAATTTACCTTCTAGAAGCTGAACATTGGCGTTTTCCATTGTCCTATTATAAAGACTTAAATGGAAAACCAAGGACAGTAGTTTCTCTGACTGGAAAGAAGAATTTTCTCAGTTATTTCAGTAATCATTTCACACAGTTGAAGGAAATTAACCCTCTTCTATTAGCTCAAGAAGTATCAAAATCAAAGTCTCAGAACCTGTTATGCAGGAGAAGAAATGATGATGAAAGACTATCAAGCTGTTAACATGTATTTTCTTTCAGAGTTTTTTGTAAAGTTGTGGGGCACGGACCAAGATATAAAGGGTGCTCCAAAAGCAATGCCTCCTATATTATTATGATGGCCCATGACATCAGAGGCAGATGTTGGTGGTATAGCAGTAAAAGTTGACCATTTCTGCCAATAATCTGTTACATGTTGTTGCCATGTGACAGATGGCAGCAGAGGGGGCATCTGACAGAACGGTGTCTGACACAGAAGGGTCTGTGAAGCAAAAGTGTGTCACTGAATTCCTCTGTGTGGAAAAAATTGCACATAGTGGCATTCATTAGTGCTTATTGAACTTATATAGAGATGAAACAGTGGAGCTAAGCACAGTGAGAAGGCGAGTGGTGCATTTCAGCAGTGGTAACAGTGACAGTGGGACTGCTGCTTGTGCAGATTTGCACAAGCATGGTATGCAGGCTGTTGTTCATCGCTGGCAAAAATGCATAGCTAATGGTGGTGAGTATGTTGAAAAACACTGTTTTGTAGCTGAGAATTCTTTCCATTAGTGTTATTGTGCTCTTTATAGCTATTGTAATATCCATGGAAGTAAATAGGAGGTATTACTTTTGGAGCAACCTCCATACATAACAAATGTTGCCCTGTATTTTCAGCCTAGTCTTTGTAAAGTAATCCAGTATGAAGAGTTCCATAAGTTTAGCAAAGGGAGAGCAGACCATCATCTTGTGATGGGACACTGCCTGCTCATTCTCTTTGCACTGTGTTTCTTAGTCTTAAAACCATGAAATTATTTCTTAAGAATGCTTCTTACACAAATCAGTTCCTCTGACTGGGAAAAAATAAAAAAATAAAAATTAAAAAATTAAAAAAGGAAGCTGTTCTTCTGAAACTGTATTGAAGACCAAGAGGAGAGAGGCACAAAAACAGAAAGAAGAACTATAACTTGAGTTATTCTTTTTGCTGTTTTTAGTTCTCTATCAAAATTCATGTTACAATATTTTTTCCTCTGTCATCCACCACTAAGAAGAAATGTACTGTAGGTTAACTCAGTATTTTTTTTCTGCTTTCCCTTTACAAGGACATACCCTTTCATGTTTGCATTTAGTCGTATAACATAACAATGTATGCTAGATTCTGGCCTCCCTTGGAGCTGCAGTTCACCCCTAGAAGCTGTTGCCTAAGGTGCTTACTGCAGCTGTATTCCAAGACTGTTCATTTAATTACACTTCCTTGGTGTACTGCCAGTACACAATGAACAATAATGCAGTCTGTCTTTCACTTTCCTCTCTTGCAACTAACAAGCTGAACTAAACTAAAAAGAAAGAAAGAAGAAAAGCACCAGAAAACAATTTCGATTAAAAATGGATGAAATCTATGCTCCTTAAGGAAATAGTCCAAGATACGTGTCCTGAAGAAAAAATAATACATATATTAATAAAACCTTATTTAAACTATCTGGCACCAGGATTTTTCAACTCAAAACATAATTTAAATTACATGGATCCAGTAGTGCAATCCAAAGCCTCCTTTATGAGCATCTCCTTCACTCCAAAGATGCCTCTAGGCATTTTTTTTTTTCTTGAATAAAGTTTTGCTCCTGCATAGTATTCTATTTCTGTATGTGTTCAAACCTTTCCCAGATTTGAGAAATGTAACAAAGTTTAACACCTCCATACAACCTAAGCTTAGTCAGGTGCTCCACACTTCCCCACACACTTATGATCTTGGTCTAATGAATATTCTCGCATAACAAAAGGTATAGATAAAGTAACAATTTCATTATGTATATGTGAAAGGAAAAGATGGTGCCCAGAAAGGTATTTCCGAACTAATACTTTTATCCAGCAGCTTGAATATTATGCAGTATTCAGTCCAGTACAATTCAAACCCCCACAAATCTGGGAAGGATTTGAATATGTAAGACAGGGAGATTTACTGTAATGGAGTTTTCTAATCTATTCAAGAAAAATATTTCTGCTTTAAAAATTAATATGTCAAAGAGAGCACTTAAGAGTGATCCTGGATCTCCGTGAATGAGATAGACCTAGTACATGTTTCTTCTAATGCTGACATTTTCATACAAAATTCATAGTCAGGTGTTGAAGTCCTTTTTATAGTTTAGGACCCATTGAAACACATGCAACAATAATTGCAGTGCTGATATAAAACTAGTAGGAGAAAGCATTTCCTACTGTTCAAATTCATGAGCTAAGCCTACAGGAGTCTTTTTGTTAATGCTTCCTACTGTTACATATAATGCACTAAAAAACAGAAGGTATTAGCTTAGTAAAGCTGTTGTGAAGTATTGCCAATGACTAAATGGAAACAGGTATAGCTTTTCTCTCATAATGGCATTACACCAAGATCCATATTGCTTTGTTCCCTTCCATGACCCCCTTAAATTCAGTGAAGCTGTACAGATAAAATAGTAGTGAAAGGCTTGTGTATAGAAACACTGTCTTAAAGAAGTGTTGTTAGTCTTGCTGAATACCAGAGGATTTCCAAAGAATTAGAGTCATAGCATTGAAGGTTATTTAATTCTTTAAGCATGCCTAAGTTTTAAAAATAGAGTGGAAAATTTTTATTATTATTGATTTTTTTTTCCCACCACTCCCAACACTGAATCCATTTTTAAAGTCTACGGATTTCCTTGAAGTACACCCAAGCCGTGTCATACTCTGATAGCTTAAGCACTTATGGAACTAATTAGTAGAAAGCTCTGAGTTAAAATAAGTTTCTGCCAGCCTGATACTAGCAAAGGTCAGAATCCCCTGACAGTTGCGAAGACTTAATAATAGAATCACAGAATGGATTGGGTTCTAAGGGACCTTGAAGATCACTTAGCTCCAACTCCCCTGCCCTGGACAGGTTTGCCAATCCCTAAATCAGACAGTAGATCAGGCTGCCTAGGGCCTCATCCAACACTTTCTTAGGGCATCCACAACTCTGGGCAGTGCCAGTGCCTCAGTGAGTAAAGAATTTCCTTTTAACATCTAATCTAAGTTTGTTGTTCTTGGTGGAAGGGGCTGACAGCTAATATGATGCAAAAAAAAACACCAAAAAAACAAACAACAAATGTCATACTTAAGGAAAACTGGCATTAAAATGCCTGGAAAACTACTCAGACACATCAGTGTCAACATCTGCCTACAGATAATCATACCTGGACATTTCTCATGTACAAAGTCTTTTACCAAAAAAAGTTTCAGAGACTCCAAATTTTACACATTTCAGAAATAACCTTTTTTTTTTTTTTAACCTTTTTTTGTTTCCCCTCCTCTTCCCATAATTTACATATTTTCATTATTTTAAAGGCCTAGAAAATGCATTGCCTTTGAGAGTTAAGATAAAGTCTGACTGTGAAAATCTAAATGGCTTTTAACTCCTCATGACAGAAAATAATTTATCAGAGGGAGTCAGCTGTGTTACAGTTAGGAATAAGCTTTGAATACTCTTTTACTTATAACAATGGATATAAAATATAGATGAAACAGAGGAAGATAACAAAGACTGCATGAAAATAATAATAAGCAGCTTCTTATGAATACATGTGTCCAGAACATTAATATAGCTGGAGCTGAATTCCCCTTGAATACAGGTGGCTATTCAGGATGAAACTGTACCCAAGGATTAGATAAAATTTCACATAATTCTGAGAGATGGATCATCATAGAAGATCAGTAAAGGATGATCACCTTGTTCCTGAAGCCACCTTTTAGTATCTCTTGAGTTTACTAACTTATTCTCTGAAACTCTTGTTAGCATCTTTGTCCAACTCAGTCTGTGCTTTGGTTCATTCAATAGATTTTTCTTCTGGCCAAGATAAAGAGTGTTATAACATATGACTCTGTAATTAAAACCTATCAAGGAAAGCAATGATTTTATTTTATCACACAAAGTAAGTAGCATTTTAATTTCAGAACAGTTTCATCAACAGTGAGAATTCAGTAAAAAATTCAGTGAACAGTGAGAATGGATTTTTGGTATTATAGCATGCATAAGGCACCTGGATTAGAAAAAGAAGCATATAAAAAAATAAATCTGAAATTGTCCATTCAGTTTGATTTATTGATAGAAAATAATTTTCTGACTGAAGTAAATTTTTCAAGTAATGCTTTACATTCCCTCTACTTGCTTCCTAATCTGTGATAAACAACTGTGTTGTTTAGCTCTACCCACTCTTCAGCTCTCACTTCGAGGGGGTTTTGTGATTAAAACTAGAAACTGTAATCTGAATGGGAAGACGCTATAGTCTATGTAATGTATAGAAGAATTTTTTGTTCAGTTTTCTTTGCTTTTCTAAAGCAAGAGATTTCAACTCACTCTGACTCCCTGTATGGATTAGTCACTCAGCAAATGCTCTTTGTGCATGCTGTACATAACTTATAGCCTACCTTGAACTCTAAATCATTTTTGTAGCCAGTGTTCTACAAGTTTGGGGCCATTTTTATTTTTTTTCTCCACAGTTGTGCATTCATTACTTCTGGGAAAATGTCAGAATATACATCTGTACCCTGTTTTGGATAACCCATTCATTTCTACTTGCTACAATGAATTCACAGTCATTAAATGAGAGATTAACATTTTGCACATCTGAAAAAAGTACGTATCACAGTGGAGAGAAAGAACTAAGTCATAGTGTCTGCTCTATGGATGTGGCTGATTGAAGCCTGGGAATGATTTATTAAGTTACCAAAGGAGGAAAACAGATAATGTCTAGACTTTGAGGACATAGATTAAACTATTGTCTGTAAGGAAACACAAACACATTGTGTCATGAAAAATTCAGTATGAATTTATTTAAAAAAAAAAAAAAAAGTGATTCTGTATATTTAACAACTCTAAAATACCACAGTAATTTAATTCCCCTAAAATGCGAATATATATATATACACATTTTAACTACCACTAAATGATATTGCTTTGGTGAAGAGATTTTTGGCAACTATGATGGCTCAATCGTACATCAAACTCACTGAGGTGTAAATTCTAATTAAAAGAGAGAAGATATTTGTTGTAAATGCTACTTACAAGTAATCTTGGAATTCAGACAAAGAGTTGACATCTGAGATATCAGATGACTGTTAACAATGAAAGATTACAAAGTACTTCCTAATTTGTTAATTTTTTATTGAAAAAAATATTATTAGGAAGGTTATTATTACCAAGGCAAAAACTTGCCTCTGTACAAAGATATGTTAAGATCAGTACTTGAAGAATCATCTCAGCTGTCTCACAAGTTATAAGGAAATACAAGTCTTATTTAGCTCTTGCAGGAGACATTGCAAGCTCTGTAACACCAGAATAGATGGTTATAACCTGAGATATGTCCCCATCACATAGGTCAGGTTAACACATGTTGATGTTCCAGTTAACATATTCATGTTCACACTGATAAGGTTTTGTTCTTTCTACTCTAAATTATTTTTTTCACTGTGGACAGTGGGGGAAGCCAAATCTGGTGAAAGTTTTCTTTATTAATGTTGTAATGAACTCTCTTCAGAATTATGGCTTCAAAGTATAGAAACATGATGGCAAAAATGAATGAAATACAAGATGATACAACAGTCTGAAATCAGAATAAACCTAAATGCAAACAGAACTAGGGAAACAGGTTGAGACTTCAGTAGGAGGATGTTATTTAGTGATGTGAATGACCAGAAGGTCAGTGCAAGCTCATTTTCTAGTACTTTTTCCAAATGTATCCTACTCTTTTGAAGTGTAATCACAAAACTGATATTTTTCACAGAAGCTAAACTGGAGACCTTCATGGGGCTTGCATACAAATCTACTGCTGACTGCAACAGGAAAAAGATCTGAAGGACATTATCAGATGTGATTTTGAAAGACTTCAGTTTGCAGATGGTTTATGTAGACTCTCAGACAATAAGGAATAAATGTGACTTTGTAAGCTATAAATATGCTTTATTTATTTATTTATTTATTTATTTATTTATTTATTTATTTTTCACCTCTAAATAGCTGATCTAAGTAACTGAAAGTACAAACTGATCCCTAGTTTATTTTTGTTCTGGAATGCATAAAGACATAGGAACTGAGGAAAAAGGGAGAAATGAGGAGACAAAGTTTTACCACTCTATGTATTCATTCTATACTATAATCTACAGAGCACCTTAATAAAAATGCTGCTCTAATTCAGAATAGGTGTATCTCCTTATCCACCTATTCCACCTATCTCCCAGCAGTCTCTACTTTCTGCATCCTTAGGTCTTTACACAAAAGTGTACATATATGATATGTGGAAAATCTTTCACCTCTATATTCTCTATCATTCAGAGAAAAAATCATAGTCAATTTTTACTTTACATTTTGACAACCCAGATTTAAATTTCATTTATCAATTTTATGTCTTCATTTAAGAGGTTTTAGTAGCAAATAATTCAAGTGAAGTTGTGAGTAAGCAAAATTACATAAAATGTTGTAAGGATTACAAAACATTCAGAAGAGTCACTGATGATAAGGATACGTCAGCTAGAAATGTTTTTCAAGATTTTTATAGTGGTACTGCAGGATTCTGAGGAACTTCACTGATTGAATTGTGTAAAGGTAATAGATGACATTTGTCTCTATTTACTTTCCCTGTTCTACTTTACATGTGTTGAGAATTCATGGAACATTTTGTAGAGAACATTATGCCCTCTTTCTCTTTCACCTTTAATCCTCCTGTCATGGTCACATATCTTCTAGAAGCTAAAATATTGTACATTTAGAACATTTTCAGTTTATGAAATTACTTACTGTGTTTCAATTCTGTAAATGTAGCATGTAATTGAAGAGGGAAGAGAGAAAGATAGAGGGGTTTAATGAAAGAGATTTGGTTTAATAAGTCCAGGTATGCAATGCAGAAATGAAACACATTTTCCAGAGCATATCTCAGCAGCTATTGGTCAAGCTTTTGGCTCAAGCTTTGGAAATTCAAATACTGTGTATTTTCACCAGACATGACAAAAACACAGAGCAGGAAACAGAAACAGGTTTGTGTTACTTTGCTTTGTTTTAGTTTTGTTGTTGGTTTTGTTGTTCGTTTGTTTGTTTAACTGAACATTTGAATTGTTTCTTTGCATTGATAACTACTTAGAAAAATCACTGTGTTTTCTGCACAGAGGCAGACCTGTTTAAGTTAGAGTATTACCCAACACAGAAGCAGGTTCAGAAGCAGTACTGATTGAGTGAGCAGCACAGGAATTTTTAGCTCAGGCTTAAAATTGCCAGTTTATGTTAATACACTGTCTAGTGCTCTCTAGCTCCATTGCTTCTAGATCTGGGAAAAAATAATTAAAAAAAAAAAATCAGAAGCAGAAGTTCTGCAGTCATGTATTTCATTTTGTGTTGCTAATGTTTCTACTTTCAAAGAACTAAATATTGGGATATTGAAGTGACCTTTCAATCATTATTCAGACAGTGTGCTTGTTATTGTAGAAGTCATTAGCAGCCTCCATTGCCTTGAGTTACAGCCCAGGTCCACTCTCAGGGAGGATAGGCTGTTCAGACAAAATTCAGGAGCAATGATATTGCAGCTATAATTTTAAGCATTTACATGAGACAATGAAGAAATTGAAGCTGCACTACAATCAAGGCAAATGGGAGAAGTCCAAAAACAGTCTAATAATCAGGTGGGAATTGTTTAAAATTGTGCTTACAAATCAGCAAATGTTTATTGACAAGAATTAATACTTACTGTATATAGGTGAAATCTTGTTTCTATTACATTTGTGCCACTGAAGTCACTGCAAGAAAGTTATATGAGTGCAAATCAGTGAAAAATATGGATACTTGCTATTCTGAGCATGTATTTATTTGTGCAATGATTAGTGTCTATATATGAATTATAAATACCCTTTCTGAAGCAGTGGGTAGTATAATGTTTACTGGATTCAACTAAAAATGTAAAAAGAAAAAGCTTTTGGAAAAAACCCTGCTTCTCAAAAGCCAAAGAATAGGAATTACTACACAAATCAGTAAATTTTATTAAAGCGCATAGTTTTTGCCGTTGAGGAGTTTTGCTGTTGCTGTAAAGGAAAAAGGATTAAAAAGTAAATTTTATTTTATTGCAAATTTCATAAGCAAACCACATTTAAAAAATATGTGTATGCTTAGTGATCTCTCAATATGCATAAAATAATACCTACTGTCACAGCTTTTCTAAATGTCTTCACTGCACTGACATTTGTCTCACTTGTACCAAAAAATCCCTCCTACCTCAGCAGTTCTTTTATTCTAATAGGCTTCCACCAAGACATAAATCTTACTGAAAGTAATTACAATTTCAAGTACCAGAGTCAGGAATCAAGTAGAAACCAAGATTTAAGTGTAAGAAAGATAAGAAAGATATTCTTGATAATTTTCCTTTGTGTGCTATATGAGGATGCTTGTGGTGTGCATCCTTAAATGTGTACATTGGTTCTGTAAGCATGAAGCAGTGTTGTCACCTTGTGAGAGGAATGTGTAATGTCATACTGCAGCACCAGTATTTAAATCCTGATGGAGTCCTGTCACTTAGCAAACTCATACACAGAGCTAAGGAACAGAAATCTTAATCTTTCCCTTGCTTCCCAATAAATCATGTCTTCATGCAGAAGAAAAGGTGACTGAGTTGGGTTTTCATCATCAAGTGTATTTCTGACAAGACTTCCTAATTCACTGCAGCCTCAATCTTGTAATTAAGCAAGCTTGTAATTAAGAAAGTGTAATTCAGCTAATGATATAATGGTACACTGGTGGCTTCAGCATATGTATTAACAAAATAGAAGAAAAGTTTTCTTAATTTTATTTCACTAAACGTTTGAATACTTATGACTGCAGTTTCATAGAGTTTGAATTAAAGCTAAGCTACTTCCAATTCCTTCACTTAACTGTTCATTCATGTCCTTCACCACAGGACTCCATTACCCTCAATTTCTGTCCAGAGTTGCTTTCAAAGATTAGCTGTCTGCATTTAAGCCCAAGTACAGAAAGACTAAATGCTGTTGAATACATGTAAATGTTATGTGTTCTAATCATTATACTAATACCACTATGTACTAATAGCAGTATTTCTCATGAAGTAATTGATGTGTAACAGATTCCTGAATATATGCAGATGAAAACATGGAAAGGTTAAAGAAATAGGTAAAGGAAATGAAATCAAAATAAATTAATTCTTTAGCTTTAACAGCCAGTCCTTAAGCAAGCAATCGAACACAGTTAATAGTCCTATAGCAAATGCTAAGCTACTATTTCTTTCAGTGACATTACTTGTGCATGCAACAGTAAAGCAAGGTGATCAGTTTCATACAGCAAAGCCTGACAAAGTCACAACAGCCACTAGCCATTCACATTTTAGTCTTTTCTGTACTCTTAATCCATTTCTATTATGATGTCAGATATGAGCAGCTTTATTATCTCACAGCCCACTTCTGCACCAGTAGCTGGTCATTTTCATATGCAACTTGTACCTAGTATGGTCTGATTCCTGCAGACTTTCAAGACTTTTGTTTTAATACTCTTCAGTGGAAGTGTGCAGGCAAATTACTGCAGTTTTATGATTGTTTACTTTCATATAATTCTTTTTACAAAATCACTTATATAGATTCTTGCTTTCACTTATTTCTCAAATATCACTGTCTTCGAAAATCAAAGTAGAATTTCTATTGCTAATCTTTTTCTACTATTCTAGCATAACTCTACTGAAGTGTTGTTGCTGTGCTTCACTGGTCATTTCAAGTAGCCTAGGAATGTGGATGTATTGGGTTTGCATGGCTGAGTTTCAACAGTGGTGAGGTGTGGCTCTGCAACCAGTCCAAAAACTGACCCATATTAGACAAGAGCCTGAAGGAGGCCCTCTGGAGCAGGCCATACATGTGTGTGTTATCAATGTTCTTTTTCTCCCAAAGCCAAAACATAGCATCATACTGGACATTACAAAGAAGGAAAAAAAAAAATCAACTCTGTCCCAGCTGGAAATAGGACACCACCACACCAGGATCTTTGCAATAAACAGAGGAAAGGAAAACTCTGTTATGTAGAATGAGAACTGTGGGAAAATTCTGTATGTAAATATTTAATAATGATGGACGAAAATTAAACAGGCCTAAACTGCAGCTCCTTTATTGCAGTCTCTGTTCTATTACAGTCTCAAGTTCTGTTTCCAGAGTTTTCTTCTCTTTTGGGAATAAGGTCCAGAATCACAGGGAAACATCTGGGAACTCTCTGAAATGAGTGAGGGTGCCTGCTGCTGACAGATAAGGACACAATTAAGTTTTTACCCCGAGAAAGCTCTAGTAGCTTCTAATGAGTATGATTACCTGCCCTCAACCCAGGATGGCTGAACCTGTTGCTGCAGCTGCCCCAGTTGAAGAGATGCATCTTTTTTGGCTGATGCTTGCAGGAAGATTAAACAAAGACAAGATCCAAAATTCAGCCAACAGGTACAGTAGTTTGTGCAGAAGAAAGGGAAAGGCAGTCACTCACTGAATCACTTGCTCTCAGGTATGGTGGTGACACACCAGAGAGAAGCTTCCTTGGCAGGTATTGGAGCTATAGCAGAGGCTTCAAAACAGACAGGGCTTTGTACAATAGAAACAGCTGTTCAGGAGAGATGGCCCTCTGTCCTTTAGGAAGAATAGTCTTGGAAGAGCTGTGTTGCCACATTGTGAAGTGGAGCAGTTAAGGAAGGAAGTGAGGGGAAAAGGACCTGGGTTTTGTGGTGCCCTTGCTATAAACAAACAATCAAACAAATAAATAAATAAAGTTAATGGTGTCTTGGGCTGTTTTAAGAGTGAGGGAGGTGATCCTTTCCTTTGCTCAGAACCAGTGAGGTCATGTCTGAAATACTGTATCCAATTCAGTCTAGGCTTTCTAGTACAAATGTTTACAAATACCAGAAGAAACAGTGCAAAGAAGATAAAGGCTCTTTTCTGTGCTACCCAGTGACATGAGAAGAGGCAGGAGTGGGCACAAACTGAAATACAGGAGGTTCTCTGTGTACACTAAGAAACAGTTTTTTACTATAAGTACTGAGCACTGGCACGGATTGTCCAAAGAGTTTGTGGAGTCTCCTGACTTGGAGACCTTCAAAAGCCACCTGGATATGGTCCTGGGCAACCTGCTTTGGGTGGCAGTGCTTGCTAGACCATATGCTCTTCAGAGGTGACCTTCCAACTTCAAACAGTCTGCGAGTCTAAAAATAAATAAATCGTAGACTACTCAGTTCTGACCATTTAAGCACTAAGAACAGGTTTGTCCTGAGAGAAAACTCTTGCTCTGAAGAGCTCTGACACAAGCTTGCGAATTCATAGTTTCAGTGTCTGAAATCTGATTGGACAGTAGTTCCAAATTTTTAACACAGGCATTTTATTCCATGTCAGCAGTTTACAGGCTGGTTCGGCTTGGTCCCGTGACTAGTGGGGCGGAGGGATCCGCAGATCCATGCCTCCAGAAAAGGAAACAGAGGACCCCAAAATAATTAAAAACAGAAACAACAATCTGAGGAGAAACAAACTAATTTACTAAATATAGTGTTGGAATGCAAGATAACACACTATAATACAATATAATTAGAACTGAATCTAATAAATCAAATCTAATGAGAGCTAGTGTCCAAAAGGTGGATAGGCCTCACCATAACACTGAGGTGAGATGCACAATCCAGTTGAGCAGGAGGGACAAGAGTCTGATGAAGAAAAGCGCTTCAGGTGACCTTGCCAGGGTTGTATCTCCTCTCTGCCTGCTAAGATCCCTGGGGTATGTAGTTCTTCTCTTCCGGGCAGGTAACCAGAACTTGAGCATTAACAGTTAAACTTCCAGTGCCCCACATGATGTTATGATGTGGAATACCAATAATGAAAAATCATAAAACCATGACATTCCACTTATTCCTTAAGAATGGCAATGAATATATCTACACACAAATTCCAAGCTAGCAGATGCAAGGAAGCTCCCATATATATTTTAAGCCTGAATGCTCATAATGCTTTGCTAAATAATCCTGCCTCTTTTCTAATATGCCCCTGGTAACACAGTATTTGATTTGGTATGCTTTGTCAGCAAATATATAAGAACAAGTTAAAAGCTGGGATTTATTTCAGTCTTATTTGAGGCTTTTTTTTTTTTTTTTCTTTTTAATGAGAATCATACAGCTATATATTCTTTTATACACTTTTTATGCAGGATATTAGTCATTATTCACATTTGAGAAATAACATCACCTTGCTTACTCAAAGGCATTTATGTTCAATATCACACAATTTATTCTGTAGTAGTACAGGTGCTTTTTTCTTTTCTTTCTTTTCTCTCTCTCTCTTTTTTTTTTTTTTTTGTAATTCTTAAATAATGAACATAAATTGATTCATGATTCACTCTGGGGGAAACGTGAAACTTCTGAAAGTGAAGAAAACCATGTCCATAATATTTTCAAGGTATTTACAGAAAAGCATTGCAAGCTTTCAGTGCTTTATAATTGCATTTTAAATAAAAGTGTGATAGCAAGTTCTAACTCATATTGAGCACTGCATTAGATGTGAATTAAGATATATCGTTCTATAGAATTTATTTATTTTTTTAAGGCAGTAAATAGTGTTTTCATCGTAGGAAATTAGTTCCTCATAGGATTTAAGAAAAAAGCTCTTATTTTTAGGAAAAAATTCATTTGAAATATAAAAGCTGAAAAAGTTGGGGAAAAAAAAAGAGAAAATATCAAAATTGTAAGCTGTCTTTATTTTATGTAGCATGTTAGAATTATAATCACAGTCTGTAGGTATAACTTTGAATGAAGAATATAAAAAAATATTTTCAGTAAATAGACAACATGCTTACATAAACTATTCAGGAATGTAGTGAGGGTTCAGTTCACTGAATTCAGTAACAAAACATCCCCATTCATTATAAATGCAAGTCCAACACTTACATTTATAAAGGTCCTTAGATTGTAAAAATAGAAAAAGATGCTGAGAAATTGGTTTTATCTTGAAGCTTTTTGTAGTTTGTCTGGTCATATCTATTCAAGGTGATTATTTTATCATTTTTGGTATTCTGCTTATTAATAGAACTATTTAACATAAAGTTAGACACTTTTCTAAATTATAATAAAACTCTTGCTGTCTTTACTTGTCTGTTGTGCACTCTGTCTGAAAGTGTTCCATGTTATTTAACTGAGAAACATTTTGAAAGTCACCCCCTGAGAAAAATGCTGTTCTTATCATACTAGTACCAAATATTCCATTCCTAGCTGTTATAAAACTCACTACTTTTTGCAAATTCAGGGGATTAAGGATAAAATATAGATAAGAACATTGATATTTTCCCTCTTAAAATAGTTTAACTGAGTTTTTCTATTTCTTTGTACCAAAATGGAACAAACTTATCTAGCCCTCTCCAAGCCTCCTAAGTTCTGACTGATTGCTTTTAGTAATATTTATTCATCCAAGTATACGCCTGTGTTTTAATACAAAAGATTCCTGTTGTCAAACTTTGGAAAAATGTGTTTAAGGAAGATAATGTAGAAAACTCGTATTAGAATCTTATTTCTAATACTTATTATTGATTTTAATATCCAAAAAGAGTCAGCTCCAAACTGTTTATTTCAGGTGATACACATACATATATGCCTTTAAATATGTGTTATACTTGTATGCACATATGCATTTCCATAAATACAAATGAAGTTTATAATACTGGTTTTTATTAGCCTAAAGACTGCAAAAACAATACCTATGTAAAAACAACATTTTTACCTTTGAATTTGCCTTTTAATTCTTTTCATGCCATGCAGTCACATAGAAACTTACAGACATGAAACTTTAATCAATTTTTACCTTAAAATAACTTATTATCAACACACAGTATTGGTAATTCTAGCACTTGAAATTAAAGGGAAATAAACAAAATGATTGAGGATTCAATGGAAAACTACTTTGAGCATTCACACTGTCTCACCTTTTTGTCACAAACTCTCAAGTACTGTTGCAAAATAAAGAAATTGCTATGAATTGTTATGTATATGTATAAACACTTGCACTTAGTACTAGCAGCACTGCGAAATAAACTGTGAGCCCAGATTTTCATGTCACTTAGTTTCACTCTATTTGTGCTCTAAAGAGAAAAATTTGATTCTAAAGAAAATGGTCTGAATCTTAATCAAGGTGTTTCATAAGCATAACTAACAATTTTCAGTCCAGAAGGAAGCACTCAGGACAGTACATTTAAATAATGAGTAACTCATGAACCAATAATGACAAGAAGCTGAGAAGACAGTACATCTTTTTGGGAAAGGATGAATGTTCCTCAGTATTAGTGCCCTGGGAGATTCCTTCAAGAAAAAAATGACAAGGAACTTCAAGTAGACATAATAATTTTAGGATAAACAGTTCATGAGTGATAGCAAAATAAATGTACAGAATGAACTAAATGTTGTAATGAAATGGAGTTTTTCAAATGATTTAATTATTAGTTAACAATAAAATTTGTTTTAACTTTCTTGGAATTCCTGACTTTTCAGGAATTATTGAAAAATAATTGAATGAAATGAACTTTGAAAGGTTTAGGTACTTTTTTTTTTTTGCTAGTCTTCGAATAAAGTTAGTGTTCATCTGCTTCTGAGTTCTTCCATATTATTTTGCATGCATGTGTTTGCAGATGAGAAAGTCTCAGCTTTTTAGTTTTGATCTAGGTGGTACTGAAATCCTGATGGCACTCACTCATCTCAGGTGACCTCTGATAGTTCCCCTTTCCTTGCTCAGCACTTCTCTGAATTTTAAAATAATTTTAAATTATAAATTAAATTAAATTAATTTATAAATAAATTACATTAAATAAATAAGTAAAATAAATTTTAAATTTTTGAATTCCATTCAAATTGTTACCAGATCTTCCTTGGCAGGAATTATTTTATCTACAACTGCTGTACTAAAATGTGAAATTTTCCAAAGAAAATTTTACTTTGGTATTCTGTATCCTCTGTCTTGGTTTTAAATTAATGTATTGAGCCACTTCTTGCTAAGGATAAGAGCCATCTTCTCAAACTACCTGATTTAAACATTTGAAATCCTTACCATCTTTGAATGTAATAGACTTTAATCCTTCATTCTTTATTGATTCTATATAGATCCATGTCCTGTATTTCTCACCAATTATTACTAATACACATTTTTAACCGTTCCAATGCTTTGTAGTATATTAAATAAATGTACAGGATTTTATTTATTTATTTACTTATTTTTCTCAATGTTGCACAATGTTCCTGCATCAGGTGCAGGTAGATAGGTGCTGAAAAAGGTCCTGAAAGGGGAGGCCTCTTTGAATAGAGGCTGGGGATGTTCTTCCCTGGCACAGCAGGGTCCAGGCAGTTCCAGTAGTCCAGTGGGCACTTCAGGGCTGGGTCCAGTGGCCATGTCATATGAGTCTTACCATAAAACAATGTAACAAATCATTAGAAATTCAAATTTATTTTGTTTTTAGCATAATAGTTAAATTTTCCCTTCTGTGTATCTGATTGTCACAGTGCTGATAACAATATTCAGGGGAAAAGAACACAATTCTTTTTATCAGAAAGCCAATTGTATGTCTTTATCTAACAGGAAAGACTGTATAACTGTAAGTGATTTATTAATGTCTTTTACAAAATTATCCTTAAAGCAAATTCAGTTTTGAAACAAAGGTAGATACACAGGGTTACAAGACTGCCTTACTTCAGATACTTTACTGAAATACATGAAAATTGTAATTAACAATTACTCTATTATTAGCTACTGAATATTCAAAAATATTAGAGAACATTATTTTCATTATGATTACTGCCTATGATTCATCTTCTACATTGTTTGACCGAGGAAGGAAATGTTCTTCCAAATGCTGCAAGAAATATTCTCTGTGAGAATAACTGAGAATATAGTTTATTTCTTTCCCCTCTACTAATAGGTACCAATTATAGAAAAATAGAAAAGTAAAATGGTCTTCAATATCAATTCCTTGTTGTAGATTATTAGCAAGGCTTTTTTGTCCCATTTTTTTGGGTTCTCTGTTGTCACCTATGATACTGAAGTTCAAGTACTTCTGTAAATTCCTGCTATAGCTTGTCTGTTTATACCTTCAGGCTGCAAACTGGAAAGTAATGCCAAATCTGATATATCTTCTAGACTGCAAACTACAACACACTTGTTCCCACTCCTAGAAGAATACTTAAATTTTGCCAAAAGGCACTGTATTTTTTTTTTTTTTTCCCCAGGGCAACAAAGCAGTTCTTATATGGTTGAAAACCTAGTTATAAACAAGAACTGAAAAATGGTTAGGTATCTGGAGCCTAACCATTACTTGTTTGCTTGCATGAAAAACTGAAAAGGAAGCAAAAAAATATTTCAGCAAGTTGCTACCAATTCAGGCACCTGAAAAAATAATGTTTTGAGCCAAATTATACTAATTTATTTTCTCCATGTCCTGTAAATATAAAGCCTTTTCCTACATAAAATATTACTAATTAATGTGAAAAGCTGCTTAATAACACCCTTGACCAACCATCAAAAGGAGGGACCGGGTTAAAAGACCTCATTCAAGATATAGAAATATTACTGCCACTTAAAAACAGGAAATCTTACTCTTTTTTTCTATGCAAAGTACCTTTTTTTCCTCTGACCACTCTAAAATTTATGGAAGGTGTCATTTGTCAGAATCTGTAATCAAAGTGATGCAACATGCACTCCAAATGTCTAGTCTAGCAAAATTATTAACAAGTGAATATAACTTCAGAACTGGAAGCATTAGCCAAACTGCACTCTGTCAGTACCTGCTCCAATTATAATTGCAATTTATGGAATATAAATTTTATACCACTAGGAGATAAGGCACCTTCTAGATGCCTTTGCTAAATCCAGTTATTTCCATATCTTGTCCCTCACACACCCACAAATATGACGGAATTATTTTGAACATTGATATTAACTAGAGCCAAGATACGTATTAAGAAAAAAACATTCATAATGTCAAATGACTTTCTTTAGTTTTTGCTGAATATTTCAGGCAGAATGGAATCATTTGCTTGCAATAATTTTTGTCTTTTTTGTTTGTTAGTTTGGTTTTTTTTTGTTTTGTTAGTTTGTTTCTTTTTTGAATTGTTGGCTAAAGGCATAGACTCCAGTAGTATTCTAATACACACAAGGGGTAATGATTTAGGAAAACTGAAACGTGTGATACTGATTAGGCAGATAACTAACTAACTAACTAACTAAGTAAATGTATTCAAAGTGGTATTCAGGGGCAGATTTTAGTAACTCTAAATAAACTTAAAAATAAAGGAAGAATCAGAACTCATAACTGCATAAAAGCAGTAATAAGTTTCATATTAGAACAATAATTTATTATATTTATACATATAAAAATATTATATTTAAATATATTTATTTATAAATATATTTTATTATATACATAAATATTATTTTCATTTATTTATATATATATTTAAATTAATTTGACATCTAGCAATCTCAATGATGTGGATAAACCTTTCATTGAAGGAATAATGTGTTTTTGCTGAAGATGCTGTGAATTACAAAGACTAAAATGAAAGTGAAAAACTCTTTCCACTTCGGTAGTTACCTTACTGGATTAAATATATTTCTCGCCCTTGCTATTTGTAATTAAAGTTAAAAAAAATAAAGTTAAAGTTAAAAAATAAAGTTAAAAAAATGCTACCCAGGCATTTGTAGATAACTAGCTGGAAGATAAAAATCTCATGAGGATGCTTAACTACTTTATAAAGAACTGACAGGTAAAGATATTTGTGTATTGTGTGACTAATTTTCTCAACAGTGGACAGTATTCCAGGAAACCTTTTCTTGGCAGTTCCTAAGAATCAGAGTGAGAACACCCTGAAAAATATGTTAGGACAGGATAGGTTAACAGCGTAACATAGTTTAATATGGCATATGATTGCATAGCATAGCACGGAATGGGGTAGTATAGCATAGGAAGCATAGTTTGTTATGAGTAATATATTCCTACAATAGACAAGGAGAGGAGAATAAATTCTGTAAATCAGGAAAAATAATTCTTCAAAGAAAAGTAGTAGAAAGTCTAAATAATCAATGAACCAGTTTCAGGATAATAGAATTAGTCAGTATAAGCTTTTAAAAGAATAAAACCATAACTAAGTAGTAACACTAGTTGTAACATAATCTTTATTAATTACATGAATTTATCCTTGAAATCTACTTGAAATGCTAGGTTAATGCAAGTATACTATTTTTTATCAGTTCATATTATATGAGATTCAAAATAATTTTGTAGCATGTGTATTAACTCTATTGGTGCACATGGCTTTTATCTTCTAGCCTTAGGAATTCCTTACCTAACCAACTCTGTGGGAAAACAAAACAAAACTTTTTCTTTTGAAATCATGGCTCTGTAAGTCATTGGCAGTGCTGTTTCATTGCAAAATACGGAGAGAAAGTTACATTGCTGTAACAGAAGTACTTTTTTAGGGTTTATTTCTAGAGGGGTGTTTTTTTATGGCAGGATGACAGCTTAGAATAAAGGTAGGGGTGCAGAGTCTAGGCATTCCCACAACTCATTATCCTGCAAATACGTGGATTACCACAGTGCAAAAGAAGCAACTGTATTCAAGAGCAGTCAACAAATCTCTGTGTGAATAGTTACTGTGAGAGGCTTGAAATGAGGAAAGTTGAAAGCGACTTTTGTGCTGCTCAAAGACTCACTGGGGCATGTAGGAGGGTGAAGCTTCATTTTTCCAGCTTAATAAAGTAGTTCATTTTTAATTAAGAAATAAGATATAGTAGGATGTAAACAGTGACTGCATTAATTCATAGTTAGTGTGCTGCGGCTATCTATGGGGCTGAAGGATATGTCAACATCACTGCAACTAGGCATGAATTATCACCACTAAGTGTTTATTCTGGAATATCTTACAGCCATTGTAAAAAATGTTATTATTTTGAAAATATTTATATTGTTTAATTAAAAGAGCACAAATACATTTTTGTTTCAAACCACGCACAGTTCATTTTATTTGTTTGTTTGTTGGTTTATTTAAAGTGTATTCATTTATTTAATAGGAGAGAAATTTGCCCTTCCCTGCACAAAGCACATTTACAAAGAGCAAGTGGCAAAAGGAGAAGGGAATAAGTGCTTTGTTCCATTCTGTTATTCCAGTATCTTTATATCTTCTTGGAATTTTGAACACAGAATTATCAGTACTGTGAAATAAAAAAAGCACTGATTGTAAAAGCACTTAAATTAAAAATGGAAGTTAAAAATTATTGGTTCTGAAGAGGTTCTGAAGGTACTTTTTCTTTTTTTGCAGGAATGGAGAATGAATCTCTTGCAATACAGTGAGATAAGTTTCCTGGCTTCAAAGAGCTGCTGTGTATTCAAATAGGAATAGATGCTGTCCTAATGACTATTATATAATCTGTAGGGTATTTTTCTGCTGCTCATATCACCACCTACTGCAGATGCAGGTGTATGCTGTAATGGATTGTGAGCACACCTAAACTCCTATTGTGCCTACTCTGAGTTAGACCTCAACCAGCTTCTTCCAACAGTGCTATAGTCGTGTCACTACAGCGCAAGACTTTATCCTGTACATGAAGAAACAACAATTAATAATACAGAAGAAAGAATATTGTTCTTTGTATTCGTTCAATAAAAGCCTTATATTTTATTTTAAAATATGACGTGATTTATAAAAAAAATAGATATACTTTAATGACATAGGTTGACAGACAAAATACCAACAAGAAGAACGACCTTAAGTATTAAATAAATATTTAGGTTTTTTTTCATCCCCACTTACAATTTCTGTAGTAATTACAGTTTCTTTCCTTACTACTCTTCCTTTCCTTTTCTCATTTTTATCAGGTTGGTACCCGAAGAAAGAATTTCTGGATTATTCTCCATTTCAGAGAGGGCATGTTAGTACTGAGATGGATTTTAATAATATAAGTTGGCAACAAGTTCTGTATATAATATCATAAAAAGTCAATTTCTGTGATAATATGAGACCAAAAGTATGGAAATACTGTGCGTTTAGAGCACATTGCATGATTAGTTTTCTTTATGTCGCTGAAAACCAATTAGAAATACAATGAGATATCATGCAATACAACCACCCCATCCAGTAACAAAAGAATCACTGTGACTCTTCCAAACATCATTTCAGGACTTTCTTTTCCATATGGTATATGAAAGAAAGTTATTGGCAGTGTGGAGTTGCTATATCTGCCAAAAATTCTCTTTGCTAAGCAGTAAACCAAGTAGCAAATAAGCTTTATGTATAATTAGCTTACTGAATTGCCATGTAAAATAGGTGAATTGTATTGTTAATGAATAATTCCCACCTGTGAATATATATTAATACTACTTTTGTTTAAAGTTAACCATGTTTGAGGTAGTTAAGAAAGATAGGTATAATTTTTAATAATTGTGTGAAAGTGCAGAAAACTGTATGAAGTGTAGAAATATCTACTAGAATTACCAAGATTTCATATCCCATGAAAATTGTACATGGGGTTGTATGATCGTAGGGTTTAAGCAATGCTTTATCTTCACAGGACACAGGAACAACTAGAAGTAGAAATGACATTAAAGAAAGCAATTGTATGTGTTTTCACAATTACTTGCACTGCAAGTGTCATTCACCATTAGAGTTCTCCTTCAGGGTGAGTTTGGTCCAGTTTTAAATAAACATTGTTTTAAACTAATCCACAAATACAATGGACTTTTAAATGATTGTGTACTTTCAGAAATCTCAATAAGAATGATGTTAATGGTTTGATTCTGTCTTCTAAGACTTTGGAAATAAGAAAAAAAATCCTGCATAGCTCAGAGAAAGGAAAATAAAAGAAAAATAAAAGAAAAATAAAGTCAGTATATATATGTTTGAAAAATAGATCTGTAGTGTCTAGTTATGCCTTCTATTCTAATTCATATATTATTGAAGGACTGTTTATCAAATTCTGTTCCCTGTGTTACTAACATGCCGCCAGATCAATTTCTGTAAGTGTTTTTCCTGCTATTTTCAGACAATTATATAAGAATAGGATTGTTCCACCACCAATATCTCTGTACTTCTAGCTTTGTGAATCTTTAGCAATCTTGACTGGTGCTCAGGATATTTGTTTGTAGTTAGAACAAGGCTTGACTTGCTTTCCTTGTTTCAGAAGACTAACAATGTGGAGAAAAATTATCATTGATAACCAGCCTTGTAAAAACAGCACCCAAAACGGATATTTAAAAATTGTCCCTTACTGTTTATTAACCATGGTCATTTTATATTTTAAATGTAAAATGTTTATGAAATAATATTAGATTAGTCATAGCTTGTAATAGGAAGAAGAGAAAAGTGGGGAGGAGGAGACAGAATGGGAAAAAAAATAAACCAATCAGAATACTGAAAAAATCGTGTGCATTTTAATAAAGATGAGTACAGTCTAATATGGCATTGATACTTCACAGAAATTTTACCTTTCAAATTAGCTGTTACATGCAGCATGCTGTGCTTCTGTAAGGCTGCAGAACAGTCACATTAATGCCACAACATCTTTAAAATAAAAACTCTGCAAAATTATTCACTTTCCATGAATATTGAATATTAATGACTTTTGATATTGCAGTTTATTAACCTTTTACATTTGTGGTCAGAAATGAAACATGCTGGGAACAAATGCATGACAGAAGGGAAAAATGTTTTTGACGGCTATTGGGCTCCATTTGACAGTTAATAAAAGTCATCAAGTCCATATTATGTTAGATTAACCAAGATCTGTATTCCACTTGACAAGTCATTATTATTAAAGGCAAGTGGAGGGTATTTTCAAATACACCCTGGAGTGATGCATGTTAAAATATGTATGGCAAACTCTTGAATGTCAAGGACATTTTGTGCAGTGTATAATGGAAAACTGCATGTAATGTGCAGTTTGGGGACTATTTTATGTACCTCTGAAGACCTCAAAGCATCAGAATGAATATTTTATTGAAAACTGTCATGCACTGTGCTGGGACTGAGTATTGCCAATATTTATGAACAGCCATCCATTTGCTAACATGATACTTCTGTTAAAGAAGAGAAAAAACCAAATGTGACCAAATGACTCATATATGCTTCTCTGTTTTCTGTTAACTGCATCAGCTTTGTTATCCTAACATGTTAATTTAATACTTGATTTTCATCACAGTACAGTTTTTTTTTTCCTTCTTCTTTTTTTTTTTTTTTTCCCTCAGTTCTGCTTAGTTAAAGGAGTAGCATTGCTATGAGCAAAACTGTACTATACTGAAAGTAGGTTTAGAACATATGCTCTCCTGTAGTGTGCTCCACCACTTTTGACTGTATTTCCTTTCACTATAAAAGTAATGTAATATCGTGCCAAGAGTTAAGTAGTAATGAAAAAAAAAAACAAAAACAAACAAACTACAGATTATTCTGCAGTACTGATATAGTATGTCTAAAAGTCTGCAAGGCCTTTGACATGATCCCACACCAAACTGTTACATCTGAAATGGAGAGGGATGGATTTGAGAGTTGGACTACTTGATGGATAAAGAATTGATGTCCGCATCCAGGCCTCAGTCCCCAAGCTCTATAAGGATGTCAAGATTTTGGAGGGCTGGAGCACTACTTCTATGAAGACAGGCTGAGGGAGCTGGGTTTGTTCTGCCTGGTTATGAAAATGCTCCAGGGAGACCTCACTGTGATCTTCCAGTACTTAAAAGAAGCTTACAGTCAGGAGGGAGACATGCTTTTTGCACAGTCTGATAGTAATAGGACAAGGTAGAACAGTTTTAAACAAAAAGAGAGGAAAATTTAAATTAAATCTTAGGGGGAAATTTTTCACTCAGAGGGTGACGTAACAGGCTACAAGAAAAGTTGTGGATGCTTCATGCTTGGAGGTGTTCAAAATTGTGTTAGATAAGGCCCTGAGTAAGTTGATTTAATACATAGTATCTGTTGGTTGGCAACTTTGCCCAAGGCAAGGGAGTTGGAACTAGACGATCCTTCTAACCCAAGGCATTCTATTATTCTATTTATTATGAATGAACCTTGTACTTTTGGTGCTGAATATCATCAATGTTCTCTTGGACTAAGACACTCTCAAGTTTAAAAAGTGACTATGAGAACAGTGACTACAGGTGAAAATGATCCTGAGTCAGTGTGTATCTGGTGGTTTCTAGGATATAAATCTGACAGAAAGAATAAATGATGTAAGGCAGTGTAGAGAAAAGTGCTTCCTTCACTTGAAAGAATGTGAGAGTGGTGAAAATTTCTCAGTATGTCCACAGCTAATTCTTGCTTTTATATTGCCTTTTATCATTTTTAGAGGTGGATCATACAAAGAACAAAAGAACATTAATTTTATTCTTTTTCTGTGTATGAGTGTCCTCATTATCTAAATTTATATCATTTACTGTAATTTGCAACAAGTTTTGCAAATCTGTAGTACAAAACTTACTGATCTCTGTTATCTTCATGAAAAGAACACCTTATATTTGTAATGGGAGCAGAACTAAAAACAAAACAAAACAAAAACAGCAACATATATTATACCCACTGTTGCAAAAGCTATTTCATTTACGTGATGCACTTACTCTGTTCAGTTTAGGATTTGCGGAAATGCTATCTATGATATAATTTACTATACAAGAAAACACCAGGCTGAATGGCAGCTCTTCACTGAATATATTCACTGAAATTTCATTTGCTGTATAAAAGTCAATGAAATTCATTCATGAGGGGTCTAATTCTTACTCAGTAAGAAATGAGATAGCTCTATTGAAATATGTGTGTTTGTATCAATTCAATACCACCAGAAAACGTATCATACTTTATACACAGTTCTTACAAAATTGATGGCAATAGTACAGAATTATATGTTCTCATACCAAGTAACCCTTGTAGTTCCAAATTTCTCATTGTATGAAAATACGGCTGTATGAGAATCTGCATTGCTCCGACAGAAGTTAAACATAACAGTTTCAGCCAGTCTCAATTAGTTCCTTTCCTCTGACTTTGCTATGCCAAGGCCTACGAAAGAAATGAAGAATGTACTAGTAATGTTAGGCACTCATTGTGTCTAACTAGATTTTTTTGTTTGTTTGTTTGTTTTTACTAAGCAGAATTGTCCGAAATGTGGAATATTTAAATTTGTTAATATTTCTAGGTAAATATTGTTAACATTCAGATTAAGATAGCAAACCTGCTAAAAAGAAGTGTTTGAAGGACAGTTATAATAACCCCGAGCTAATCTTTATCAGCCCAGAAAATTCATTTTCAAGTTTAATACTGTAATTACAGGCATAGAGAAACATCTAGTTTAACACATTATATCCCACAATGGCTCATACTAAGACTTAGAGAAAAAACATGCAAAGCTGAGAGAACTCTGGAGAGACCCCGTTTTCAAGCTTTCCTCAGTTGCTCATTTAGGAACTTCATCAGTAACATGTTTAATCTGGGCAATTATATGTAATTTTAAAGAAATCTTTTATTTGTTTTAAAATCAGTGATAGAATTATTTCTTATGGCTTAGTTTCTCTGTTATAAGAAACAAAAAGTAATAATTCTGTCTTAGTTTTAGCTGAGACAGAATTGTTTTTCTTCATAGTATCTGATATGTGTGAGAATCCTTCTTTGTTTTTTGGCTCAAAGCTTGCCTCCTAAGGTGTTTCTTGTGATAAGAGTGACTTCTCTAGCAGATGAGTGATGGGTGTTGCCATGTGGCAATCAACATTACTGTGTGGACAGTTTTAGCTGTTTACCTTCAGAAGATAGTGCTCAGGACCGTTTACTGGCAGAAGATCTGGCCTGTGACCAAATAACTCCTGTTTGCTATGGGAGACTGGGGGATGGTGCTATTGTATCCTGTCAAGGCAAGATACAAGTTGGCACCTCTCTGTTCCCTCTTATCTGCTAGCAAGGCCAGGAAGATAGGAACAAAGGAGTTCCCACGGAGATCCCAGAGCCAGAAACTGCCACTTCAAGGAGAGCTGACTCAATCACTTTGGACTTACAAATAAGTTGGTACTACCATTGAAAAGGGGCCATCATCACCATGGTCACCATCATCCTCAATGGAACAACAACACCCGATGACCCACCACTACTGAAGATCAAAGACTGAACTATTAACCACGCTGGATCCATGGTGGTGACTATCTCCTCTTGCTTCCTATAAAAACTCCTTGCTTCTTCTTTCCTATCTTTTCTATCACCCTTGTTCCTTTCCTCATTACCTTAACTCACAATAGTGTCCATCCTCCTCTTCCCCATCTCCCTGATTAAGATCGGTAATAAACTGGGCAGACCAACGTTTGAACCGTTGTTTCTTAATCTCACACCAGGTATACAGATATTAAAAGAACCTTCTCTCCCTCCTATAAATTGGAGCGAGACAATATGATGCCATGTTTTAGTTTTAGGAGAAAAAACATTGTTGATAATACACTGATGTTTCTAGTTGTTGCTGAGCAGTGCTGTAAGAGCTAAGGACACTCAATTTTTCCTACTGTCCTACCAATGAGGGGGCACCCAAGGAGCTGTGAGGGGACAGAAATAGGACATCATGCAGAAGGAAAGTATTGGAAGGGGTGGGAGTTCATCTCTTTTTTACTTCTTGGGGCTAGCTGGGCATTGGTTGGGGGATGACAAGCAATTACTTGTTCATCACTTATATACATTCAGCAATGCATATATTTCATAACTGTTATCCTTTTCCTTTTTTTCTATCTTAATAAATAGTTTTATCACAGCCCATGAGTGTTTTTTTTGTTTGTTTTTGTTTTTGTTTTTGTTTTTGTTTTTCATTCTCTCCGCCAGCCAATGGGAAGGAGGGAGTCAGCACATAACTGTGCAGTACTTAGACACCTGCTGGGTTAAATCACAACACATTCCTATTCCCCTTTTCCAGACAGGCAAAACTCTCTTAGGTTACTTCTTTTCTAGGCAAAAGAAAATTTTTTTGTGTGTGCAATTTACACCTTATTTCTAATGATCTCTCTTGCCCTTCTCTGTACCTCGCTTGTTCTACATCATCTCTTAATAGCCTCAAGTTGTGCCAGGGGAGGTTTAGGATATCAGGAAAAACTTCTTTACAGGAAGGGTTGTTAAGCACAGGACTAGGTTCCCCAGGGAGGTGATGGAGTCACCATTCAAAGAGTGTTTAAAAACCATTTGGATATGGTGCTCAGGGACATGATTTAGCTGAGGGCTGTTACAATTTGGATAGTATGGTTAGGTTGTGCTTGGACTTCATGATATTGAAGGTCTTTTCCAAGCTGAGCAATTCTATGATTCTTCTGATAGGAGGTAACCAGCATTATGTATTACTTTCAAGTGTGAGCACAGCATGAATTTATAAGTGATACCATGATCATTTGTTTTTAACTCTTTTATAACAATTTCTAACAATCTCTATGATTACTGTTTGGCTCTCAGCAGTACTGTTGTCATAGACCTAAAGAGAATAATTTTAAGAATTATATCCAAAGTCAAAATAGAATCATATGACAGAATAATAGAATTACTTGGATTGAAAGTCCCCTTAAAGATCATCTATTTTCAAATCCTCTGTCATGGGCAGACTTGCAACAAGTTGCCAAGAGCCCCATCCAACACAGCCTTGAACACCGCAGGTGGGGAATCCACAGTTTCTCCGAGCAACTTGTTCCAGTGCCTCATTACTCTTTGAGTAAATAGTTATCTCCCATCATCTAAATGAAATCAGAAGCCATTGACAACAACTTTGGCTCTTGTCATCTAGACAATTCCTTACCTACTGAATACTCCACCCTTTAAATCCATATATTTCCGATTTATACATAGGAGTTTGTCAAAGACTTTACAGAAGTCCAGGTAGATGGCCTTCCCAGTTGGTCTTCCCTGGTTGACTAATACAGTCACTTTATCTCAGAACAGACTGGTCAGGCACACAATTTGCCCTTATTGAAGCCATGCTGGCTGTCTCAGATAATCTCCTTGTCATACATATGTTTTAATATTGATTCCCAAAGGTACTGTTGTATGATTTTTACAGACACAGAGGTGAAGCTTACCAGCCCAAGCTTTCCAGATTTTCCTTTCTTCCTGTTTTTACTGTAGTTTAAAAGAAACAGTCTGTAAGCATGGAATTAGAAAATAGCAGTAAAAGAGATTGAAATGTGTGGCTTTCATTTAAACAGTGTTTTCTGTGTGAACACACAGACTTCATATCGAGAATATGATTTAACCTTCTCTAACGTTACTAGAGCTTTAATTAATTAACATAAATAGTGTCTAATTTATTTTGCTTTATGTTCAGATCTCTTTTCAGTAAGACATTATTGTCCTTTAAATCAACTTTCTCATTCTCTGTCAAATTGTTTTTAGATATTAAAATTTTATTTCAGTAGAGAATGTGATTTTGCATGCTATTTTTCTTACAAGTCACCAAAGCACCCTCATTCTTCACTTGTTTGTTCTCAGTAAATATTTGATGTGTTCTCATAGCATTTCAAAATATTATTTCCATCTCTTACAGACATTGTAGCTGTCATATTCAAAAAGTATTAAAAATCCATGGGGATCTATATAGTTAGATAGACATAGGCAAACATTTTACTTCACCATTCCATCTCTGGATTAGTTAGAAATAACTGAAATGGCCCTTATTTCCTGAAGCTTTTAACTGGAAAATGAAATTGTCAACTTTTTTCTAAATCTGAAGTACAGAATATACGTGTTCTGTCAAATTATCTACCAGTTTGGAATGCTTTCCTGTGTCATCATCCAGTTATTGTCAGTATCTACTTTTGTTTAATATTCACATTTATGAAGATAATAGATCTCATTTCCTAGCACGTATTAGGTATCATATTAACATCACATATTAACATCACATATTAAACTGTGATATTAGATATTGGAATAACAACTGCAACAGTAAAATTGTACAAAAATAACTCCTTCAAATTATCCTTTCTGCCTCTCTCAGATTCTCCATACTCTTAAATTTGAATGAGCTGCTGCAGTTTTGTGCAGTTCTGTTGAATACCTTATTTCTGAGTTCTTCATTCAATAGTGACCTTTGTAATAAAATTCTTAAAATGAGAAATGTAGCACATATTGAAATGATAGAGCTGTTATTTGCAACACTTCGGTTACCATATTCATAGAATTTTAAGAAGCATAATAGCCTTTAGATGGTCCGGCATGATTAAACAACACATAAACTACCGAAATATAAAAAAACTGAAAGAAGGACTATTCTTTGTGGTTGATGACATGATATTTACTTCCATTAAAATCAAATGCAAGTCTAAAAGTCTTGAACTTTAAAGTCACTGTAAATAGGACAGGAATCAATGCAAATTTAAAGGAATTAGAAATATAAAGAGTCAACATACAAAAAATAATTTAAAAAAGTATGAAAAGTTTTAAGGCTGAGTTCTCCAAGCCACTTCTTATTCCATGGTTAAAAGGATAGAAACTGCATAGTAGAAATAAAGAGATTAATTTGGCATACTCAGTATTCTCACAATGTTGAATAATAGCCTACACTAGGCTATTAAAATCTTTTAATGAAGGAGAAAGAGATGCATTTCCTTCTGCAATTTAAACGACTTAATTAAAATATTTTACATGTTATATAATTTTCTTTTAAAAAAATTCCTACAAGAATTTTTTTTTATACAAGCACTTAAATGTCAATATTCCATCTTCAGAGACTGAGACTTCTTAATTAGTAATTTGTCCTGAAAAATGAGGGAAAGTAGCATGAAACCACATCAGCATGTGCAATCTGAAAATATTTCTGGATCAGTATGAGACTAGATATCGAATGAAATTAATAAAGAGCACTGATGTTGAACACGGTATTATTGATGACATTTAATCAGTGCCCTCTACTTGTCTTGATCATACTTCATATACACTCTTTCAAATAGGAGTACACACCCAGAATGAATAAAAAGCATGCCAATAATTTTTGGAATTGCAAACTAAAAAAAGTGGAGAAGAATACAATGTAGACACATTTTCTGTTTTAGATTCAACCTAGATATAAATGCTTATATTTATCTATATGTTAATTTTATAATTTTATTTTTCCCCTTTACTGGTGTTCAAAAACCAAGGAAAAGCCCCATTAAAAAAAAAAAAAAAAAAAAAAA
>JAPSGF010000018.1:7871167-7892329 GCA_035772895.1 Perdix hodgsoniae | reverse complement strand
AAAGAAAGAAAGAAAGAAAGAAAGAAAGAAAGAAAGAAAGAAAGAAAAGGAAGGAGATTCATTATTTTGGGGGGGGAAATAAATAGATAGATAGATAGATAGATAGATAGATAGATAGATAGATAGATAGATAAAAATTAAACATCCAGGATAAATTTTGCTCCAGTCTTCTCTCAATCTCTGTATTTTCTGGGATAAGAAATAAAAAGTCTAAGAAATATTAGGAAGGCTAAAATCTTAATTATCTGTTAGAGCATTCTCAGTTGAATAGAAGTAAATATTTATATAGAGAGAAATTTTTCAAACAGTTGAGCTTCATTCCTTATTCCAGAGTTATCTGGCCTTAAAGTCTTCACAATATACAAGATGATAGTCTGGCATAAAAAAAAATTGAAGTACCTCCTTCCAAGGAGGGCCCAGAAAATGAGTTTACCTCAAGTATTTACAAAAGCAAGTTTTCTTAATGGAGCTGCAACAGCCTATGATATAGTCAGAGAAAAAAGACCAAACACCTAGCAAGATTTATTAAATTACATAAGCCCATACTTATGCTTAATAATTACAAAATGTATATTACTTCAACATATCTTTACAATTTTTTGCTTATAATAGTTTTATCAATGCATATTTAATATTATTTTATAATCAACAATTAAACAAAACAATCATTTCTTAATAACACTCTACAACATTTCATACTGAAGTCTAATTACATAGTTAGAATGCCAGTACGCTTTTTTAATGAGACTGCAATTTTGTTCTGGACTAAGCCATAAGACTACGGGACAAACAGACTCACGTATTGGAGGCATAACAATGATTTCCTAGTAAAAAGAAAAAAAAAAAAAAAAGCAGAAAATTTGGTCTATCTACTGCACTCAGAGACTGTGTCTTTTAATAATGCGTAACTCCGACAATGCTGGGTTCTTCATTTCTGGTTTCATACTAAGGTAACCTTCATATTTCCTGTCTCAGCTTTGGTGCAAATGCTGGACAATTACAAGGACACTGTGCTCTTTCTTCCTACTGTATGAAGAAGAGAGTCTGAGAGCCTACACATTCATTTGATCTCCCTCCACCCCTGGTGCTATCAAATGGTTTAATATCTGATATATTTTCTGAGCTAAACAAATTGCACCAAAATTATGGCATCAGTAAATCAAGAGTTTGGTTTACTTTAGGTTTTACAATAAACAGAACTGATGCTGATTACCACCTTCATAATTATTTTTAAAATTAAGATCATTTATATATGTTCTGCTGCTGCAATTTGAAAAACACAGCAACAACAACAAAAACAACAAGAAAAAGAAGGGTGGAGAACTGAAAAAAAAAATATCTGATCTTTCACTTTATTTGCACTCTGAAGAATTATGGCATTCAAGGCACACCTTCCTATTTCCATGTTTGTTTCTTGATCATAGTTATTTTCATCTACTAAAGCACTCTTATGAAATAAAGGATCTTGCAAATATTTTTATCCTCATAAAATTTCATATGTTACTGAGGATTGAAATCTCAGTTTGTACTTACTTTCTGGCTTCTGTTCAACAAAGAACTGGAAGTTGCTTTATGGGTGCACTGAAAATACAGGGGAAAATGATCTGACTTATGGGATATGGCTGGCTGTGATCATTCTGTATGTTTAGACAGCTGAGTTCCTCAAACAAACATTTGTTTGATGCAAGATAGTTTTCTGGCAGGAGTAAGTGAATGAATATTTCAGAAAAATCTATAAACAAAACATTCTGATCATTTTGACAATTCCACTCCTTTCCATTACCTCTATGCAAAATGTGTCAGAAGTAAATATCAAATTTATAAGAAAGAGCTCAATCTGTATTTGCAATCGTAAGTTCACTTTTTCTGAAGTTCACCTGCGGGAAATTTTGCATGACACTTCCTGTTTTATGTGAGGAGAAAATTATAGGTGATTTTCCTTTTACCTAGCTGAAAACCTCAGAAAACTATTGGAATACTTAATAGTAGGGAGTATACAGTTCATACAAGGTTCACCTTGCTCTGCATTTGTTGTTTTTTTTTTCCCCTCTACAAATCTACAAAGAACTTTGACCAGTTTTGAGCATCACAGCTCACTCCTGCAGGGCTCCTATTTCTGTTATAGAGCATATACAAATAATATCACTGTTCAGATGCTGAGACCCCTATTGCACTTCTTAAGTTCCACTGGGGCTGACTGAAAATTCAGTGGGTATTTACAACTACATTTAAAACAATAAAAGGCTCCCAGAGAATGCATTCTAATGTAACTACAGCGGTGAACTGTAATTCTTAAATAAACATAATTAAATGGATGTGAGATAAAACAAGAACTGTTCATTTTATGCTAACTCCTCAGTGCTTGAAAATTGAGGGACTATTAAAAGGTATTTCATTACTTTCACATTACATTGCCATTAACTAGAGAATGCTTATTCTGAAAAATTCAAGGATGACCTGTGTGTAACTATGCAAGACAATACTACTTTCTGTCAGAGAGTTTACCAGAAATATGAGTATCCTCTTAACAGCAGGAGATAACTGTAAACAGGCTTGTTGACCTCAGCTTGAACTAGCAGAAAAAAAGGAAAATGCTAGGATGCTGAAAACACTGAGTCCATATAACTCATACAACAGATACATGCCTCCTAATACTGGGGAGGAAGGGAGGTATATAATCAACAGCTGAAGAAATTAGCTTAGATATATACTTGGATGAACAAAACACTTGTATTTGTTTGTAGAAAATGTCATCCTCCTTATCTAATGCAAAATAAAATCCATCACTAAAAGGATCTTCAAAGCATTTTATTAATCATTGCACTTGTTCTGTAAAGTTCATAAAACAAAGTGTATTTGCAGAGCTAGGTAAAGTCTGATGTGCTTGAAACCTCATCACATCTGAGAAAACGTAGCACAAGAAAGAGAAATAAGAACATTTTAATCTTTATTGTTTCTTTTTTGAGGAAATCAGAAGAAATTGCTATTAAGACAGTCTTTTTTTACAGATACTCAAAAGCTATAAAAGAACTTATGCCCCATCAAACTAAGTTCTCTTTGTACAGAACAGCTGAACTGATTAATTATTGTTTCTGAGATTGTCACCAGCAGTCTAACTTACCAATAAATGGAGCACAGAGAAGAGATTGCTTGTTACCTTGAATACAGCATAAATATAGGAGTGAAGAGGGATGTAAAATGAAATCATGATGCATTTAGTATGAAGACTTTGCTAACACTGTCAAATAGAAAATGATGATAATTGCTTCTGAAATAGAAAAGAAATAACAAATCATGTTATGAAGCTTTCTATGTGTAAGATAAAACATGTTTCCAAAAATATTAATGAGAATTCCATGAAAACAAAAGAAGCAAACAGTAAACAAAGAAACAAACAAAACCACCAAAACCCATCAAATTGAATATGAGACAAAAATGTTCCTTAGACCTTTTTCAATCCATGAGACTATGACATTTTCTAACCTTGGGCCATATTTGAATCTATTAACAGCATTTATTCGGATGGTGTAATTTAATTCTAAGAGATGTTGCTTAATGAGATATGTTGCTTATTGAGATATGTTTCCTTAAAAAACAGAGCTCCTTGAGTATTTTTACTACCCAGAATAACTATCTGCCATTGCTTCAGGATTGCAGAGGAAAAAATATGAATGCTAGAAAGTAATAATAGATTAAATAATAATAATAACAACATAAACTAAAAACTAAACATTATGTATTTTACTTAGCAGGGAATCCCCATACTTAGCAGGGAAGCCAGAAAATCTTTGTAGCAAAGAAAACACTTTTATAGTCTGCTTCTTCTTACCCCAAAGAGAAATCAACTACAACTGAAAAAGTAATATTCCTGGCCTAATTCTTAAAAAAATACTAGTGCAGATGAAAAGGTACAATTAGAAAAATGATTAATAAAATGCAATAGACAAATCTTTCAAGCGTTTGATTTCCAGATCCATTTACATACATACCATTACTTGTACAGAAAAGTTATATCAGCCTCATTTGCTGTCATGCAAAAAAAAAACCAATTCAAAAATTAGGTCATTAAGAACTGAAAGCAAGTTTGCTTTCTTCCCTACTTCACTGTTAACTCTTAGATGCTGAATAGATATGTGAGCAATGCTAGAAAAATGAGGTATTTGTCATTTAACAAATACCAAAGTGTAAGAAAGGAAAGGAAAGAACTTTAGAATCTGTTGCACATCCTAACAAGTGGAAGGTTATAGAGATAATCTTGCATGCTCCTAAAGTAGACATAAATAAGAAATTAAAAACCTTCCTGGAAATTTGGGAAAATACTAATAGTATAACACAGTACATTTACAGTACAGTTACACTTAGTGACTTCTAATGTGGAACTAAGAGTAGGGGAAGCAATACATGAAGTTATAGGAGTTGTAATTAAGAAATTTAGAAAATGAAAGTAATGCAAATACAACCGTAATTTTGCAAGATAGCCTAGACCCTTATGAATTAGAGCCCCAAGGCCAAAACCTTTCAATTTTAAGCATAAGTGTAAACATATCTACAAAATATCAGAAAACATCCACAAAACAATCTTATAGATAAGATTCAAATGGGCAGATGCTGTGGAGGCTTAATTGTCTTAATTTATTTGCTACTTATTCAACAGTTAGTAGTCATTTCTAAACTTATTTAAGAGTGACTGGAAAAGAAAAAGAAAAGTCTATTCCAACCCAAGCCGTTTCATGAACTAATCACCAACTGATACCCAGCCAACAACGTAGTATTTCACCAATACTTGAACAGCAGCCCACCCACAGCCAACTCCCACCCACAACTTAATGGCCTGCTTCATGATGTCATTTGGTATTGAATAATCCCTGTTCTAATTCAAGGAAGCTGTCCTGTCTCCAACCCATCCCTTTCCATAGCAGTAACTTTTCTAGACTGAATGACTTGGCCTGTCCCTAAGCATGTTTTATTACTCAGCAACAACCAAAATATTGGTGTTGCTAATAAAACTGTCTCAGCTTAAACCAGGACAACTACTTATCATTACTGTGTCCAAGGTAGTATTAGCTGTGATAGCAGCAGGTGTTTGCTGCTCTCTTGTTTTTTACTGTATTTAAACTGACTGTAGGAGCAAGTCTCAAACACATTATGCTATGTAAAACTGAAAACTTTTCCAGTACCTTGTAGACAATGCAGTAAACGGGTTTGGGGAAAAAAAAAAAAAAAAAAAGAAGAGATGCTTATAAGTATTACAGGAATTGAGTATTTCAAAGTTCTCTTTAAATGCAGCATACTCCCTGCTGTGACAACTTGCAGTTAGTGTTTCACTTAGGAAGAAGCAGGTTTTAATTCCTCTTCTGCTGTTTAATTTTAATGCTTCTTTTGGTTTGGTTTGCTTACTTGCTTGTTTATCAGTTTCTCTCAATGTAAAATAAGAATAAATAAGCCTGGGGGGAAAAAAAAAAAAAAAAAAGCAGTATGTGTATAGATGTGTATAGTAATGAAACCACGACAGGGAGATTGATGTCTCTATTAAAGAAATAAGTGAGGGAAATCATATCTTAGTTTTGCTAACACTGTGCTCAGTCTTCTGTTCCTCAACATTCCACAGAACATTTCTGGGTTTGAACAAAAAGGAAAAAAAAGGAAAAAAAAAAAAAGAAAAAGAAAAAACCTTCATCTGGCAGTGCAAATTTAAAGCCACCAACAGCCAAAGCAATTGTTTAACTTTAAAGATCATAAAGAAAGCAGAAAAGTATTCATGTTGACCCAGCCTCCCTAAAAACTTCAGTGATCAGAATCTTTCCATGTGATTACCTGTGATTCTGTTTCAAATATTACAGAGGATAAAAATAGCTTCAGATTAGCTGGTTGATTGAAACAATAAACAAACAAACAAACAAACAAACAAAAACAACAGCAAACCATCTTCTTTGTACTGGTTACCACACAGACTGCTGTATCTGCCATGTTAAGCAACCAGAATCTGGGTGGAAGATGTTTTATTAAATTGCCGATAAGACGTGAGGAAAATGTCATTTCAGACCTTTGTTGATAGATAACCTCTCCTCTTTTTACCAGTGCTTTTGTTTCGCTAAGGCCATGTAAATGAAATCATTTAAACCAATATTCACTTACACAGAGCAGCTCTGCAGTGAAAGCCTCTTACCACTCAAACTCCTCAAAATCAATGGACTTTAAACCCATTCTGAATCTGAAATGAATTTCTTATCTCTGAAAAGAAAAATTAAGAAAAACTTCTAACAGTGCAAACCTTGTTGCAATTTCATAAGTTAAAACAATCATAAGAGGGGAAGCAATGACATGCAAGTAAGCATTTGTTACCATCAGAGTAGTCCCTCTGCCCATTCGACTTCAGACATTTCAGAAAATGAAGAGCAGAGAGGAACTCTATAACTTAGTCATGATTTACAATTTGAGGAAAAGTAAAGTTGTACATATGATTAGACTGCCCACCTGAGCCCACATCTTTTAAATGTATTTGTTTATACTTATAACATGCTTTCGAATATACTCAGAACTTAAGTACAAACTGAGACAGCACTTAAACATGTTTCTAGCTCTCCTGTGTTCACTATTAGTTCAAGAAACTGGGATTACAGAGCATGGAAATTAACTGTCTTATGTGGGAAACAAGAGTCTCCTAGGTTCAACTGACATTCAGCAATCAAAGGCTTCAGAAGTCCAATCACGATTCCTTTCTGAATCAGTAACACCTTGTGGTTCAGAAATGTTATTTACAAATGAAATTTAAAATATTGCTATTTAGAGTTTTTGACTTTATGAGTACTCTTTTGGATATGTATTATCAAATTTTTGGAAAGAAAGTGTTCATTGTAATATGTCTTGTCCATTTTTTTCCTGCAAACTGCTGTAAGCTAGAATGTGCCTTCCTATGTATATGAACATTTTTCACTCTAATAGTTTTGGCTTATGTTGCTTTACTTGCCATTATATAAATATGTTTTAGAGATAATTGGTCAATACAATAAAAAAAAAATCCTAATATAAATGATGTAAAATATAAAAGCAAAGTGTGTATGCTTAATTCATACAGACAAATGAAGTTTAAATAAAACAAATCCTGCAGGCTAGAACTGTTAAAGGATGATGATCACCTCTATTAGTATTCAGAGGAAAAGAAAAAAATATGGCCTCTTGGACATTCTTCCAGGAGAATTTTCCTGGGGAGTAAATCCAGGGTAAAGATTTTTTGTAAGCCATTGCCAGAGGGAGTAACTTTTAAAAACAAACTTAACTGTACCTCTGCAGTAAGCTGGAAATATCCATATCCACTAACCAATCACAGGTGTAGATAAACAAATAATTATTGTGTTTGATAAGACATTTCCTTCCTCTTATTACCACTGGTGTCAAAAGAATGATCTTGTGTAGTAAATGCTCACCTGATCCAACAATGTGATCTGAATCATGCAATAGTTTTTTATTTTATTTTATTTTATTTTATTTTATTTTATTTTATTTTATTTTATTTTATTTATTTTCCACATGTAAGTAATACAAAATATCTTTGGCAAATGTTCTTAATATCTACACCCTCTGTAATAAACCTAAAAACCCTTAAATGCAATAAAGAACTGCTGGAATTCAAAAATCATTCTTTACTGGAGTGAAAATCAGAGAAATAATATACTGTAAAAGAAACTGTGTTCACCATACTTTCTCGGCTTTGAAACACTAAAAAGAGTTTTTGTAAGAGAGAACATACACCCCTGAAAGCATGTTTCTCTCTGTCCTAAATTAGCACAATGCCTGAGAATGGACAGGAAACTACTCAACTGTCCTATCCACTAATATCAACACCTGCAAAGTCAGAAAAGTTGTTTTACTGTGCAAAAAATGGTATATTAGGGAGCACTTCTAGGATTAAATTAGATTGGCGAATGGCAATAAAGCTTAGAAATACTACAGATGGGGGAAAGTGTATAGCTATTTTAATAACTGGATATAAATTACACATCCTGATTGTATAGATAGTCATTAAACTCATGTGGGTCTAGATAGAAACACATTCTCAACACCTATGACGACAGGGTGATTGAGCATCTAATTCAGGAATTTCTCCTCACACCTCTGTTACCTTGTCTTCCAAAAAATGCGTTTAGCTTCCTATCTATGGATGGCTCCAGAAACTCCTAATGTGAAGGACAGAACAGAAACTGAGTAATTACTCTGCTATCTTAGCTTTGAATGCATGTGACTCCCAAATAGGGAACACAGAGATCCTTAGGCAGTCTCCTTCTTATAGACTTCAGATGTTCTTCTTGCTGCCAAAGCAGCCACTGACAGCTTGCTTGGGCATCATGGTGAGAGATGAGTCAGAGCTCTCCATGCATCAGGAAGTTGCCTCATGTGCAACACTTCCTAAAATAGAGTGATGCAGATTTGTACCAAAGGTGTTATCATATCAGGATGCAATTTTAAAGGAAAAGATTGCTTCTACAGAAGGACAGTGTGATGGAATTGTTGTCTGCAATGTATCTACACTGTGAGAACTTCTTGAGTGTGAGCCCTCAAGCCTGAGTTTAAACTTGTCCATGTAGTGCAGCCATATCTTGAATCAGAAGTGCTTAACTCTTTCTACTGGAGTTTAGGCTGAAAATGGTGTTTACTTAGACAATTTTTGTCAGTTTATAAAGAAGGCTTCAAATTTTGACACTCAAAGAATGTTAAAACTTTCCAATGTTTAAAATACACATTTAGGTAATGATTATATGTAGTATTTTGCTGTCTGCCTAATGTTTATTCAA
This sequence comes from Perdix hodgsoniae, assembly GCA_035772895.1. NCBI lineage: Eukaryota > Metazoa > Chordata > Aves > Galliformes > Phasianidae > Perdix > Perdix hodgsoniae. Next base: position 7,883,540 of record JAPSGF010000018.1, on the reverse strand, counting down.
AACCCTTTCTCACTGCAGCCAGCAATGTTATTTCTAATGACCAAAAGGGAGAGCAGAGAGCTGGGGATTTAGAACAATTGACATTGTTAAAGGTAACAAGGAGAGCTTTCATTCAAAACATACTATGTATCCCACAGATGCTGGTGTAGCTTCCCGTGCCAGTAGTTGTAAATGAAATACAAAAGGAGTGAATGCTGAGACACAACTACACAAAGAGAAAAGGAACTTAAGAGGAATTCCCTGACAGTGGGGCACAGCTGAGTTTACAAAGAAAACAGGTATGAAATTTATTTTTCACTTGCATGTCTACCCTCTAAACTTCAGCACTTGTTTTTGACTCCCTTGGAGTATTATACTTCAAAAGAGAGGACTGGTCTTGACAGCAACAGAACCCTAACTTCCTTCTGTGTAGGATGGGGTTGTATAGATAAAGTTGATCAAGAACACATTACATGTAAAAGTATCCTGAACCTTTGAGAAAGTGACATGCATGTTCTAGGATAAGTTTGATAGCTGGAAATTGACTGTGTTTCACTGAGCCTTACTATTGTTCCATCATTATGTATAGCACACACAGTTTTCCTCTTCTCATTTCTATTCCTTCATGTGTTTTCCTCAGTTTCAAATACTCTAGGTTGTCCTAAACCTAGAGTCTGTTGTTCGAACGGTTGTGTGGGTTTTACAAACTAATGTATCTCATATATTGAGCTGTATAAAGAACATTTCCAACTAATTAAAAACACACGTACACTTCACAGATGAATGCCTCTGTCATTATCTTTCAATTATGAATGTCGGCTCCCTCTATTCTTTCATATCTGATTTTGAAACCATCCTCTAATCCTGACTATGAGAAGTTTAGTAGTTGATGTAGGAACTGCAGGGCCTATTTTTTTTTGTCTCAGAATTATGTCAGATCATAGTTATGATGAAACACAAGTATTATAATCTACACTGATGACCGTATGGCAAACATTAAACTAAAATATGAAAAAATAAAAATCATAATTGTCTCTGAAGCACAAGAGTGTGAAAGAAGGAATCAAAAAAGGTTGTGATACCTTGTACTAGGCTTTGATCTCATACCAGGAAAACTGGACAAGTTTTGAAGGAAATCATTGACCTTTATCAATCCTATTGTTGTGTTCTGAACCAAAGAGTTCTGAGTATTAAAATGTGACTCACTGAGGCTGACACAGTACTCAGTAAGGGCATTTAGCAGTTACTTCAGTGCAGATTTGGTTGATCCTTTTAATCAAAAGTGGCAGCCTTCAACTTTGAGGATAGAAACATACAAAAATTTCTTTTTAAAACATTCTCACAGCTGGTACAAAACTGTTTTACACGAGTATCAACTACCTAGAAACTTTCTAAACAATTATTTGAGGGAAAAAAAAAAAAAAGAAAAGAAAAACAATATGAATAGATATTTCTGTGTATTAAATGGGAAAAAAAAAAGACTTTAATATCATTAAAGTAACCTACTTAAGGATTTCGAGGTTTTATTTACTTGTTACAGATTTATCTTATGTCTCCTCTGTTCATTATCAATACATTCAGTATAAAACAGCACTAGTTAAGTATAAACTGTCCAGAAAGTAAAAGAACAATACTAATAATCAGAAGATAGTCTATGTATTAAACAAATTTATTATTTTAGAATTAGTTAAAGAGCTTAGAATTATTCTGTGGCTTGCTTTGATCAACAAAGTAAATTTATCCAACTTATTGATATATTTGATCAATTCAAGTAGTGATATAATGGCAGAGCATTGTACTCACTATCTCCTGTATTTTTCCTTTCAGTCTTGAGTGCCTGGAAAAATCAGCATGATATTTTTGTTCAATTTCTACAAAAAATTTTAGGCCTCTCTGCAAAATATCATAGCTATTTTGACATGCTTGACATACTTCATTTTTCTAATGTTTGTTTAGAGTCAGAAGAGTACTGGATATTTATCCATTCACTTCTTGCAGTAATAAGGGTGACTAACCAAGGAAAAGCTTCAGCATTCTGCTTTGGAGTCATTACATGGTAGAAAGCCTGGTCCAATTACCCTTCCTATCCTGGCTTACTGCAGAAAAGCTTGTGCTATGAAATATAAAAGATGGAAGTAAAAAATCCGCTTAGTTCTTTTCCCCAGGAAAGGATCATGAAGGCAACAGGGAGGAGTAATCAGTATCTATGTCTATTCTTTCCTGTTGCTACTGTGGATTCACATTTTTATCCTTGAATCACACAGAGCTTAAAGGTTTGAAGATTTTTATGTGTCTGGACTGCATTAAACATTTTCTTCTCACAATCGTGGTGCAAAGTCCATTTCATCACAGTAACTTTTATGATGGCCTAAAAAAGGATTATGACAATGGGAATTCAGCAACAGTGAAACCTTTACTGCCTCACAAAGCATGAAGTGTTCCTGAACAAACAGCTGCAGGGTGGGCAGGGCTGCTTGCATATTTTCCTGTGTTATAATATTGCAAGTCTCACAGGATGAGCAACTAACACAGTATAATTCATAATCTAGCAACTGGTTTTCTATAGCCTGAATACAGTTCTCTGATGGAAGCAGAGTTTTGTTTTCCTTAATAAAAGCAGTTTTTTTTTTTCTTCACACTACCTGCCTAGCTGTTCGTAGTCTTCAAATTACTCCATTTACTTACGGAGTGTATACTACCTACAAATATTTATTTTCTGCTCTTCTTCAGAGATGTAAAGACTCACATTCCCTTTATCAATGTTTTAAAGTACAGGTTGGCTCACTTTTACCTGTGTAAATTTTATCTGTCTAGAAACTTCAGTATATTCCTGTACACAAAAATTGTACAACTGATCCTACAAGGACATTTATGAACAACACATTTGGTCACAGTGCACAAAGTAGATATGACATAATTCCACTCCTCATACAGAGGCAAACTGTGGCCATCAACAGACTTCAGCCTGATCACTGTGTATACAATCCTGAACCACTTGTCTATTTTCCTAGAAATAAACTGACGTGAACACCAAAAATAAAAGAAATCATTGCCTTTCCAGACTGTCAGGTCTATGATCCACAAATAAGTAGGAATAATTGCCAAGAATTATAATAGATAGGAAATCAATTTCCTTTGTCTTCGGTGTACTTGAAATGTAGAGTCCATTATGGAAATCTGTGTATAGATTGATTGAGTTACTTGTTTTGATTTGTTTTGCTTCTTCTTAGTAATAAATTCATCTTTGCAAAATGTTCAAAAATATATGTACACATATCATTAATACATCATTTACGGTTGTAAAGAAGACTGAATTCTGTCAAATGTATGCAATAATTTTAAATATTAAATATATTTTTACATTGACACTTATATTTAAAACTTTACACTAAATTATTTAAATGATTTACTATAAATCAAATTTTGTACAGTCATGGATAATCAAGCCAGTTTAAACATAAAGAAAACTTTATCTTAAGATTAGATAGTCTTTCATTAAATTTAACTGTGATTTTTCTTCTGGAAAAATAAAATTTGGTATTTTCTCTATATAATTTTACCACAATTACAAAAGCACAGCTGTATATTCACATCTACATCAGAAGTAGACCACATGGAATACAGATTTATTCTCAATGGCAGTTTTTGTTAGAGTGTTAGTGATAACTCTCCCAGAGGTTGAATGATATGAAAATTTACTCAGAAAACCTTTTTAGACCTTTACTACAAGTCCACCAACACATTAACAATGCAGTATCATCTTTCATCTGTTCTTCCACAGTTATAACCTTTCTTGTGTGCTGCAAAAGAGAAATGACTAAACTGTTTATACAGCCAATAGACCTCATGTGGTATCTCCCCATATTAAAACATCATTGAGAAACATGATCATTGATCTTTCGTAGAATAAAAACTAATCTTAACTGATAACATTTGCTATATTTATCCCTGGTAATTTCTATATATAAATTTACCATAAAATCACATTTCTGTATTAGAAGTGCCTTTCTTTGTATAAGTTTCCATATTTGCTTTTTGTGGTCTGTGCCTTAATCAAAACGTACAAATTCATTGTTAATTCACACAGACTGTGTGGAGATAATGTGACAAATATGACGAAAACACAGAAGACCTAAATGATTTAGATATAATAGAGCTAGGTACCATTCCAAGATTTGGCAGGATTGACAACATACTAAATTACTCAAAAAGGTCTCTTTTCTGGGCTTGGAATACACATTGCTTAGTCAAGGAACACAACTTTCATTTTGTTATATGAAGTAACATTTAAGGAATCCAGTTTTGTTTGATTTCTCAAAACAGTAGGAGTAAATCTATATAAAAGCATGTACATACATTGATTAATGTTAGTAGTATCTAACTGATACACTAAGCAGTACTGTTTGAATTTAATATGATGTCAGGAGGGAAAGAAAGTTACAGCAGTACCTCTCCTAACTTGTTTCATTCTTGCAAGCTTTAATTTTTGAGTCAAAAATTTTGTTCAAGCAACCATCTCTTCAGATTACTAGTGAGACTAACGTAATCAACACTGACATTTATTTATTTATTTATTTATTTATTTATTTATTTATTTATTTATTTAGTCTAATTCACAAAGTTTATGGAAAGTGGATCTTGGAAAACCAAGATCGCATTAAACTAGCAAATGAGATGCCAAGCCTTTCAGTACCTAGCACAGGTATGGAGAAGATTATAATGAATAAAACAGTTTGCACTGTGAACTATTTTCAACACAAAGTTTATTTTTCTAAAAGTGTTAAAAATATCTCCTGCACAGGCAGGCAAAAATTATATAATTCTACAATATATCTGAATAGAACTTCAATTTTTTGAAAAAGGTGTACGTTCTCTATGTAAATATTATTATCACGTAAAATATTTTTCTAATGCAATAGTCAAAATTAAGCTATACTTAAACCTTCAATGTGTAAGAAAAAAGCACCTATTACCATAAATGCTTTTTTGTCTTGCCATTTCAGCATACCCAGGTTTACCAAATTGCTGCCTGGAACCATTCTGAGATTCTAGGTTTCAAAGATGGTGTCATGTTTGTTGTTCTCTGCTACAATGGATTAATGAATGGTCTCATTATCATTTAATTTGACACATTCCACTTACCAAAAATAGGGAATAGCCTTGAAGATACTTGTATGCACCTACTTCAGTAATGAAAAGACTTTCCTTATATTCTCCATGTCCTCTTCTGTTAAGTTTCAAATATGACATGGATAACCAAAAGCTGTGGGATGTGAACTCCAAAAATTCATGAAACGTTCATTAGAACTGTAGAAAATCCAGCTATGATTTCCTGCAAGTAGACATAAATTAACTGATTTCTTCTTTCTGTATTTAAGGCTTTATTTGAAAATTTTACTTCTTTCTACAGAATGATAAAAAGTGGAGGAAGAAGTCTGAAGTGTGTAGGATTGATTATAAGTACAGTTTAGTCTAGAAATGTTTCAGATTCTTACTGATAAAATCCATGTGTGAAACATGGAGATGTTTAATAGAGTGCCAAAAAAATCCTCAGGTTGCAGCAAAATAATGTTGCTGACACGGCTTACCTCTTGTAGGCCATTTAAGATCTGATTGAAAAGGTTGTTGTGGGCAAGCACACTGGAAGTTTAAAATTACTACCATTTCACATAAATCTGAAAGAAAAAATATTGGGAAGATAAATACATATTAGAAGACTGCAAAAACCGTAAACTATACTGAGGCTGATTTCCATCTGCAGATTATAAAATACAATTTAAGTGAATTGTCATTAGTTTATTTTAACATGTTTTGCATGCTTCTGAATGTCTAGGTATCCAGAATTTTTTATTCTAGATATAAATATAATTTGGGCTGCTGAGAATAAAATATCAGTTAATAATCTTGGCTAATAGGTGTATCTGTAAAACATGGTCAGATCAAAGATATAAATACAGCACTAAAAATAACATACAACTCCTAACTTTATGGAATAATGCCTGAGTATAGAAAATATTCTCATATACTGCTGGGGGACAATATCTAAGTTAATAATATCAATGGTTTTATTAAATATTTAATATTTGATTTGTATAGCTGCATGAAAAATGCAAATTTCATGTTACTGCTGTGATTCAAATACAGCTAATGCTGACACAGTTCTTTTTTTTATTATTTTCATTAGGGAATTCGATACTCACTATTTACTCTTCTTTATTTTCTGCAATATTCATTATTGAAGAAGATCTCAGATTTTGATTCTTGTAAAAATAAGTCTTCTGGATGTGCCTGGTTCACTGAGGAATCAAGTGGACCCTCAGCAAGTTTGCAGATGACACCAAGCTGAGTGGTGCAGTCGATACACTGGTAGGAAGGGAAGGCATCCAGCTATCCTGAACAGGCTGGAAAAGTGGGACCATGTGAACCTAATGAGGTTCAACAAGGGCAAGCGCCAGGGCAATCCCAAATGTTTATAAAAGCTGAGCAAAAAATCCCTTGAGGGCAACCCTGTGGAGAAGGACTTGGGAGTCCTGGTAGATGAGAAGGTGGACATGAGTCAGCAGTGTGCACTTGCAGCCCAGAAGGCCAACTGTGTTCTGGTCTGCATTAAAAGAGAAGTGGCCAGCAGGGAGAGGGAGGTGATTGTCCCCTTCTACTCTGCTCTTGTGAGGCCCCACCTGGAGTACTGCATTCAGGTGTGGGGCTCCGCACAAAAAAGATGAGCTCTTGGAACGAGTCCAGAGGAGGGCTACTAAGATGATCAGAGGGCTGAAGCACCTCTCCTATAAGAAAGGTTGAGGGAAGTGGGATTGTTTAGCTTGGAGAAGAGAAGGCTCCAGGGAGACCTCATCGTGGCCTTCCAATATTTGAAGGGAGTGTATAAACAAGGGCAGCGACTGGGTGGATAGTGATAGGACAAGGGCGAATGGTTTTAAACTAAGACAGGGGAGGCTTAGGTTAGATATTAGGAGGACGTTTTTCACGCAGAGGGTAGTGAAGCACTGGAACAAGTTGCCCAAGGAGGATGTGGATTCAAGGCCAGGCTGGATGTGGCACTGGGCAGCCTGGTCTAGTGGTTGGTGACCCAGTACATAGCAGGGCGGTTGAAACTAGTTGATCATTATGGTCCTTTTTAACCCAGGCCATTCTACAATTCTATGAAGAAATAATATTAATTCAAATTTGACAATTTGACCATCTCCCTCTTAGATTCAGATGGTTGGGTGTAGTAAGTAATATGATGTCTATAAGAATCTCTCACTTCTTACAGTGAAATCATGTTTCGCAAGCAAGAGAGCTCTGCAACACCATCTTGGTGTATCTAAGCTACAGACTGTGCAATCATGAATTTTATCAGTAAGAATCTGAAACATTTCTTATGGACACTGCAGTGGTATGTGCAGGCTTATTATCTTTGTCTCTCACACACAAATCTATCACAACGATGCTGCAAATGTAATGTACTAAATAGTCTTGATTTCCCTAAAGGATTCTCAAGTTGGATTCATTTTGCAGATCACCAGACTGTTTCAAGCATTGTTTTTTGGAAAGGCGTCTCTGTGTACTTGATATAAATCAGAAGACAACGTCCATCCTTTATGTGATAGTTTTGTGAAAGCCTATGTAGTAACCAATGTATGAAACAGCACATGTAATTAATACTTATTACAACAACAAGCCCAGACATAGGTATATAGGTCTTCTAAGCAGAAAACAGGCAGCGGTTTCCCAGCAATCTGAATGCTGTTAACAAGCTATACAATTTAAAATAAATTTGGGTATATCCATGTGACTCATATTACAACATATAAAAAATATAAGGACTTGGTATGGCTATTTCTACTGATGCTCTGTTAATGCTTATTCATTGCTTGTTTGGCTCAGGCTTTTTATTAGAAGTAAAATAAATAGAGAAAACAGACCAATTATGATCAGAAAAAAAAAATATTAGTTTCATATAAAGTTTGCTCAAACTTTGAATAAAGGCATAGCTTGCAGTAGAAGCCATAAACAAATAAATGTACTTTGGCTTTAATTTAGTCTCCTTTTATTTACCTCTTCTGTATTTCTTCTTTCCTCATTGCTTTGAATGCAAAACACTGAAATGTCAGTACAGAACATGAGTATGAAAGTGTACACCTATATAATATAAAGAAAAATTTCTATAATAAATATTCCTACACTTCTTGTAGCACAATGTCAGTTACATAATAGAGATTTTGTTTACTAAGATTGCTTTGACATTTGAGTGCAGTTATTGCCATGGTAGAAGACAAGCCGATTAGGTCATTTGCATCATCTAAATGGAATTCTGAGTAATGTCACCATTCAGTGGGTAACTGAGAACAGAAAAGTGATTGTATCCCATCAAACCAGAATTTATAATCAAGTAAATAATACTTGGAATGTATCATTAGTCTGTGCAGACAAGAAAGTCAGATTGGTTGATATTTAGATAAAAGATATGGGCTTCAAATTTCACAAGGATATTTAAGGGAAATAAAGAAAAAAAATAGATCTCTCAAGTGAATCCACATTTACAGCCAAAGTTACTCTCAGTAGTCTGGTTTGAGATTGCCTTTAAATATACTGTGATAAAGCCAAATTATATATACATGTATACATGCATGTATGCATCAATAATTTCACTTCATTTTCAGACATTACAGTTGTTTTTACCTGACAGAGACAATGCATTGGGTGGTTTTGACACATACTTGAAATTTATAAAAATAATAAAGCAAGAGATTTTGTGAAAACTTGCAACAACTTTATTTGAATTGAATTCATACTGTTACAACTATGAATATTCCAAATTCTAAATATGTTCCCTAATCAATAACACACCTCAGCAGACCTCAACCCCTCAACCACTGTTTCTATATGTTTTCTGCTGTGAAAACGTTCAAAACATATCTGTATTTCAAGTGGAGTAGCAGGACTCACCATTCAAAACAGTTAAAAAAAAAAAAAAGAGTTGTTCAGAAATATTTAACTTTGTCTGCCTGAAGCTCTTGACATTCAATCAGATCCAAATGGCTCAAGGTAGTCCAAGCTATAAAACACACTTTTATTTAAAATGTATACTGACACTAGAGATATGTTGAATCTGTTGAATATTAAATCATCTTTTGTCAGCAGAATGTGGCAGAGATTTAAAAAATGTGTGTTAACAAATTACCTTAATTCAGAACACCAGCTTGACCTGAATCTCTTGAGTTATGAAATTCACTATGATCAGAAAAAGGAAGAAGAATGACAGGCTCAGTGAGATTCTTTTGGAACTGTAATATCCTCACTTTCAGTACAACTGGCAAGAGTTGTAAGAAGCAAGAGAATGCCTTTTACTGAATGGAATATGAAGTAATCCTGAGAATAATACTGTATTTAACCCCCCATCTATAAAGAACACGTATTCACACATCTTTGTATATCTTGTCTTAGGCCAGTATTGAAGATGAGAGTGAGTTCAGTCCTGCAAGGTGCTGAGCACTGTGGTCACTGGCTACAATCCAACAAAGCACTCAACTGTGAGTTTAAGTATATGGGTCATGCCACTTATTTCAATGGGATACAGCTTAAAGATAAACTAGCCTTAAATGCTTTGCTGGATCACAGTCACAGTTCTCTGTGCTGGATGAATGCAGGTCCAATCTCAGACAGTCATATTCCTCTCTGTGTTTCCAGACAGAGCTCACAAACCACATACAAGCTCTTTTCAGAAAACAAAGTTCATGCAATAGCCAGATCGAACAGGTTCAGAAGGCTAGGATGACTTGAAAGCCTTAGAATAACTGTGTTGAAGTGAACAAACAAACAAAAAAAATGACCTGATCAAAATCTAAATATAGAAAAATGACAAAAAACAAACAAAAACAACAGCAAAAAACAAAACAAAACAACAACAACAACAAAAACCAACAGCCAATGCTGTCTGATTTCCTCAGGTTCAGATATTTACTTATGCATATAACATATAAAGACTATGATCATTGTTATAGATAAAGCAGAAGAAATCATATGGAAGAGTAGAGATGTAATCAGTTTTCCCTACTTTTCTTTGCCAAATTTTTATCTTGATTTTAGCTGTGCCCTCTGTTACTTCCTTAACTGAAAAGAACAAGAAGTCTCTAAGTTTAACAGTGTATGTGTTCTCCTCATACAACACATGCCAATTGAAATCAGATAATAGTCTATTTAATTACACATAAGTGGTATGTTGAGTCTGCTGCTTTCCAGTTGAAAACAACAGGAAAGAGAGCTTAGGAGCAAAGAGAAAGCAAGGCATTATATATTAAGATTATTATCTTCATAGTCTGATTCAGAAATTTTGAACCTCCCTTGGCTCCTACTAGTATAGAAAACAACCACTTAGAGTCTACTGAAAAAAAAAAGTTGCTGCCTTTCAAAAAGGGAAAGAAGTGAGAAGACAGAGAACAAACTGTTTATAGTCACCTGTTCTCAGTGGCAGCAAGAATTGTTTTGTACCATTTTTTCTCATTTTGTTCATTATTTTTAGGCTAGCTTGCTAATTCACTGAACTATCAAACTGGCAGTTTTCACATAATAGCTGTTCCAACATACAAATGGTGAAAATGAGCGTTGAAACACTGTTTTTTCAGGGTGATGATATGACTTGAACAAACAAGTACGTAACAGTTCGTACATCATAGACATTTTGATTACCAAAATGAGAATGAAGCCATATAAATCTTTCTGTAAAAAGAAAAAGAGAAAATGTCCCCTGAAATAGCATACAAAGACCCAGGACTGCCACTTGGCCACATGTGGTTTTCTTAGATGCTTGAGAGTCTTATTTAAAAATAACATGCAATGCACACAATAGGGCACCATATTTCAAGGGAAATAATTAAAGACAGCATCATACTTTCTAGTTAACAGCTCTCATTGAAGCAATGGGCAGCTCTGGAAAAAGTCTGCCACAGTGCACCCTGCAGTAAGATCAAATCAAAGTGATAAAGAATTCTATCAGAGGTTAGTGAACATGAGACGCTTTTGAAATATAAAGTGCCCAAGCAGCTCAGCGTGTGTACTTTACACTCCTCCCCACCCCCCAGGTTTATCTTATTCCCACATTTCAACTTACCTTTTCATCATATCCATCAGTCTCTTGCTTGTTGAGAAACAATTGTATCCTAGAAATCTCTTGAACTCATTTATACTCTTCCCTTTATTCTCATTTCCTTGAATCTTGTTCTACAGTTTTATTATCTTTTATATGATCCATGATCCCATTTTCTATTTACTCCTATGTCGTTAATGGTGGAAAATGTTCTTCAGATTCAAAATCCGTCACCAACATGTATCAGTTTCTTTTATAAGCTGGAAAGCTAGATTTTGATTCACCTCTTGAAATCTGAAGAATGGTCTGTAGTCACGCAGACACATTTTATGTTTTCATCAAATATTCATAACAATATCCAAAGCAGGAGTGGGTTTTCTCAACTATATTCTTATAAACCTACCTTTCTAGCTGCATAACCAAACGTAGTTTGCTTACAAACAGTGAACAGTAAACTGCCAAACATCCCCTTGCCACTGTACAGATTTTAGCCTTCAACTTTTGCAACTAAAGAGGTAATAGAAAGGAGGCTACTAACTGTATTCAATATTAGAAACTCAATACCTCATTTTTTGTAAGGTCTTTGCAAAAATAAGACACATACTTAAATATAATAGCAGTTTTTAAAAAGTTAATTTTGTTTGAATGAAAATTCCACTTGGTTCCAACATATGGAAAGACTTTTATTTGCAGATCAAAAGAAGTTAATTTTTCTACATTTAATCTCTCTTCCATAACACATGTAAAATTACTGCAGTGATTGTAGCAGTGATGTTATAGCAAAACCATTGCTAGAACTAGTGTTGTTTGGGAACTTCATCAAAGTCAGAGCATTAAACACATTCACAGGGACAAGTTTATTCTGGAGTTAGGCTTAAATCTGTATTAAGGCTTTTTGATGAAGTTATCTAGAGGTCATTGGCACTTGCAGTGCCCTGTTGAAGCTAACAGCAGATACCACAGTTAAGGGCAATCCCAAAATTAGTCCTTTACCTATCTTGACTCTTCACTCTGATATCAACTAAAGCTTTACACGTTTAAGCCACTTCCTTTACAAAGTCAAAAAATAACTGCAATAGCAGCACACAATAACTGAATTCTTGATTTTTAATCTAGAACATGACATGGGACAGCTAACTCCAGCTGCAGGCTCTCGTTAATTCTAGTGAGGTGTCTCTAGTTGTGAATATGTGTAAAGATGAGATCAAAGATAAAGCCTGAGTATACACTTCAGGCAGGAAAATTAAAAGAAAAAAGAAAAGAAAAAAAAGGAAGCAGAAGAGGAAGGGGAAGGGGAAGGGGAAGGGGAAG
>JAPSGF010000018.1:7817180-7871157 GCA_035772895.1 Perdix hodgsoniae | reverse complement strand
GAAGAGGAAGAGGAAGAGGAAGAGGAAGAGGAAGAGGAAGAGGAAGAAAAGTCCCTCCAAATTTCTCACAGTTAAACTAAGTCACAAGGGAAATGAACAAAGCAAACCTCACACAGAGGAATTTTTTTTAGGCAACAACATGAAACTTTTTTTCTATTTTACTGGTGTATGGATATGATATGAATGTGTTTGCTACAGGCTGCCTGTGTCAGTCTCACTAGGTTAGGTATTTATGTAATCCCAGTAACACAACTGAACTAAAACTCAGTTTCCAATAAAACTAGCAAATGCCATTAATTTTGAGAAACAGTGGAACATTTATCTTTAAGCGATGTTATTTAGAATTAGTGAGTAAATATAAGCACAATGCAGACATCTATCTATTGACAAATTAGAGTTTTAAAAATTGAGAAATGCGAACTCTAAACAGAAAATCTGACGTATGATCAGTGTATACTTAACCAAAATTACCTCATGTAAATGAATTTCTCCATGTATCCTCTTGAAATTGAGGGAAAAAACAGTCAGTTATTCTGATATCCAAAAACAGTTAATCCCTTCCCAGGATGCAGATTAAAGACAAGTATGACCTAACTGTTCTCTGCTGCTGCAAGGATGTATCTCCCTCTCTTTCAATTCATACTCTTCTCCCTCTCCTCTTCAACTGCTCTTCCCAATTTCATACATGCTCTCCTCTTTTTGCTATATCACCCTTTCACATCTGCTCTGTCATGTATGCTGCTGAAGGATAATTCTCATCAGTGTCTGTAGAAGAAGAGTGTGGATAAGCCCATCCAACTTGCTGTAGTAACAGAAAATTACTCTCTTTTTTTCCAAATTTAGTTAATCACATTGGACTACCACACAGAAAGTGCTTGCAATGTCTCAAGGTTGGGTGGCGCTGTGTAGGCAGGAGTATGGAAGGAGCTGAGGTTAGGAAAGAGGATATTGCTGTTTCTCTCTTGGAGGCTGCAAGCTATTAATATCTCAGTTTCTTGTATAGCTACACCATGAGGAGTTGATCTGCTACAGCTATGATACAGAGAAATTTAATGAAATTTTCACATACCTATCTAACACAAGGTCTAACTTTATACATCCAGCTTTAGCACCTAAAATAGTACATTAATAAATTTGTCAAAAGATGATTTAACATTCAGTAAGGAACATAAAAGCCTGACAACTTCTAAATAAGATGACCAAAGTTAAATAGGGTTAATACTTCAGAATATTCATTCTAAACCTGATGGCCCAGTGGAGAAACGGGGATCTTGAGATTTCCCATGGAGTCCATGTTTTTGAGTATATGAAGAAGCCGTAGGCATCATTTTTGACCTTGCAGAAAACAGAATTGCAGAGGTAGGAGTCTGAAAATGCTATGCCAGCAACCAAGATACTTTTGCTGAGAGGTGAATTCTTGCTGCAAGCAAAATGTAATACAGCCGGCTGACTATCTGTATACTACGATAATACAGGATTTTAGTGGAGCTTTGCTGACACAAAACTGGAATAATGCAGTGCATACAAATCCTCTACTAAAAAATCAGGTTGAGTCTATAATAAAACATTTCCTTATATCATTTTCTACCCCCTCATAATGGGATAGAAGTGTTTTGTTTTGTTTTGTTTTTTACTAATTCTTAGCTCTAGAAGTAAAGATTATTGTGCTGTTTCTGCTGTCACACAAACATTTTTTCCTGCTAGGTGAAAACTAATTTGAAATATATTATTTCACATGAATTTGTTTTTTCTCTCTTTATAGGTGCATTGTGTTGCTCTAGACAACAAGTATTGCCTGGCATCTGCCCATGCTAAGCTTCTGACAGACTATTTGATTTTAACTTACTTTCCATAAGCCTCCTAACTCTCCTTCATCTGTGCTTTTGTCATGAATTTCCTCAAAAATGCTTCTTTTTCATCCCCTATAGCTAAAAGAGGTCCTGTCCATTCCCTTTAGCTTGATTGGTGTAATTGTTAGGTAGAACTACATGAGTTACCTCTCAGCAAAGACCTTTGCATTTTTTGTACACACCTGGGTTGCCTTTGTTAGACATTTTCCACTATGGTTATGTTGCAGGGTCCAGCCTTTACATTCTTACCACTTCTTGCACTTCTGAGGCTCAGTAGGATGGCTATCGTAAATGTTACATATTACAATTTTATCTACAAAGGAAAGTGATTCCGGTGTATATTTTGATTTTGTATAATTTTGGGGTATGAATGCATTAGCTCTAGTTTGGAAACAGACATATTCAATCTACTTCTTAATGAGTAAATTGCTGTATTTGTTGGTTTGTAAGAGCTCAGTTATTTATGATTTGAGGGTATACAAGAAATTATCTGTGGTGTGATTTAAAGCCTACTGAATCAGTGAAAAGACTTTCACAGGAAGCAGCTAGCCTTGTAACAGTTCCTCTATGCAGTATCTGTCCTCTCCTAATTACAGATTCCTTGTCTTGTGACATATTTCTTAACAGCCAATAAAGGATGCATCTCTGCTAATTCAAAAATAAAAAATGCAATTTCAGCAGTATATGTAAATGTATTTATAAAAGCAAAAGCAAAATTACAGACCTTTATAATTAATTTATTAGCATTTGCAGTTTTCAGTCCATAGCAAAAGAAATAACAGTAAATATTGAGCAAATGAAAGCATTTAGACCATTTTAATAAATGTTGTTTTTTTTTTTTTAAAAAAAAAAGAGCAGCACTAGTCTCCTGATTCTGGCTAGCACTTTTTTATTTACCATCTTTCTGTCTTTGATGGATGTTGTTCGTGCTGTTTAGCTTACAGTAATAAGCAGGTTTTTAATTTTTCTATCTTCTGTCTCTCTAGTGACAGTTTGTGATGGATGATGTGACAGAAAGATTCATCAGAAAATTCTAAATCATGAATACAAAGTAAATTAGTAATATAGTCCTATAGGAGGTAGGTTTGTATTCTCCACTAACAGCACTCCAACTGCATCAACTGCTCTCATTTTTTGCTTTTACTTCTTTAAATGCGATGAAAATAGTAGTTCAGCATAGTGATTCTGATTTGCCAGTTACCATGTTGTTCCTGAAAATTAATCATTCTTAACATATGAATTATGTGCAGTTGCACAGTTTTGTTTGCTTTAACTCTCCTTGAGGGCAAGATTCACATTAAAAATTGCTTTCCCCAGCTTTAGGGAAATATGGGTTTCCAAGAGATTTTCTGCAGAGTCCTCTGGGAGTCCTCCTTCTGAGGTTGTCTACCCTGTGAGGATAGAAAAAAAGTCAGCTTTCCCTCAGCTTTGCCAAAATGACCAGCAAAAGCAGTGATTAATGTTTTGAGTACAAATGCGGTCCCTATTTCCAATGTAAATATATTTTCTCTTGTATAAGAGTTGTTTTTCATAAAGGACAATCCTTTGCAGAAATAAGGAGTATTTCAATTGCTTACTCTTAAGTGAGACCTATGTTAGGCACAAACACACACAGAAAAGACACGTGCACAGAGAAAACAATGATGCCTTCCTGAAAGAAGAAATCCCATTTCACATACTTAAAAATAGGTACTTATGAAAGTCAGGAAGGACTAATTTATGCAACTGAAAATTGTAACAAGCTAAGAATCAATAGTGGAAAAAAATCTGGATGAATTTAAAACATTTCTTCTTACATACACTATATTTTCAGTAATGATATCTCAGATTACAGTTATTAGTCTTGCTGAAGAACTACTTCAATCTCAGTAGCAGCTTGGATTATCTCCAAATAAATGTTTATTTCTGTGGTGTGTACAGCTTCTTCTGCAGTCTCTTGTATAGCTCTCATTAAAAATAAGACTGAGCAGGTTAAAAGGAGATAGCAAGGCATCTTATCCTGTCATCAATTTCTAGCCATTGGATTAGACTTTATAGTCACTTAATCTAACCTTTTGAATTGCAAAGGTGACATTTTTTTACATCAGTTCTTATATATATCTTACAACTTTATGTTGTCACTTTGTATTGTAGTATGTGAACTCAGCATCTGGTGGAGCTATAAAATTTATTTTGGAAATATTCTTAGTCTTAATTTAAAGAGTTGCAGAGACAGAGTTCAACAGAACTCGATTATAGGATTCCTGTGTTTAATTATTGTCAGTTTAAAAAACGAGAATGTAATTTCTAGCATTGAGTTTCTCTTCCAGCTAGTGGATTTTATGATAAATCATTGAATGTTTCTTCAATCTGGAAGCCCCTAATGGCAAAGAGAAGCTGAAACAAATCTTTTTTTGGACAGGAACAAAGAAACCAGCATGCATGTGTTCCCATCAGGCAGTGGTGATGCCTTTGAGTGTCAGTTTTCTCCCAAAGGGATAATTACAGTATCTGTCTCAGAGGAAATGCATATTTTGTAAGGCTAGAACTTGAGAAGTGAAAATCTATAAGACTCAGAATGGCAAAAACACATATTAATGTAGAAATAAGATAAAGAGGTAAAATTCACAATCTGTCTTTATAAAAGACAGTGATTGATTTATGTGTTTTGGATGCTATGGTCTTGAGGTACAGAGCAGATGCTACATGCTACTCTGGTTTAACTATATGACCAGCCATGACAAGAGAGAGAATACAGGTATAAGAAATGCTTCTTTAAAGAACTCTTGAAATACAGAGGATACATCAGAGTATGCTGCCAAAAGTATCCTGCAGCACTTCAGAGCAACAGGATCACTAAGGCAGTGAAGTGTGTTTTGTATACTGCTTTTGTCTGCTACTTCTCACGTAGTCTGACAGCAAAGTCTGACCAAAATGTCCATATGTATAATATGTGTATCTGCCACATACCCCTGAAATCATAAAATGTGAAGATGAAAAAATTTAATTCTCAGTCAGAGTCACATAAGATGCCTGGGGAAGGCAATAAGCCTTATTTCTGAGACATGGGGGGCCTGGACATCAGAATCATCAGAGTCACTGGCAGAAGTTTGCATGTTATGTACCTCATGCAGAGAGAGAACATGTCTATATGCAGTACTGGAAAGCTCGCTGTTTATGAAACTATAAAACCTTGCACAACAGTCCTGCAGTGTTCAAGAAACTGTGATCAATTAGATCTATGACATTTTTTCATTCTTGTGCCAAGAACCATATCCATATCTGAGAATCTAACCTACTCTGAACAAAACTTTTAGATAAAATGTGTTCAAATCAAGTTTTTCCTCTCCTTGTTAATAGAATTAAAGCACATATACTTCATTTATTTAGCATATCTGTGATACAGATGTAAAAAGGGCCATCCAGACAGCTCTTTTTCATTTTCTTTTTCACTTACCTTGGAATTCATTTTTCCCTCTGGGATACACATCAGAGGCCGGATTACATATCTTTCAGGGGTGTTTCTAAGTCCCTAAAGCTAGTTATCATAGTTGATACCTTCTACTCTATATGTTCATCACTGATTCCATCTGAGAGTGTTCAATAAAAGTGAGGAAACTGGGACATGCATCTTAAAAAACATTTAGATTTTCAGTGGAAAACCGCCATTGTATCAAGTAATAAGTGGGAAAAATAATAATAATAATAAAATAAACAACTACCTGTTTGTTTCACAGTAACTCCAAAGACTTAGCATGAAGTGTTGCTGTAAATAACATTAGAAATGCTTTTGAATTAACTGTGTAAAAGGAAATATAAATATGCAAAAAAAACATGCTGAGTAACTTGAAAAAGAGGTTGAGCTAAAACAATTTTAGAAAGGGAAGAGAGAAAAACAAGCAGTATAGTAAAAGGAAAACTTAGAAAGGAAAAGCTAGTATGCTATCGGAGTTTGCCTTTTCCTTAAGAGAAATATAAAAGAAAGAGAAAGAAGAGACAAAATTTCCGAATAAGCCTTACAGGATAGTTCTGAGAATCTGAGGAGATAAAAACAAACCCACATACCAAGACAAAATATCAAGTCTGTGTTAGGAATACATTTATGATGGCTAGTCATTGTCTCAATCTTTCTTTCAATACTGAAGCAGACAGGAAAAAATTTAGATACAACTTACTGTGACATCCTGTGATATAGTTCATTGCTAACTCTTCCTTCTTTTTATAGATTTAGCTAAATACATTAAATTTGGAAGAAAGTGATACCTTTGAAATATTATTATAAAATTATCATAGCTTTAACTACTACAACTAAAAGTGTATGGGGAGGTTCAACTTCTTACTTAAGGTGTGTATCATACTTTCTTTTCATTGAAAAGGTAGAGTTGAAACAAACCAAACAAACAACTACAACAATAAAACCACAGACAAACAAAAAAAGCAACTACTTAATCATAGAATCATAGCATTGCTCAGGCTAGAAAAGACCTTCAAGATTATCAAGTCCAACTGCAACCTAACCCTACTACCCTAACTGACAGCTATATCATGTTCCTGAGCACCACATCCAAACAATTTTTAATCACATTCAGGAATGGTGATACAACCACCTCCTTGGGGTGCCTATTCCAGTGCTTAACAACCCTTTCTGTAAAGAACAACTTGAGGCCATAGAAAGAATGTAGAACTTTGAAGAAAAAATGTTTATTAGGTACCTCTTTTACTTAACAGTTAATCTCAAAAAATATTTCATTGCTGTATATCTATCTATCTATCAATCTATCTATCTATCTACCTATCTATCTATCTACCTATCTATTTATCAATCAGTCTATTATTATTTATTATTCAGAAAAAGTTCTTCGTTTACTTGAGAGGCCTAAACATATCAGGCATAGCAAATGACTTCCTATATCCCAAAGAAATCAATGAGAAGTTTCCCTTGAAGCCTTGTCTTGAGGTCTTGAGGTGGGCAGCGCACAACTCTCACAGTGTTAGGAGAGGCAAAAAGGTCTACATGATATGTGGAAGAAGCAGTTTCTTTCCGGTATCACATTTGAATATAGAGTGCCTAAGTGCTTTAACTGCTGTGAAATTTAGTTTTCATATTAGTTTTCTTGGAGTAAGCAAAAAAATCTCTTTCAGTAGTACCTCACAAGTCAGGTCTGATGAATACAACCTGACAACTGCTTCCACATTTGTGTGTTGTCAGGTGAAAACTAAAACTTTTGTGGTGTTCTTTATGACATCCAGCACTTCCATTCTATTCACCTAAAATCTAAAAGTTACATCATTAATATGTAGTATGCCCTCGAACACAGAAAATCAATTTGTCTATTTGAAGTATTTACCATATTTTTATCCCATTTTGCAGTTGCAGGGTATATTGATTACATCATGTCTCAGAATGCCAATTTTTGTTAGTGAGATTTTAGCTAAGTACTCGAAGACACTGGAAATCTGTCTGCAGATGCGAGGCAGAGCTTCATATAAGCATCAAATTTTGTCAAGAAGATTTGTGTTCTGGATATTAATGAAGGGCACAAAAGAGAAAGGACCAAGTGGAACAGAAAGCTTGTGTGAATGACTTCAAGCCTAGGGATGAGCTCAGGGCAGACCCTCTGCCTATGAAATCATTTTCTATTGTTAGCCTGAACAACATGTTTGGCTGTAAGCCTACTGCAAAACTAAGCTGTTTTTGTGCCAGACTACTGTTGTGAGGACAGCGTATGACTGCTACTTTGCACATGGAGAACAAAGAATAACAGATAATTTTTTTTTTTTTCTTCTCTGTGAACATCAGCTTAGTAACCATTATTGTCATTGTCTACAGCAAATGATTAGAAAAACCTGTTCAGGCAGATGTGTTTCCCTTCACTAGAGATGATAAAATTTGATTGTCCTAGTCAAATTAGAGAGAATTTGGTGAGAGAATTCTCTTGCCCACACTTTGTCCATTGATGTAGGTGCACTTGAGCTGAGCTGAGCTGTTGGCTTCACCCCCAACCTGGCACGGTCCCCCTAGGCTCATCTTCTGTTTTACTGGTTGTAATAAACTACTCAGGTTGACAATCTTGAATACTGACAGTCATACCATTTTGTTTTAAGTCCACATTACAGTTACTGCTCATTGTCTTCAGATCTGAAGGTGGAAGGCTATAAAAAGAGAAAGTAGAAAGTACTTCTTATAGTTACTTTGATTCATCTCTGTAGAAAAAGTGTGATGGTATTGATCATGTCACAAGCTCCTTCTCTGCCCTAACCAGTCCAGTTTTACATTAATTACAAAGCATTTTAAAAGGGGAATAGATAGGAAAAAGGATGGATGAAATAACTCAATAAAATCTTGGTTTTAACAGAAAAGTGTGTTATCAACCTTGAATGTGATTCACATTCTGTCAGCATGTTCAAGAAGAGGTAGGTTTCTTTGTAGCAGAAGTAAAATCAATGTCATTCATAATGTGAAATAAATACACAAAACAACTATCCTAAAACATTTTTTCTCCAAGGAAAATGCTACTGTCAGAAGTAATAAATGATTTATCATGAAGAAGACTCTAGATAGTTTTGTTTCTCTCCTCAGGACCCACTGACATTAATTATTTCCAGGAATCAAGTAAACGCCTCTAGGTAAAAATATGTTCTGTGAAATGCAACTCTCTTAAAGCTCCACTTACGTTTCTGTTGACACTGATCCTAAACTGAGGTTACATGAGTACTTCCAGAGAAATAAGATATGTAAATGAATGAATATACCGTATGAACTACATTAAGATGATTTTCCTTAGACTGAGATGATCACTGGAAGCCATAGCATTTGCTTTTGGATTTCATTTGAAATTAACTTCTGGTTATGGTAAATCTTGGACTAAATAAAGTGCAACCTCCTCAACATACAGTTTTACCAAGCTGAAACCATAGTACACTTTCAAAATTCATTAATCTACTGGTGTTTGCCAAATTCTGAATAAACTACATAATTGTTCAGAAGTCAGATATTTCACCATACTAATTCCATATGTTGAAATATATATATATTACCTTCTGAAATACTTTTGGTGGTGTGACCTTTTGCATTGGATGAATGGATACAAAGGTCATATCTGTGTAAGCTCATGTTTTATCTCTGTGTTTGCAAGAGCATGCTCAGTATGACTTATTCTGGCAAGGTACTACCCTGGCATGATTAGATTATATTGAAAGGCAGAAGTGTTTAGCTTTCTGACATTGATTGTGGATTTTGCTGTTACTGTTTGCTTGTTTGTTTGTTTGTTTGTTTGTATAAAAACTGATGTGATTTCTGTTAATTAGGTCTTTTATATCTGCTCTGATAATTTTATGGGTTAGCACCTAAAATTATGCTATAAAGTGGGGATTTACAATAAAATTCCATCAGGACAGTCTTGCATTCATCTTTTTAGAAATTCTATCAATTTCCATAAAGAGCAGATAAACAAAACAGAACAACAACAAAATAATAGTGTAAATAACAGTGTTTCAAATCGCAGTTTCTACAAGTAATAATCTCTCCATAGTGTGGCCTCCATCTTAAGGGGTATCTGAATTCTTCTGTGTAACCAGTGCCAAAATTTTTTTTCTAGCAATCTAGATGATGGGGAAACATTGTCCAGTATCCAAAAAGATTTTAAAAATACGGTTGATCTTTTTGATGACTGATGCCCTGAAGTATCAGGGGTTCTGCTGGCAAAACAGCATCATGTCTGCAAGCAGATGATGTAATGACAAAACGCTAGTAGATAATAGCTAATACACAGAGGGTGGAAGGTTTGCCCCATGCTTCTATGAACTAAATAAGTAGTAGATGTTATTTTCATGAGATCACAATTCTGGAAAATTAAGGATTGCTGCAAGGCTATAAAAGAAAGACAGAAAGAAAACAAACAAACAAACAACAACAAAAACAGAAAATATAGAAGTTACTATTAGTGGTAGAGTCAGGACAGTTAGTTTTTGAATTGTGATGGATTAATTTTACAGTGTCACTGGAACTCTGTTTAAATCCTTCAACCCTTCAGTCCTTTAATCCTCAATGTGCACTGAGTGAAGTTTTTCCATATCAAGCCATTAGCCCTGTTTAAAGGATACTCATTGTATTCTTAAAGAACTATTTTAAAGAGCTTACTTTTATGTCATAAATCTCAGACGGAGCCCTCCGTAAGTGTACAGCAGTGGCACAGTCAGTCAAACAATCTACAGTTTGAAAGAGATCTGCAATGGATTGATGTCCAGGTAATAGTACCACAAATGAAAGGCACCATCAGCCCAATAGTTAAACGTCAGAGATACGGCTCAAGCATAGGGTCTCAGACTGAAAGTGAGATATATGCCCTAAGGGGAGATTTTCACAAGTGCTGTGCTAACAGTTAGTATTGCATAATTTATGAGAAACTAAGACACTGGTGATTCTTATTAAAGGAGAAAATATCCTGGTATTGCACATAAAATTTTGCTCAGCCTTATCAAGATCCATTTTTTCCGCTTGGATGAAAGATCACAGCAAGGTGTGTTGTAAAGCAAGCTTACACGGTCAAAATGAAAACGGAATTCTTATAGAGAAAATATTTTAACAATAAAAGCTGCAGAATTCCCCTGAAAGTGAGATTCAGTCCAATTTGACACAACAAATTATTTACTGTTCAAGAGTATACCACTAACAAATACAGATTACATGTTTAAAACCCTGTTTTGCCTGCAGCTAGTGTACCTAGAAGATGTATTAACTGTGCAGCTTGCCCATTTGTGGGGGATAGAAGGAATTTACCTCTATTATAGTATAAAAGAAAATGGGGAGAAATATGAACAATATAGCTAAAAAAAGCCAAATATTCAGAATTACTTGCTTTTAGTATCTACTTAATGTGGCAGATAGACCAAGGAGGCTATGCCCTTATCTATAAGGAAAATATGTGTTATTACTTCCTGGAATACAGGAAAAAAAAAGGCAACTCCATTAGCCACAGATATTAAAATGCCAGATGGGGGAGGGGGAGTCACACCATGCCTTCTGCAGGGAGCCTCCTCCATTCTATTAGTGCTTTGTTCTCTAACAGGCTGAAAACAAAGCACGAACTCATAAGTATAATTATTTCTTCTCTTTCTTTTGTGGGAGATGTACTGAAGGATGGACATCTTTAATTTAATCACTGATTATGTTTGTTGTAGTCAGAATCTGTAAAACAACTGTAACAAATATATTACTATGCTGAGTTGTTAGGAGCCCCAGTACTCTGTCCTCAAATTTGTAGCTCTGCTATATGAAAAACAGAAAGCCCTCTTTCCCCTGTTGGTGGTTTGAATTGCCCTAATTTGTTCTGGTATTAGCACCAGATGTCATGGTATAAAAGGAAGCCCGACCCAACAAAAGACATTGCCATTCTGACCTTCTATTGAATTCTGAGCTCTTGCTCGTTTTTGTCTTCTGAACAAATCAAGCACTCACAAACAAGCAGAATAGAGTGGAAAAAACAGCTTGACTTTTCTGAAAGAAGTTACAAACAGAACTGAGATGGCCACTTGCCACTTTCTGTGTCAGGGTGACACCTACCACTATTTGATGAGGTTTTTTGTTTGTTTGTTTGTTTGTTTGTTTGTTTCTTCCTGTGGGGATGGGGGGGAATGAACCTTCACAGCAGCAGGCTTGTTCTTTCCCCCACCCCTGCACCTTTGTTGCTGCTTCTGTTCAGCCAGAAAAGGGTTTTTATTTTTTCCTTCAGTTTTTGGAGTCTATATTTCAGGGAAGGTAAAAGATATACCTTATGGGGCTTTTACTTCTTTAGTAAGATCCTGACACCATTTGTTTGTATCATACAATGGTATTTGGTTTATTGTATTTGCAACTCAATTTGTCTTGAGAAAACAGGTTTACATTTGTACAAAAGCCCAGCAGTGTATATCAAAGTGAATGCAGCCATATGCCTGCTTGCATTGATAACAGTCTGTATTCATGACAAAGGCAGTCAGCTTCCACATGATTCACTGGTCTTAGCCTTTAAACTATGCTTTTAACTAACTGATGTTTATCTGGAAATCTGAAAATCCTTGTTTACAGGAAGAAGTAATAGGGCTTGGGAGCATTAGTTTATAGATGCAAATAGGTGTCCATATGTGTATGTATTTGGAAAGTACCTGTGTGTGTTTATATATTTCCAAGGTCTTGGCAGCTAATCTATTTCAATCACTCTTATTTTTATTAGACAAAATATGGTTTGCCGCAGCACTTAATACAGAGCATGATGTCATAATAATTCTCACAAGTAAAAGTCATTTTTTAAAAAAGTGGAAAAATTAGTGAGGATGCAAGTACCACTGGCAATGCAGTGAGAATATAGATTGTGATTTTTTCCCATAGCTAGCTCGGATAGATTCAGGGCACATACGTATTGCTCAGCAGAGGGCATCATATCACACTCCTGTATGATGCTGCCTGCATCCAGCGAGAGTGGAAAAAGAAGGAATAACCACTAGAGAGAAGAGCCAGTGACAGAACTTAATGTACATATCACCAATAAGAACATTTTAGAATTAGGCTATAGCACTCATACATACTGATTCATATTTACTTGGTTAAGAAATCCAATAAGGATCTACAATATTTTATGATTATATTGAGCAATCACAATTATATAGATTTTTTGTTCAATATAAGATGTTCAAATGGGAAGATTTTCTTTATGTTGAAATAAATTTTTTCGTATAGCATGTTCAAAAGACTGAGAAACATGACAGACATTTGTGATTCAAGTTAAAGAGAACTGCAAATAAAGAAAATTTTAGGATCTTAACCTATTAATATCGTGGACATTAAAATATGGCTTATCTGTGAATTTTCAGTTCTACTAATTTGCCCCATGAGATTTTGCACAAGTAAACGTGGGAAAGAAAAATTTCTATGTAATAGAAATAGCGTGAGGTTTGTTTTCTCATCTTTATGCCACATCTTTTTATGCATATTTATAGCTAAATTTACATCTTCACGTCTTTGTAAAAAAATTTATCATCACAGTAGAATTCGTTAAACTGGATCCCTCATTTTGTGGTACTTTTCAATTTTCACAGGAGAAGCAATTCAATGTGCATACCTTTAGATGTTCTTTAGTTGCCGTTTTGATTTTTAAATAGGATACAAATTAAAGATATGTCAGGGTTTCTAGTTTGGATCAAAACTACAGAAAATGGATTAGATGATGAAGGAACTCAAGATAAAGCTAGTAATTCACTTCTCTGTCTGATTTTTGGAGTACAAAAGGAACACAATCAAGTCAAACCCAGAATGAAACAGTTTGGCTATTTCATCTTGTATCTGATATGATCTCTTCTCAATTAGCAAAGCAACATTCCTTTTCTTTGCACAGCATTGCTGTTCATTCACAGCTAAGCTATTTGTTTGACTTCTGTGTTAGAGACATTTAAGTTCCGAATCCAATATTTCATCAGAATCATCCCTATTATTACAATTCATAAAGCACGGGAGGCCGTACATTAAAGTGAAATATATTTTTCAGCATGAGACTGAAGTTTCATGAAGTTACACATGCACACACACACAGAGAAAGAAAATAAAATTGGGAAATATAGCACATGCTGTGCCAACAGTCCTTCTCCAAGGATTCATACTGTTTGGAGATTTCTTCTTCTATTTCAAACTGTTTTCTTTTTCTCTTTTTTTTTTTCCTCCCCTCCAGTCTCTTCTATTTATCACCAATCCACTGCTTCTTTTTATTCTTTACAGCACTAACTGACACCCACCAGCAACTGCAAGTTGGGGTCACTAAGGCAATTGCCTGTGTCCTGCTAGAATTGATCACTGATCTGGGAGTATGACACGTATGACAGAGCAAGGTCACTCAACTCGTTTCCCTCAATTTTTCAATTCTAGGCAGGTAGCTACCACTTCAAGTTTCTTCCTCCTTGCCTGTCATCTTACTTCTTATTATACAACCACATGAAAAATAGAGAGTACTCCAACCTCTGTATGATATTCTTTCCTAAGTATTTCTCTGCTAACAGTTCAAAAACATTCCATTATATGTCACTGGATTTTATGATTTTAAGTACTTGCAACTACTACTACTGGAAAAAAATGCAAAGAAAAAAGATTCTAAATAATTAGGAATGAATATTAAATCTTAGTGAAAACATGTTGTAGAGGAGGTATGTATCTATTGGGATGACACAAACAATAATCCAGTGTGAAGCAAAAATTCACTCAGATGTCTATGATAGTAATTTTTGCTGATGTAAAGCACTTTTGGGTATTCTATAAATGGAACAATCAATTTATCTTCAAGAAAAAAAAGCCTTTGGAAGTTGTGCAATGTCTTTAACTTAATATTGACAAACGTGCATATTAAGAGTTAGCCTCATATTCTGGCATCAGTACTTAACTCTCAAATATTTAATGTAAAAATATATGTATTTATATGAATACATGGAACAAATTTTGCAGCTTCTTTTTTTGGTTTGTTGGCTTGTCATTGTTAGTTAATTCTGTGTAGAAGTAAGTGACATATTGACAGGTTCCTAAAAGTGTAATTTCTTATCTGACCAGGGACTGAAGCCATAGGTGTGTTTATAAATTAACACTAATCCGGAAGTCGAATGAAGGAAGAAAAGCTATTGCTTGTTCTATTTCACTGAATTTCAAAAACAGATTGGATATAAACATAACAGTGGAAGTGAGCCATTGCTTGACCATTTTCATGATCTAGAAAAGATGTTGTAATCAACTCAGATTTTTAAATGAGATCCAGCTGCTACAGTCAACAGTGCCAACCAAAATCACTGTTGTTACTAGCTTTGATGCCAGATTATCTGATGTTGATGAGAGCTTCCAAAGAGGCAAGAACAAGAACAGAACAGAAGATTTAAAAGATTTCAGAGAAGAATAGAGAGATAAAGTATAAACAAACAAAAAGTTTGATCCATGTTTCAATTATTGGATTTAAAAACTACTGAAAACTGAAAAGATTTTCATCTAGTGAGTGTAAATCAATCTCTAAGTGTCAGTGTGGTGGCTAATAAGATAATAAGTAGAAGAACTGGCTGAGGATAATTAATTATAGTTTTGAAAACTGATTTTTGAAACAAATTGTTTTGTCAACATTCTGATATTAAAATAGAAGATATTATGTTGACCAGATCCCAGAACTCTGGAATTATAGGAAATGAGGACTGAGTTGGACCTTGCCATGTTATTATGTTTCTCCTTTGCACAAAGATAGTCTCAACTGAACTTAAAGCATCACTTGCAGATGTTTGAATAATCTGTTCTAAAATGGTAGAACTTCAATTTCGTATCTAGACCTCTATAACCCTCAAGCATTTTCTTATTACATAAAATTGTTAACTATGTCAATCATTCCTATCCTAGTGAGTATTATTTTATAGCAAAGAAATAGTATTTGCATATTCTCACTGTTGGACAAAACATATTTATATACTCCTGGTATCTGACCTCACACTGTAAGGCTTAGAATTAGGTTCTTTTTTATTTATTTGTTTATTTATTTATTTATTTTTACTACCATGATGATCACTGTGAACACTTTACTCTCTTTCATGCATATCTTTTGTCTCTAACTACAATCTTAACATATTTTAGAATATATGTGTTTTTAAATTATATATTGTAATATACTGCCTTGCCACAATTAATGTCTTTATAAAACATCACAATAGCTGTGTAGGTGTTTCAAAATATTCTACATGATAAGCTTTTTATCAGCCCTGTGGAAAGATTGCCCTATCTATAATATGCTTTTATTGCATTTGTGATTTAACAGTATTCAGATATATTGTTCTTTACCTATTTACCTATCATATTCCTGAAGTGTTGCCCTTATCATGATATTTTCATTTCATTTAAAATTTCAAACAGCTTACTCTCAATTTAAAGATTGCTCATTATCATATTTTCCATGCTGCCAACTTGTATCTAAATCATTATACTGCTTATCCCTGAGACTGTGTGAATGCCCAAACCTATTTTTTTGTTATGGTTGGGTTTCTCCCAGAACAAACAAAGAAAGGCAGTTTTGCTTTATATGTTAAAATGTGACCAAAACAAGATAACACAAGTAAATGTGTTATGATAAACTACAGAGAGAACATTTTAGGTTTCTGCAGTTATAATAAAAGAAATAAACCTAAGTGGCCAGATTTCTCAATCTTCCCTATTTCTGCTTTAGAGAATCTTAGTGAAAAGATCTATTCATGAAACTTGATATGTTTTGAAGAAGGATATCAATGTCTATTGTCATGAGAAGCTTACTGAACATCTGAGTCCACAGTTCCTTTCTGGAGAGACCTCCTCCATCAGTCACTGAATATTAGACTTTCAATCATAGTTTGTAGTTTTAATATAGATTGTATTAGTGTTTCATTTCAATTGATTTAATTTCTGTCTTCTTCTCCCGTCCTTTAAAATATTAGAGTATGACCATTTTCAAAAGTTTGTAAAACTCACAAATAGAGAAAAGAACTCACAGAGAAAAGAAGCTGAAAACATTTGAGGACATAGAGAAGGTGTTCTGTAGGGCATTTTATGAGGGCATTTTAGCAACCTTGAAAACACTGTTGTCTTAAACGACATATAAAATAATAGTCAGAAAGTACCACATATATGCTAGTGATCAAGAAAGAAAGTAGAAGAAATGAACAGAAATGTAGTTATGGCAGAAACCAGATTAAAAAAAAAAAGAAAAAGAAAAACATGATAAAAGATTCATTAAATCTAAGGTAATATTAACATTGATAGGGTCTTGGATGAAAGTTTAGTTAAATTACCTTAGAATAAATTAATAATGTTGTATCAAGAAAAAATATCATTATATTAGTAGGTCAAAACCAACAGAGTTAAGAAATACTATTGATAAAGCCTGAAGTGAATTATTTATCTTACAAGACAGTAATATGTAGTAGCATCAACAGTTATAGGAAAGAAAATAGTACTTTCTACTGCCTTGTGCCCTGGAAAGAAAATCAGTGCCAGTGAATTGCAACAGAGACTTTTTCCTCCCCCTCTCCTCTATATTTTTCCTTCTCCCATGGTTGGGGTGCCTTCTTTGGTATTGCTCATCCGTCTGCAGAAGCTGTCCCCTCACCTTGAGGGTTCAAGTGCTTGTCAATAGATGCCCTGTATCAGAAGAAGGCAGCCAGGCATGAATACATTGGGATGGAAGAATCAAGATTCTTTTTATCCGAAGTTCTGATTTATTTCTTTGTTGGCAATTTGAAAAGCTTTACAATTATCCTCATCAGTGTTCATCCATGCGACTTCAGTAAGTAAAATAACTGGGTGTAAGCATGTATTTTTTCTGATGGATGTTATGGCTAAGAGAACATGACAGTGAGCTACAAGATTTATTACCTATTAATTTTTCTGGTTTATTTTAGTAAGCAATTTATAGCTTTTCCAGTATGTCTTTTACATACTCCGTTCATTAATTGAGTCCCATTTATACTCTTTTTTTTTTTTTTTTGCATTAAAAGATGTATTGCACTATTTAAAGTCTTAATTTGGCCCATATGTCAAAACTATATCTAAATGAGCCACTTACAGCACTTTTGCATGAATTGCATTATGTAAGTCTTTCCCTTTCTGTCTTTTTTTTTTTTTATCCTTGCAGAATCAATTTCTTTAATAGAAAGTGGGAAAGGAACAAATAAAATATAATAAATAGTAATATGAAAACACAAACCAAGTCAACTTGACTACCAAGTCAAGTGCAGGCTGTAGAAGCTATTTTAAATCCCAGAGAAAAAAGAAAGGGCTAAACCCTACACCAAAATGCACGTTAATAGGGTTGTCCATGTAAACTGGAAGTAGTTCAGTGTCTTTATTTTACATGGGTGTATTTTGTTGCAGTAGCCTCTAGTTTTGAAACTGGTTGTCTCCTTGTCTGTCTGCCATCCTAACCTATTTAAATTATTGCTACTAAAAGTAACATAAACAACAATGTTCTCCCTAAAAAATTTTATACACAGATGGTAAAAAGAAAACAAACAAACAAAAAAACTAAACATCAGTACTAAAAGTAAAAAAGAAAATATAAAAGGAGAAGAATGAGGGAGAATTGAGGCAGGTCATTCTCATAACTTATTTTTAAATGGCCATAGTGTTCTAGCTTCTGATGGCTTTTAATTCCAGAAGCAACAACAACATAATCCTTGAATCTACTCCAGTGTAACGGAGGTGAGAAAGAACACTATTTTGTTTTCCTCTGAAGTTTTTCTGCATGTTTTGTTTGTGCATTTTTTCCCTGACATGTAATTTCTTATTGTTTCATTCATTACATGCACTATGAGGTAGATCATCAATTAGTTTAATTTTTCATGTTGTTTCTTTGACATATCTATTGAATGGCCCACCGATTCTAAAACGATATGTTTGCAGTATGGTACAGGAAATATAGTTCTTTTCTTTGGTTGGCTAGCAGCAGGCTGTGACATCTCTCTTATGATATGTTTGTACTGTTGAAATGTGCATATAATCTGCATGCTGATATTGATCACAGTAATGACATTTGTCATCTGCTCTATTGTAAATGTGAGAAGAGCCTTCCTACTTAGCACTTCCACAATAAAACTTGACTCCCCCTGTGAACACTTTAGTCTTTATTCAAAGTATAATGAACTTTCTTACTGATTTAGCCACTTAGGCTCCTTTTCTGTACAGTGTGGTAATTTCTACTTTCTCTTTTAATGGGAAGACCATGACTTTGTTAGATGATGTAGGGTATTAATGTATTTTTAAGAACCCAACATTAGTCAAGATACTTTTTCACCCCAAAAACTGAGAACATTTTCACCATAGGTTTATTTTTCCTCCTATACTATTTTGTGTTAATATATTGCTTATTATAAGATACAGTATCACCAGTGGTTACTACAATGATCTTTAACGTCTGTTCTTTACAAATACCAACTGTTTCTTACTTTGATGATTTATTTAGCTTATTGGCATAGCTTATTTTGTTTCTTTTCTGTATGCTTGACTCTTAGGTCATAACTGTTTACTCCTTCTCTCATTCTGGATAAATTTGATGGAGTTAATAGTTCTCGTAATTATCTGCTTCTTACTGCTTATTAAGACTAAGTAGGTCTTACTTTTTTTTTTTTTTTTTTTAACATGCACTCTGCAAGTATAAGCAATCTAGCTAATTTCTATTTTTCCCTAAAGACAAGAAAAATGATTTGAATTAACCAAGAACTGAACACAAATTAAATACAGATAAACATTCTTTTTTTCAATTGAAAAAAATCCAGGAAGCTCTAAGCATCTAGTTTTTGTTTGTACTTACTTTTATATTTTCTGAATGGCAAAATGGAAAGATTTCAGATTTTTTTCCTGTTTCTGACCTGCTTGAGTCGCTAAGAAGATTTGATGTCTTATACAAATATAGGCTCTTTTAAAATCTCCAGCTTTTCACAGATACTGGACAATTCAAAGATTAGTACATTGTACTTGAAGTGTTCCATGGTGAAAGTAAAGACTTCTGCAAGCTTTTTATTACTGTTGATAGAAGAATCAATTTTCTGACATTCTCCTGATTAGGCTTAAAATGAACAGATCAGATACAAATAATGAATCTTTTTTGATGAATATCAGACATAATCATTTAAAAGAGCAATATATATATATATATATTTTTAAGATTACATGCTTTTTATGATAAAGAAACTTACTCTTTTCTCTGTACATTTCCTGACACAATTAATTGCTTTTAGAGTCTCCCAGACATTACTACATGCATGAAAAACTAAATATCATTAACCTAGTGGTTAACACATACGGATGAATTTATTTCTTGAGCTGTGCCCCTAATTTCAACAGAATTATGTCAGGACTGCATATATTTTTCTAATAGATTGAAGGATTTATGAAATAATAAAAAGTGGTTAAGAAGCACCATTAAAGAGTGAGTTGGTTTGTGTCAGTATATTGGCCTCAGAAGTGAAAAAGAGCATAAAGCCAAATGTGTCTGAATATAAAATGTCAATCATTGACCTCTAGAGAATGAATATTATTCCTCGTAATAGGGTATGTTAACTTTAATACTCACAAATTATTTTTTTAATAATTCTACATTCCCTTATATATATCTTATTCTAAGAATAATTGTTAAATTTTAAGTTAAAAATGTACTAAATTGTACTAAATGCAAATTTTGGGTTATATAGCAATGCTAGAAAAATGAGAAAGAACTACAATCTTGTTTAATGTATCTGTAAATTTTATTTTTGATTTTGTTCAAGATGGCTTTTTTGAAATAGTCTGATTGAGGTATACTTTATATACCATAGCTATTTAATTGGAGAAATTAATTAAGAAATGTTTACTGTTTGAATGTTTCTATTATGTAACTGTTGGGCTTTTCGGGGCATAATCATTTAACTTCCACTTGAAATATCATTACCAGACTACAAGCTGAATTTATTTACTGTGTTAAAGAATGTTTTTAATATTGTTAATATCTCCACCATGTAGGTTTTATGAACTGGGAGTAAATAATTTTTCTTTCAACTTGCTGCTGTAATGTATTATTTGAATTCTGTACCTTGAAGAACTTAGTTGTTGTTGTTGTTTGGTTTTTTTTATCATTGTCAACTTATTCTTTAGTACATTCACTACGTTTACTTTTTCTTACTTTACTCTAGCAAGAAATGCAAAATCAAATATCTTATATCTTCTTAAATTTTCTTCTTAGTTACCTTAAACAAATTTCGTTTAATATCCATATTGTGTACATGAAGTCATTTTTTGCTTTGTTCAGAAGACAAAACAGGACATTATAAATAACTACTCATAAGCATTTATTATTTTTCAGATGAAAATCTCAAGTCTGTGGTACGTGAATATGTGTGCTACCAATTTGATGTATCCAAGTTCAAGAGTAGGTTTCTTGGATTCCCCCTAAATTTGCCACTTCCAAATATTATGATAAACAAAGGGAAACAAATGCATCTATTCAAAATCAAAATTTGTTACTCTAGTTAAAGTCTCGGCAGTATAATGATATAATAATTGATTACGATTATTAGATGTTGCATTTCAAATATATCCTATTAAAATTAATATGCTCAGACTTCATAGTATGCTTCCCTTTTCTTTGGTGAAGTGTTCAGCAGTCTATGGTGCCCTTAAAACTTCTGCAGTCAATTGCTTCAGTGTGGGTTAAAGGAACTTTTACAGTGAATCTTCAGCATCCCCAGCCCTTCACTGACAGGAGCAAGATATTACAGATCTTGTCTTCCTCCTCACTGATGGACTTCATTACTTTTTTAATGTTTGTTGTACCTTCCTCAACCTTCATTGGTCTGAATGTCCACATTGCATCCAAATGCATTATGTACAATATTATTTCACCCTTGTCCATCTTAACAGGTTAAATTCCTTTGGAAATGATCATTTCTGGTGTCATCCTATGCCGATAATTTTAAGACTTCTACTATTATCCCATGCCTCCTCTCCTCTATGCAGCATTTTAATCCTGGGTGGTAGCTCATTCTATACATTCTCTGGATGTGGTCATCCATCCAATTCTTTATTCACCAAAGAGCCCATCCTTCAAATCCACATATCTTCATTCTAGATACAAGAATGTTCTGTGGGACTGTGCCAAAGGCCTTACAGATGATGTCAATTGCTTGTCTGCACTTACTGTCACTCCATCATAGAAGGCCACCAGATTGATAAGGCATGATTTGTCCTTGGTCCTGTCATGTTGAATGTCTTGAATCAGCTCCCTGTCTATTATGTACATAAACAAAGCTCCCAATAGAATCAGTTCCATAATCTTCACAGACATGGAAATTAGGCTAACTGGTCTGCAGCTCCCCAGGTCTTCCTTTCTACCTTTTTTTTTTTAAATGAGTGATTCCCTTTTTCCAGTCCCTTGAAATGTTCTTACTGTCATGATTTTTTAAATATGATAGACCCAGTGAAAAATCATGTGATCCAGTTTCCTCAGGATCTTGTGATGCATCTCATCAGTTCCCATAGACTTATACAAATTTATTATCAGTTTGTCTTAAAGTTGGTCTTCACTCACTGTGGAAGGGACTTCATTCTCATTCCCTGTCTTGAGGTTCTTCAAAGACATGATAGACTTGAGTGTTGTGGGAATAAAGACTGACAGTGATGTCTGAGGCAAAAAAAAAAAAAATATTCTATTACCTCAGCTTTCTCAGTTTTGTTCTCTCATTTTATTTATCAGAGTAGTTGCACTCCATTTAGTATTCTCTTTCGAAGTAGTTCCCATGTATTTCAACTTCTTTTCTTTTACTATTCTTTTTTATTCTTATATTCTTTGCATTCTTTGCCAAGTTTACTTCTTACTGTGTCTTGGCTTTCTTGATCTCATCTCCATGCATCCAGGCAGACAAAGTCTGGCAATTCCAAAGTCGTGGAGTGTTATTTCTACATGAAACTTCGCATAAAAATAGAATAGAATGATGTCATTCTATTAAGCTAGACTGTGATTGTTTGCTTTCAAGATGTTCCTGAGAAGCTTGAAGTTAATTTATGGGATTACACACTGAGTCATTATTTTTTGCAAAGTCAAGCCAATAGGTCATTGGCAATAAAGCTGATTGATTGATTGTATTGATAGACTCCAATACATGAGACTATTTTTCCAAATAATATAGAGCTATGTAGGGGACTACGCTGAGAATTGTGTTTCCAGGTCAGGTCTAGAGAATATTTGAAAGCAGAACTTAGAACGTCACATGCAATTACATATTGTTTTCAGTAATATAGTTTAAAATAATGGGATTCAAATGTATTGGGAATGCTAGTGATGGATTGATAGTTGTACTTGATAATCTTAAGTTTATTTTCCAACCTCAGTGATTCTGTGATTCTAGGATTCTACAATTCTGAAAATTCCTACTTTTTCCATAAGAAATGCAGACAAGATTGATGACATTAAAGGTCTAAACAAATGTTTCAAGAGTTTACTTCACTAGGAAACTGAGATTCTATAGAGATGGTGAAATGAAGACGCCAATTTGCAATAAACCATGCTGACAATTTTATATATTATGCAGTGCAGAACCATAAAGATAATGGTACATCAGTTATTAAGTATAGCCACAATATATTTCTTTATACTGGTATCAGTGATCTTTCATACTTCAGCTAGATAAACTTCATCACTAAAGCAGCCTCTACAGCACAAGAGGTACCCTGCATATCAGTAAATGTTTTCCTTGCTAACACACACAGCACTCATCACTGAAGTTGAGATGACAGATAAGATAAAGAACTGTACCTATCACTATTCCAAAGTCTGTTGTTTTAATGCAGAGAAAAACAATCCCACCATAGTGCATACAATCACACAAGGTCAGAAATGTACCCAAGAAAATAAGCTTTGCCTTCTTGTTATTTTTGGTATTTAGGTACCTGTGAAAGAAGCTACAGATATATCAGATATATCAGATATATCACCCATATTAGCTTGACCCTTTATTCTCACACACATGCTCTCAAGTCATTTGTCATGCATCTCAGCAGAGCTTGATAAATTCCAGTCACTTAGAGCACCTTGTCTCACCAGCCAGTTTTTCCTAAAAAGGACGTAGCTATCCATGACAGCATTACAGACGTGTGAGTTGTCCCATCATGTCTCTATGGTCACAATGAGATCGTGGCCCTATGAAATGCATACAGATCTCTAGTTCTCCCTATTTATTCCCCACTGTGTGCATTGGTATACAGAAAATTCTGAGAATAAAAGGGAGCAGAAGATGCCAGTTTTCCTCTATCAATGCAAAAGGATGCCCCATAGCTATACTCCTGGGATATCTGGCTGTCGGTCTCATATCAGAGGAGACAGCTAACATTTGTCTCTCATCTGATTGGCCTGACTTGTTTCCACATCAGTTGCAATGGCATGAGCATTGTTACTTTGGAACTTACCCCCAAAGTCCTTCAGTTTAAAGCCCACCTTACTAGGTTAGCCAGTCTGCTTCCAAAGACTGAATCACCTCTTCTAGACAGGTGGATCTCATCCCTCCCTTATAATCTTCACAGAAAGTCCCATTGTCATAAAAACCAAAGCCCTCTCTCCAGCACCTGCCACGTAACCCGAAGTTATGCATCACATGTCTGTTTTTGGCTTTCCTCTTTCCTCGCACTGGCAAAACTGAAGGGAAGATACTTAGGGCTCCAGTGTTGTTCACTTGCACTCCCAGGGGTTTATAGTTTTGTTTGATTCTGTCCATCTTATTGTTTGATTCTGATCATGTTTCTATAGATGAAAATAGAACACAGACAAAAGTTTTGGCTGACACAAAATTACTATTATAGGGTTGCAATGTAAGCATTATTTATGTCTGCTGTACTGGTATTAAAACAAGAGTAGCACCATTAAGTTATAGTATGGTACTAATTAAAGCTATGTCAGACTCTTAATCTTAAGTAAATATTGAATCTTTTCTTATTGTTGTGAAATAAAGATTAAACATTTTAATTAGTCTAAAACCAATAATATTATGAATGTGACTTTTAAGTACAAAAAGGAACACAAAGATTTGAGTCTGGGCCTATGATAAATATTGCCATTGATTCTAAAAACATTGGGCAACTGGAATAAATAATATTATATTTCTTTTCCATTTGGGGAGACAAGGTATTAAACCAAGGTCAAAAAGAGAAAAGCTTCTGCATTTTGTACCAAACAGAATTCAAGTGTCTGTTTTGTATCCTTACTGGATTTAACTTCCTGAATCTCTAAGCCTTTTCCAAAGATCAGAGTCATTGAATGGCAAGGATAATTATTTTTCCTATTATCCTCCTTCCCTGTGTGAAACCTCACAACCCTGCAGGTTACATGGGAGGTGGGATGGCTCCTGAATGCAGCTGCTCAACTGCTGTATGAGCTGTTCTCCATCTGGCTGCAAGTGAGCTGGCCAGCACCCATGGCATGGCTGACCTTGCTCCTGGGCTTCCCATATCTTCATTTGACTGGGACAGAGTACTAGTCAACCATTTCTTTCTCCTTCCCCTGACTGCCAGAAAAGATGGTACTCTGCCTGGCTAGTGACCAAGCTGTGCAAGTCACATTTTTCCATCTGGTTTATTCTTGGGAAGGAAAATTAACTGTTCTTAATTTAGAATGCAAAGTCTCTTCCTACCCTCTATCCACAGCCTACTTACTGCATCTACAGCATATTAAATTTTGATTAATTTCTCTGTAATCTGGAGGGAGGTCTGGCTGTTTCTTTCTTTCTCTGTCTCTCTGTCTCTCTCTCTCGCTCTCTTTCTCTCTCTCTCTCTTTTTTTTTTTTTTTTTCCTTCTTTTCTGTTCATCAGGAACTAGCAATGTTTTCAACATACTCAGAAATTTTCACTCACAAAATCACTTTTACATCTTTATGCAACTTTCCTATTTATTCTCTATTCCTTTGTAAAAAATAACCTTCTCCCACACCTGTTACAAAAAGTAACAGCTTAATATTTATATTTTTACTGTACTTTTTATTGTTCTTTAGATATATCACTACCAACTACACACATTCTTTCCTCTTACTCTGTTGCAAAAAGCCCAACAACACATATTAACAAGAACTAATTCTACAAGAACATCTTACATCTTTGGTGCCAAATTGTAAAACACATAACTGATGGTTTAAACAGACTCTGTAGATACTTTTAGATACTTTTATTTTACTATAAAATAATAAAACATGAGCAGGCTGATTTTTCTTAGATTTTATCTTAGAAATACTTGTTAGTTGGCAAACTGTGCCTCTGCCTCTTAGAGGACTACACATTTCTATGCTGTTATTCATGTGATATTCATTTAAGATTCTCCAGCTGTTCTGATTAGTGTAGACCACACCAATGAAGCTTTACTTCTGCACATCCTGTTCACAGATCAAACAGAAGCATTTGACAACCAGCAGTTATTCAGTATTAACTGACCTGTCTTTGCCTTTTAAAGAAAGAGTGAACTTATCTTATACCAGCTATGACTCTGTGAGAGATAGTGCCATGTTAACAGTTACAGTAGCATTTTTTTTCCTAAAATAGAGCAAAACAAACAAAAAATGTAAATTTTGTTCTTGTTTATGAATACAATTTCAAATTCTGAAGCTTAGCCCACATAAACTGATCTGCTGATTGCCTTAAGAGTTCCACTGACTTCACTGCAGCTTCAAGCTAGCTTTTTGACAGAACATGCTGTTAATATTTACATTTATACTCAGACATAAAAAAGACTGTCAGTGTAGATATTACTGAGAGAATTGCAGCAAAATAAATAATGTTGTAAGCCTGTCTTTACAGAAGACAGAGTGATTATTTCATCTGAAGTAATTCATCTGGCCCTCTTGCTTTATTTTTGTGAGAATGGGCAGGTTAAATGCTCTAAATTCTGCTTTTATTTATTTAGTCATATATTCAAAAACAACAAAACAAAACAGAACAAACAACAACAACAAACAAACAAACCCACTAAAATAAGAAATTCTTTTAGTTTGTGATAGGTTTGAATAAGGTGAAAGCAATTGTCATCGTCATCAACAACAACAAAATAAGCTAGGATTAATTTTTAAGACAGTTCAGGTTAAATTGTTGTCCCATGAATGGAACTATGAAATTTGTATTGACTTCTCTTATATCTGCCATTGAATCTGAGTGCAAAACACAAGTTGCAAAGTAGAAAAAAATAATTTCCCAACTGCCCTCTGCCTGAATTAAAGCAATAAAAAGAAAGAAAGAGGAATTTTTATCCCTTTCCCATAAAAAAAAGGCACATCAAAGAAAGCGTGGTAATTTTAGTTTCTTTTTTGTTGGGAGACATTTTCTCAGGCCATAATTGAAAACTCTAGCTTTCATTCTAGAAAAAAGAGCTCTCCAAGAAAAACTGTCTTTTCCCTCTCCCATACCTAGAAAGCCAAATAAAATTAGACTTTAAGGGTGTTTCACACAGATTAGAGTAAGAACACTTTCTCTTGTGCAAACTTCATAGTTCCCATGGACAAAAAGAAAATATTTTGTCCTTTTGCTTTCTTCTTCCCATGCAGCTCTGCTTGGCAGCAGGGATGACAGCTGGATCTTTTCCTCATCCAGTGGCTCATCTCAAAGGCTTTTCTCTTTACACAATTGTCTTTCAAGTCATCAATTTCAAACCTATGATTTATCCTTAGCTGGTAAAACTAGGATAAAGCACTGACATTTTCAGATTCTTCAGACAAGGAACTGTTTTATTTTTTGTTGTTAAATTTAATGTCATATATTTTTGAAGGAAAATGTCACAGGGATTAATTAAAAAAAAATAAAACACAAACATGAAAACAACAACAATTTGACATTTCTGAAATAGGAATATTTAATTTCATTTTGTAGAACAAACCCAGCAGGGTTATTTTTCGGCCACTTATATGTATATCGAAATGTCTTTTCCAAATGAGGTTGAATTGACCAATTCTCAAACCAATGTCTATATTAGCTCTCCAAGAAATTATAATGGATCAGAACAATAGTTTGATTAGTCATAGTTATAGATGTTTGTCTCCATCTTATTCCTTCACGAACGTGTGGTTAACATTTCTAATATTTCTCTACCTTCATGCTGTTTATTTTTTTCTACTTGTGAATGAGTGTAAGAACACTTACCTACATATCTACCTAGCTACTGCAGAGATAGAACAGTTTTTTTAACTCTTGTAGTGGGCTATCCACATATGTGAAAAAATGTATGAGGGCTACACAGTTAACCACATGAGAAAAAATACACATCATCTTGTTCTTCACCATATCTTATAATAATTTATGACTAAATTCTGACCCACAGTCTGTATGATATTTAGGCTTCCATCCTCTCTGTAGAACTGTGGGAAAAGTTTATTTCCAATAGATCTATGTTAACTTATTCATTTATTTGGATAAATTAGCCTTCACTGAACTTTTTCCAAACCTCCAGCAAGATTTTGCCGAGGTGATCACATGTTCCCTCCCAACTAGGCTGTGCATTTGTTTGATTGCATTGCTAATTACACTGGCAATGAGCAACAGATGTTCCCAGTGGATTGAGATGTTAAGCTTTTAACATACCTTAAATGGAAGATGTGCAACAGCCAAAGTTATGCTGATTGCTATGTTGCTGATTCTTCCCTGCGGGAAACAACATGGTCTATGAGGCCAAAAACAAACAAACAAACAACAACAACAAAAACAAACAAAAAAACACCTAGGGTAAATATTTTCATCAGGCAAGGAGAAGTGGAGACTGTTTATCATATGAGAATGCTACTTTGCGTGTATGCTGTGTTTTTCTTTTGATTGAGAAATGTTTCTTTCATAATTTTTGGAATTTGCCTTCTTGTATGCCTTCTTTAAGGTGCAGACTAAATAGCTCATTTCTTTTGACCTTACTGTTGCATACTAACTGTACCCTGCTAAAAGTCTTCTCTATGTTGTCAATTTGCTTCCTAATCTCTTCAGCAAACACTTCCATTTTGCTTTCTTTCCTACTGCTCTATTCTATTCCCTTCAGATGGCACATCTTACATTACATTCTATGAAAAGACAGCATGCTCAGCAAATGAACACACCTTGTTTAACTACTGTCAGCAATGCTTTATCTTTTTCCTTCACCTACTTCTACTTAATCCTGCTCTGGAGAATGAAATGTCACCTATTCTGCAGAGGTAGTAAGTCAGTGAGACTAATGTATTACATATATTGAAGAATCACGTTTTCTTATATAATGTCTTTTGTGTTCTGGCCTTGATTTTTGAATGTCTGAGTAAGATGTGCAGAGCTGAACTTGCTTTCATTCCTTTTTAGAAATAAATATGTAAAAAACGTGATAAACAATCATATAAAAGTTTCTCAATTTCCACAAAAGAATAGATGCTAATGCTTCTTTCTCTGAGAGAAGAAAAAGTAAGAAAGAGAAGGCATTCCTGAAGTCAACAACAGCATAAAGGAAAACTCCAAAACTGTTTAGAATGTTGTTTGTGCTTGTTTGTTTTTATTTACTTAAATTAGTTTTATCATTAGCACGAGACATTATGTCTGGAAAAACACCATGGTTGTTGTTTTAACTTTTTATATTCCTCAGAAAGCCTCTTGGCCTAGCGTAATACTTGTGTAGCACTAATATTTTCTCACCATAAACCTATCTGCTATAATCATTACAGAAGTGTTACTGTGATCCACATCTCTTGTGTAGTCCCAAAGTATCCGTAATGTCTTCTTGAGTGTGCAAGGAGAGTACAAGAAGTATATAAACTGTTCAAAATTTCCTAAATGTAATTAACATAAAATTTCATTTCAGTGAAAGAAATACATTCTTATTGAACGATGTTTTTAAATTATTTTTAATGATATTTATACCATTGCCTTATTTTTTCAGGTGGTTAAAAAAAAAAAAAAAAGAAGAAAGAAACAATTCTAGGTAATAGAAAAACATCTTTTATAGACAACTGCAAGAAAAGCTGTCAAAATACAGCTTATACAAAATCCATTCGACTATATGTTGGGCATTGTTGTTTTTGTTTCCTTCTCATTGTTGAGATTTTATGATTCTTGAAACTAAATTATTTTGGGGAAAATAAAAACTCTAGACTGGAAAAAAAAAAAAAAAAAAAAAAAGGAATTCATAAATTCTTCTTTCACTAACTTTTGTGACTACTCTAAATTGATTACTTTTTTCCCTGACTAATCTCTAAACAGAGGGCATATCCTTTTCACTTGCAAAATACTCTCACACAAAATGAATTACCTTCCCACCACCTTGGTTACTTGCCAGGGAGTACTTTATTTTTCCACTAGGAAAAAGAAAATCAGCTTGTATTTTGCTTGCTAGAGCCTTCTGCATTTTAATTCTGAACTCTGAATGAACATCAGAGAGGCTTTATGATGTTTTGCACAAAAGTGCCTGTGTTCATAGTTTTACTCAGGGCACCCAAAATAGCACGCAGTATGCAGTGTCGTACTGTGAGTTTTCAAAAATAAAAGCAGGAGTGACTTATACTGGCAGGAAGCTGTAACGCCTAAAGCTTTTCAAGGACCTCTGAAGTTAAAAAGAACTTCTTACTTCTCCTCATCTTTTGTTTAATTTGACTTTAACGATACTCCTCCAAACCTTGAAGGCCCTGAGATTACAAGGTAAGATTTTTTTTTAATTATTATTATTATTATTATTTATTATTTATTATTTTGTTGTTGTTGTTATCTTCAAAAATCAAACTGAAAGTATTTATCTGGGTGTCTCCAACGCAAAGTCCATGATAGACAAAGACAAAGACAGGAGCCACCCAAAACTTCTAAAAGAAGAAAACAACTTTTTCTGTTTCCTCTGAGTTTGTTGTCTAGCTCCTCTTGCTTCTGAAATTTAACTAAGTTGGATTTACCAAGTGAAAACATTGCTATGCCTGTGCAACTTGCACATTAAAATGTTCATGCTGGTTATCAAGCTGTTTCTGCAAGAGCCCCACCTCTGACAGATTGTTTGTGAAGACTTCACCTACGCTCGTGCCAGTAATTGCCATTAAAATGTGCTTATAGTGCTTAGAGTGAAAACTCGTTATATTACAGGAATACTTAGAAATACGTATTGTTCTGCTATTCTCCATTTTGCTGTAGTGATAAGAATCTATTTCCTTAAAATACAGCTTAGCCCTACCTTTACATTAAGTTTTGTTACTCTTTATAATACATCTAGTAACTGCAAAATGTTTCAGACCACAAAAAAAAAAAAAAAAAGGATTCTGCTACTTTTATTGGATCTGAAATGAAAAATGGCAATCTGTCAATAAACAAAATTTTCATAGAGTAGTGCAATACATATACTATGAAAATATTTATATTGTATGTTTCTTCTATAAGTATGCTGTTAGGATGTATAGTTATAATTTATTTTTCATGTATAAACTCTTTCATTACCCTCTATCTGAGATGCATGCATTAAAATATAGCCCAGAAATATTTAATAGCTATTCACTGTTTATTAAAATGCTAAATATCTGTCAATTCATTCATTTTTTTACAGATTATTTTGCTATGAATTTGACAGAATTAAATGGCATTTGGATTATGTCATTACTTTTTAATAAATTGTAATTTAAAGTTAGTTGCAGTTGTAAACTCATTTCAGACAAACTACTTCTGATTTGTAGGAGGATAAATTTGCACTAAGGTACAAAAATTGGTCTGTGGATTCGGTTTTGAGAGTTACAAAGATACGTTTCAATGTTCAGTATTTTTCTGTTAGAAGTGTTGAAGCAAGCAGTTACATAAAACGAATGCAGACAGGGCTGTGTCTGGAGGTCAGAATTTCTGCTTCTCAACAGTCTGAAAAACACATTGACGTAAGAACTAGAAGACAATGAAAACCCACTGTTGGATTCATTTTTAAGTAAGAGGAGGGAGGAAGAAAAAGCATCTTGCCCACAAAGTATTCTGTGAAAAGAAGTTTAAAATCAAAGAATAAAATTACAGCCTGCCATGGAAATCCACACATTTTTAGAGCTCAAATGTCATGATTTATACCTTATTTCAGATAATTTATGATGTTTTAATGCATATCTTACTTTCAGAATGTGTATAATGTTGAATATTTAAAAATGAACTCAAGACATTGCCTCTTTGTTTCAGAATAATTTATAATTACTAACCTAAACTAAATATCAGGCAATATCAGCACATTTTTATATTGAATTAATAAGGCAGTATGTAGCATGCTATAGGGCAGATTTTTCCTGCTGCTCATCTTCTTGGCTCCCTGTTGCTTTTTATACTTGGCTCCCCACTCCCTAGCCCCTCCCCCCCCTTTTTTTTGCTTTGATACTTTATAACTCTTTGACATTATTATTATTATTATTGTTATTTTTCATTCTGTGGCCATTATATCATATTGATTTTAATTACACATGGGAAATTCTGGTTCAGCACTAATCCTAATTTGTCTACTAAGAGAGTGTTTAATTACAAACTTGTAGTTTTACCAACAAATTTAGCAATACGATACATAATTCAGAGTTTTAGTTCCATTGTAGGTAAAAAGCATTATTTTTGTTGTATTATATTACAAGTCACAGAAAGTCTTGATTTCTACCACAGTAAAAATTTATTCCACCACTGTCTCTTAATCTCTCTATACCAACTATGTTCATAAGTCCTTCCTAGCCTACACAATGCTAAGCAGAAGAAATAAAAGAATGTCTTCCTTATCCATCCTTTCAACATACATACCCCAGCAAAATGCATGTTTCTGAAGATGAACAAGCAAGCACGTGCTGTGTGGTCAGTTATACTGACCAAAAGGACCATAAATATTGTGGAAACTTTCATTCTGAGCCCTACTAAGCAGAAATAGTGGATATTCATTACAGAAGAAGTGAATGAGGATAGAGCAGTGTCAATAAGACCACATGGGACAGAACTGGAAACATAATTATGCTTGGATACAAAGACACACAAACCTTTTCTCCACAGTGTCTTTGCCTGCAGTATAAAAAGAATTACAATTGCTGGTGCTGGCCAGCAATTGTAAACAACAAGTGCTGGCCAAAACAACAACAAGCAGCAACTGCTAAGTGTTTGCAAAAGGACATTACTTCCCAGCCTTACTAGCAGGGACATGAACTTAGTGAAGACTTTGTAGATGGAGAGTGTTATTAAATTAGAATCTCCAGTTCTCAGACCACTGGTCTAGCTTTTATGTCAAACTCTTTTTAAGTCA
Organism: Perdix hodgsoniae; assembly: GCA_035772895.1. Taxonomy (NCBI): domain Eukaryota; kingdom Metazoa; phylum Chordata; class Aves; order Galliformes; family Phasianidae; genus Perdix; species Perdix hodgsoniae. Next base: position 7,838,609 of record JAPSGF010000018.1, on the reverse strand, counting down.
ATGAAATAAGAGACATTCAAATAAGCAACAGAAATATTCAATTGGAAATCAATCAAACAAACAAACAAACAAACAAACAAACAGAAACCCTAGCACCACAGTAAAAGACTGTGTCTGCAAATATAATGCTACAAATAAAAGCACAGTAATACTTGATTTAAGCTTGCTGATAATATCTTATTCTGCTACAATATTAAATTTGTGAAGGACAGGCTTATTTTGCATTCCTGCTATTGTCACTTTTTGATTTCTGAGTGGGAAAATTACTAACAAAACATTACAAGAAGTGTGAATTGTCACTTGATGTTTTCCTGGTTTACTTTTACAAGGAATTCTGACATAGTGAAGACCAAAACAAATCCTACTAGAGTAAATTGTAAAATGTAATTAGCATCAAAATAATTGAATTCATTGTGACTGATCACTGACTTGAGGTATTTATTCTGATTCAGTAAAATAAGGATAAAATCTCCCTGGAGAACAAACACTTTTTCAGTTTTCTACTGAACTTTAAGACAGTAACAGATGATATAGGTAATGAAAATAACAATTGAAGTTTAATTCTGGTTAACAATTTTATGTGTAAAGTCCTTTGCAACTGTGTTAAAATATATTAAATACTTCTATGTATAAGTATTAAAAACACCCTGTTCTCATTCTCATACAGGTTTGGTCAAAGTGAACAAGATAGACTTTTTAGGAGTCAATTACACACGGTATTTAAGCCTGTTTAAAAAACAAACAAACAAACAAACAAACATCCTGTGAAATCATTAATCTGTGCTTTCTAGATATCTGTAATGACTCTAAAAAATGAAAGAAAGCTGACAAAAATGTCCATAAATTGAAATTGTAATGCAGTAGCACTTAAGGTTTATATAATCTAGAATACTCTAAATATTCTTTGTCTATTTTTGGAAATTTTATTGAAAACAGTTGTATAAATACATGTGCCTACACAGGAAACTGTGATTTGCATTATGTATTTCTTTGAGGATTTCCATGAATGTGCAGTCAGGAACAGAAGCCCTCTATCATCCTTACTCACTTTTACTTTTGAGATTATGATAGCAGCCCAGGAGCAATCATATGTCTTTTGACTGTTATTCATGACACTGTGACGTTATTAAATGGTATTTTTTTCCCCAAATGGTGCAAATTCCGACTCTGTTTTATCCTACACAAAGAATACAGAAAACTACCATATTCTCCTAGAGTCCATCATCACTGTAAAAATTACTTTTACTCAGCTCTGGTAGTGAAACTATGTTTTTCTGACACAAAGAATTACAAGAGAAATTCTATAATTATACAACAAATAAATAATGTGAGAGTATGTAAAAAGGAAAATGAGAGAATTGCATGAGAGAACTGAGACAATTTAATGGAATTCAGCCAAGATTTTTGTTTGTTTTTTTGATTGACTGGAGTTGTTTTTGGTGTTTTTTGTTTGTTTGTTTGATACAGGAATCACGTACCCATTTCTTTAAAGTTAAGAGGGGTCCCTTAAGTCCTTCCCATTTAAGCTGTTAGTACAACAATCTCAGTGATGGCAGAATTACTTTAAAAAAAAATCACAACAAAACATCATAATAAATTAACATTTCAATACATAAAACTAGAAAAAGAGAGATTTCCCCGTTTAATAATGAAAGTCAAGATTATTTTCCACAGCTGTTGTGACAGTGTTAGGTATCTTTAGCCAGAGGATGTTTCTAGACCCTTGGAAATTGGAATCTTTATCCTTCAGTAATGCAAGCAATAGGAATAGGCACAGTCTATGTCCAGTTTTCTTTTGGACAACATAGATAGAAACTTGTTAAAGCCATTAAACTTTTACCATTTCTTGTTTTTTGTTGTTGTTGTTTTTGTTGTTTTGTTTTGTTTGTTTGTTTTAATAGAAATGTGATGGTTTTAGCACTTCCTTTAAGCTAAAGTTGCTGAAGCTGTTAGCTGTCCTGCTACTGCACAGGCTCTAGTCCAAGGCTTTGCTGCCCCTTTGCCAGTGAATTGGACAATAGTGCTAGCTTAAGTTACTGCCCCATTCGTTCTCCAGTGACTGATCTATCACTCTTTCATCTTCCATGAGATGCAGATAACTGTCAGAAAAGATTAGGAGATTGCTAGTACTCTTGTTTATGAATCTCTGCAATATATACTGGCTGGGTCAAAATTTACCTTTAGTGGTAAATCCCAATGTTAGATGAACCCGAATGATTTATGCTACTTTATATCCCTTGTTGTACCTTTGGAATGTAGAAAGATGTTTCCTGACAAATTAAGATGACATCCAGACTTACATCACAAAAAAAGTGGTAAGTTTAATGTATAAATTGAATTGTTTCAAATGCCAGATCATTAGATAGCTGATGTACAAAGCTATTTTTGTAAAAGATTGACCCATGAAATAAATAGAATTTGGAAATGTCATACGGAGATAAACTGTGTTGATTGCTCAGCTTTTCATATGACCATTTTCAGGATTGTGCAAGTGTTATAAAATTAGACCATTTTCTGGTGCCTTACGTGTAACATTATTCTACTCAGCTCTTTAAATCAGCAATTTTTTAGTCTCATGAAGAGATTTCTACCCCCTTAACAATTACAGGAAAACAGAACCCAGTCTCAAAGACCGCCATGACTTAAGATCAATTTGATCTTCAGTGTGGAAGTTGAACGGGCTCAGATGCTCAAAAATTTTAGTCATTCAATTAATACACGCAATTTTACAAGCAACAAGACTCCTCTGTCCCATGCTGCAAGAGACCGCACCATTGAAATTTAGATCAGGCAGATAAGCACGGCTGCTCCCATTGTGTTGTACAGAGTCCGAGATGAAGCTATCATTGTTGTCTCTGGGGTCTTTTTATTCCCCCTTGGATCTTTCCACTCGTATGCAAGTAGTTTGTCCCTACACATATGCCTGTGGCCATATCTGGGTGACTGCGGACAGGATGAATCACTGTTGTAGTAACAGGGCAGCTCTTTCCAGCATGGTGGGTCCAACTGGGGTTCATATCCTAGCACTACTGACACGTATATGGATAGGTAGTAAAAATCGAAGAATGTGCATTAATAGGAGAGGCTAACAATGGGTGATACTGCAAGCTATCTGCAATGGAAATGTGAGCCGCCTCACGTCTAGTCCAAGGTCAGATTCCAAGGCCTTTTCTTCATGAGCAGAGCTTGTTAGTTCTTATAGAGTCACAGAATCATAGAATCCTTAGAGTTGGAAGGAGCATTTAGAGGTCATCTAGTGCAATTCCCCTGCAATGAACAGGGACATCCATAGCTACATCAGGTTGCTCAGGGCCTAGTTCACCCTGACCTTGAGCGTCTCCAGGGACAGAGCATCTACCACATCTCTGTGCAACCTGTTCCAGTGCCTCACCATCCTCACTGTAAAAGACTCTTCCTTTATATCCAGGGAGCTTACTTATATCCTAAATCTATCATCTTTAAGCTTGAAACCATTTTCCCTGGTTCTATCACAACAGATCCTGCTAATGAGTCTGTCCCCTTCTTTCCTGTAGCTCCTCTCTGAATACTGAAAAGCCATTACCAGGCATTCTTCTACCACCAACAACTCAAATGAATAACTGTTTGCTCTCAGCAACTCCGTATTAAGAAAACAACACAGAAATAATAATCAATTCTTGTTACACAAAGTCTTTAAAGTATTAAATAATAAATAATTTCCTCCAACTGGAAAAATTGTCTCAGCAGAAAAAGGAAAATCAAATCAAGAATATTTCATCAAATATTTGCAATTTCTTGCATGTGGGAAGCATTCTGGGACTTTATTTCATATTATATTTTCTTCTAATAATAATAGCATTAATTTTTCAATCCCATTTCGTAGTTGTATTTAATAGGCACTGATTCTGGGAGAGGAATTATTTCATGTAGATATTATTAATAAAAGCAATGCAATAATAAAATTGTTACAAGTAAGGCTAAAAAAAAATATAAGGGAAATGGTACATTCTGGACATCATAACTTTGATCAAGGCTTTGATAGACCTTGTCAAAGTGATAGCAGATACCCATGGAGAAGAGCTGAATATTTTTTTTACTCAACAGAAACTGAATAAGCTTGATTTAACTGAGGCAGAGGGGCTGCAAATTGATTTCTTGATTCATTTAGGACACGGTCAGAGGTAGTATATAGAAAAACCTAGAGAGAAGAGAACAGAATTAATGTTTCCTTCCTTAATAGGTGCAAAAGGTTGAAATGCTGTCAAGTGGTGGCAAGTTCATTTCTGTAAAAGACAATGTAAAGTATTTGCCCGTCAGACACATTGATTTCTTGATGCAAGGGAGAACCGTAGGTGACAGTCTCAGCAGCCTCCGATGACTTGATGCCTCCTGTAGCTGGACAAAGGAGATAAGTGGGGGATGCTAAGCCAGACCATCCCTGCTGCCAGTCACACCACCAAGATCAGGCATGAAGGCAGCTTCTACATTGCTGGCAAATTGCAGAAGGTTTATTTTTCAAAAGTTGTTCTGCCCTGCCCTGTATTGCTTCATGAAATTAACCATTAGATTTAAAAAATGGTTCAAAATGATTTCATTATTACAAATCAGTCAAAAATCTCATACTTAAAGTTATATAGACTCCCACCCCTCTCCCAATAGAAGAAAAAACAAAAACAAGTTTATTTGAGTTTTATAAAACTAAAATTTACACTATGTGGTTTTCATATACAAAACAAAATCAAAAACAAAAAAAAAAACAAAAAACCTCCCACCATTTCTATTTTCTACTTAATCAGTTGAAATAAAAAGGTCATTGAGGGATCCAGCACTGCAGACACAGTGTCTTACAACCCTCTAGAGGACATACTTCAACAGAAGTTTACTAGAAGGACCTCACTAGTAGATGGCTAGCTTTCATGTATATCTGTAATTTTACTCAAAGATCTATGCATATACCACTATTTATCTTTTATCATGTATTGGAGAAAACTATATTAGAATTTATAAACTGTGAATATGAGAATATTGTAGTGACAGTTGCTGAATGAAGTCCTATTCAAGGTGAAGGACGTTTATTGCAGATGAATTATGTGGCTGGTATACTTAATTGATTGGTGTTTCCTCAACAGTGACATGGTAAATCCAAATAGATTAAATTGCTAAAATATTGGTAGTATACCATATATTCTTTAAAATTGCTTTTGTACAAAATCTCCTTGATCTCTACTTGATCTTTGCTGTAAATATCTCAGCATCCATGATATCTATATTTGAAAAAAAAAAAAAAAAAAAAAAGTGGTTATTCCCTCTTATTCTGTTTAAATTATGTATTTGTTTTTTTCTATGATATAAAGTGTTTTCTTTTTTTTTTTCTTAAATATTTTCCTTAACAGAGGAAGATATTTTTTTTTTGTGGCATTTCAGAAAATTTGATCAACTTGCAATAACTCAACTGTGAAACAGTTCAGATTTTACCCATTTTCTCAGAGTAAAATATTTTTTCCAAGACAACTTTAATTTTAAAAAATATTACTGCTCTATTTTTTTAAAAAATATTTGTGTGCATTTGGAAAGTTTGGCTGATATTGTGTAAAGAGGATGGCAAGATATTTTGAAAGCCAAGTTCAGAAGATCTAAAATCCATCTGCTCCCTGTTCCAGTTGGTATGTTGTCTCTTTTCCTTTGAAGAATGTGTGTGCATGTTTCTTATAGTTGTTTCTTTCTATTTTTTTAAGAAAGTATTTCTCCTTCAGTAAATACTCTGCATAGAAAAATGCATTTCCATTCATTATGTTGGTATACTGCTTTGTACAAGAAGTTAAATACATTCGTGGTATTTAAGCACTGATTTGCAGAGCAATCTTTCAAGTCTAAGCTTTTGCAGGCCAGATACTTTTATTAAAATCAGCTGTTGTTGTTGAGAGTTTAACATACTTACTTCAATCTTCAACAAACTTTTTGAAAAGAAAAGAAACTTATTAACTGGTTGTCTTTCAGCAATCTTTTATTGCAGGATGTCATTTAATAAAAACACTTTCCAGAAGAGATCTTTAGAAAGTAAAAAATTATTGCACTGTACTGAGAAGGACAGAGAAAGGAAATGAGAGGAAAATTACTATTAAGGCAGTTGCCTATGTTATGTGATAGGTAATGAAAGCTTCCTGGAAAAAGCAGAACTTACCTAAAATAACAGGCACAGAAGGAAAATAAATAAATAAATAAATAAATAAATAAATAAATAGAAAATATAATAATAATAATAAAAAAAAAAACAGAAACCCCAAAACCACACCAATTCCAAATCACAAAACAGAAAACACTTCTATTATTTTATGAGATTGCAAAAGAAATTTTATGGTGATGGTATATCTGTTTCCTGTTTTCTTTCCCTTTTGTTAAAAATCTTTTTATTTCTCTGGATAGCTTCCCACATTCTGTTCCCCCTCATCACACTGATACACTGTTAGAAGTGTTGTGTGAAACGGGCAGATACATTTGGCAGAAAATAAAATTCCTTAAGTTCTAGTTGTCTTCAGATATCCGAGGGACTGGAAGTGGTTGAACTTATATTCTGAGTGATGCCCCATTCAGTGCTGTAAGCCCAGTTGCATTCAGTATATGAACTGTCACAATTACAGATTCACAAAAAAAGCTCACTGACCAATTTGTCTAATTACATTCAAATTGGCTATATTGACTACTCGTAAAGAATTTGTCTCTGCCCAATGAGACCCCTCATGGCTAGATTAGTGAATAGTGAAGTTTATTAAAGCAGCAGATTACAGGTTCTTTTGGATTGTCAGAGTTAAATACACTGTCTGCAAAGCATGCGAGGTTAACTAGGAATAATGAATAATACATCCAGCTACAACTGCATGAAATTATGGAATAAATCTATAGAGGCTTCTAAGTTTCTCAGGATAGTACTCAGTATAACTGAATGTGTGAATCTTACCAAATAGATGTCCTTATTATGGGGGAGAGAGGCTCTGCTCATTGACTCATCCCAGCTTGCCTGTGACAATATTTTCAGTGCTTGTCTGTGATGATATCCTTCTGCTCTCAAATTCTTTCTCTATTAAGCCATTTTTATACTATTTTCTTTCTTTCAGGTGGAGCTTGAGTGACTCCATTTAAATGTAACTTTGTCTTGCAAAGTTAACTCAAAAACATATTTTGAACTGCTGTCTCATGGCTGGCTAAGGAAAACAAGATATTGCTTATCGGTTCCAATAGTATGATCCATCCTTGCAAGATGATCACAGAGTTTGGTCATGGGACTGCTCCACATTTCATATTTCTTTTTGTTTTGTTTTTTTCTTCTATTAAATTCAGCTTAGTCATGATCTTGTGGTTGGCCACCCTGCCCACGGCAGAGGGGTTGGAACTAGCTGGTCTTCCAATCCAAGCCATTCTGTAATTCTGTAATTCTATGATTCTAGGTTCCCCTGATGTTTACTAACAGCTAAGATTTCAGGTCATGTCTCTTAGGGAACTATCACTGAATGGATGATCCAGTGCATTCCAGCCTTGAGGTTTTGCCTTTTCTCAAGGGTGGACATTTGAATAAATTACCTTCAGCAAATATTAAACAAGACCTGGGCAAATATTGATTAATGGACCCAAACCACTTGATAAAATGTCAAACTCAAGATAAAATGTGAAAAAATGACAAGCAGTTGAATTCCAACTAGGGAGAAATATATGTGTCAGTCTGCTTTCTGAATTAAATGTGCACGGAAAAAGTTCGGGTTCAACATTCTGTTGAAAGCTAGCACTGAAATTAAAATGTAAGAACAGAATGAAACAAAGCGGTATAGAATAAAATAAGGCTGTAATATCAATTATCATCTTGGCTTTTTTTTACACCATTGGGTTAAAATGAATAACTGATTAACTCAGGAATCTAATGGAAAGGAGCTACAAAATCCACTGATCTAGCAAATTAAATTGTATAAACCTTCTATAAAATGTTGAAGTTATAAATAGGCTCAGTGAACTAAATGTCTGTTTTATCTATTTACTCAAGATTCCCAGAGAATGTTTCTGGTATTTATAATATTTACCTGTGCTGTTTATGAAGTTCCAGTACAAGAGGCCTGGTTTTAATCTGCATAAAGATGTTGCATAAAGCAGAAGATGTGAGCAAACTGTAATTATTCTCAGAGTTGGAAGGTCTTCTCCATTCAATTTAAAGCAACAGATTTTCATTCCTGAAGTCCATCTTGACACCTCTGAGTATCACTGGTGACTATGTAACCCCTCTTTTCTTTTTAATACAACAGAATTTATTGCCCCTAAGTAATTCATACTGCTTATCACATATTGATGTGATTCATAAAAAGAATCTTCAAGAGATTTTTCCTTCAGTTTTGCTCCTTCACTTCTTTCTTTTTATGCCAGCAATGTCCCTGAAAAGTATATTAGTAGACTGGGAATAATGACAACTAAGTTCAGGTCAGTTGTTCTCAACAGTCTGCAAAATTCAAAGTGAAATGTTACTCTAAATCCATACAGCTTTTATGGAGTTTTGCTGCTGAGATTGAGAATCTTCTTCAATAAGCCATTAATAAGTTAATAGTATGATTCATAGCTTCTCTTAATATAAAAAGCACACATGGAAAGCACTACTGTTACTATAGTTTCTTGTTCCTTTTTGTTTCCCTTGGCTTCGTGATTGGCTTACTGTTCAACACAAAACTGGTTTTGAATTAATCTGGGGCAGTCATAGCCCACTTTTCATTATTAAGGAATTGCCACCTACTAATTAAATATATATAATCCATTAACAGTGGACTTTATAGACATACAAAATTTATAACCATTACTGTCTTCGGGATATGAGTTTTCACTTATATAAACTAATGAATTAAGTCTTTGTCCGTTCAGTTACTATGGCAATGCTATGGACTTCCCAGTTTCAGCTGGCTGGTAATGAATTAAATAGTCAGCTACTCTGACAACATCCTGAAAAAAGGGTAATTGTGCAAATAAAGTTTGAAGGAGGGAGTATCCATACAAACAAATTTCAGTAAGAACTTAATTTGGGGGCTGTTTTATACAATATGTTATAGTGAATTAGAGCATCTTTTAGGGCTCATGCATATGTTTATATGGATTGAAGTTATCCACTCAACTGCCTAAGAATCAGAGAATGGTCTGTAACCTGCAGAAGTCTAAATAAGAACAGGAAATGCCTACAAAGTAGGCATGCTGGTTGCCAGGACAAAAAGGTGCCCTGAAAAGTATCCTCGCAATTCAGTGGATTGGAAGCACTTCTTTGGTACCAATTTTCATGAACTATTGTGAGGGGATGGACTTTGAAAGAAGTCTTATGTATCATTTTCACACATAGATGGAAATGTTACTATCTCCATGAAAGAGGTATCGTTCTAATCAGTACAGGGAATACTGATGGGTTGTGTAATTAACTGCTTTTTACAATTTGGTCTCAGCACCTTAAGCTCATACAGGTCATCACAGACAGTCCACACATATCATTATGTGCTAAATAGTCAGAAATACACAGAAAGGAATATATATGGAATCAAAAGCAAGCAAGCAAACAAACAAAGAACAGTCTCTAAAATTAAAGGGGCATTAAGAAGTTTCACAACATTTTTTACTTGATTTTAATTATTTTTTTTTCTATCAATTAATTAATATAAAAACCATGCTTGAAAATTACATTTTATTACACATTAAAGTTTTTGCCTATTCCAAACAAAAGTTATTTGATTTTAATATTTACTCTTCTACCCTTGGATTTTCTTAAAATTTTACTTTCTGACAGAAACACCCCAACTTATCTCACAAATACTAACATATACATTGACGGAAGGGAAATAAGATCATTGCTTGTTTTTCCTGCTTTTCTCTATGAACCTCTAGCCAAAATTGCAGTGGCATAAAGCTGACTGAAATAGTCATGACAGAAATAGTCCTGTTCCTATTTTGCCTGCTAAAAACCAGTTTTCTAGCTTTAAAGGTACATTTTCAATATCAAGCATTGTTTATCACATAGTTGCGTCTAATTAAGAAAATTAATACATATCACAAAGAATTATAGAAGAAATGAAAAATCAGTAAGAGAAGGTCATTTTTATTTATATTTTCAAGTTTCATTCAGAGGGGCTTTATTTATTTGTTTGTTGATTTTAGCTTTTCCTTGTTACTTTCGTTCTTTAATTAGAAATTTTACTCATGAACATAGTATTTCACCTTTACACAATCTAAGGAATTATTTAAAAGAAACACAGAAATCTAGGCACTGTTACCTGTTCAAACATGCATCATCTGTTGATAAGTTTGCTATTTGCAAAGGCCTCATGTTTCTTCCTTAGGTTAATTCCCAAGCCTTCTGCCTCCTGCTTTGCTACACAGATTTTCATGGATCTTTTACATTTTCTCATATGGCTTCTGCCCTCCAAAAACTCTGTTCCTCTCTTGATAGCAAAACTTCTTTTGATAATGTGTTATGCCACTTCATCATCTAAGCCTGATCACAATTCTGATTGTAATATTCTTAATCCATTTTTTTTTTTCCTTTGCTCTGGAGAATATATTTTTACCTTGCAATGAACTGTACAAATGTCACATTACCAAAACTGTCTTCCAGAGTTTTTATATTCTTTTGAAATAACTGAGAGTACTTAATATTTATTTCTGCTTTCTGCCAAACATGCGACTTTTGCACTGAATTTCTACAGTTCCTACATTTCAGTTACTGCATTTTGACATTATAGTAAAATATCACATAAATAGTTCTGAATTTGGAATACAAAAGCTAAGGCATTATTGAAATAAACAAAATTACCTTCTGAATGACCCACAGTCATGAACTGAGTCACTGAATGACTCTAGCTTAACAACATAATACAAAACAGATAATTTTTTGCAGTAGGCTTTAGTGAAGTCAAATATCAAAATAATCTGCATGGAGAGGTATGGCTGAGAAGCAACAGGGGCTCTTCACACAGGTAAAGGGGTGATACAGACACACAAAGATTCAAGAGATGTAAAATCTTGCCTGAAGATCCAGTAAACATTGCAGATGAGTTGCAGTTGTGGGGAAGAACTGATGGGTGGGTAACTACATAATTTATCAATTTTAGGTAAAAACTGAGGAATAGGTTTTAAATGAAGAGTAGGAAAAAAGTGGGTAAGGAGCCTGAGTGCCTTCCTAAGAAAGAAAAATTTAAATAGGCTACGAGGAGGAAGAATTGTATTACAGTAAGGTAAAAACTGTTCAAAAGAAGAAAGGAATTAATGATGACTTAAAGATGAAGAACAGAAAACATGGTGAAACAAAAGACTATTTTGCCATCTTCAGTTGTGTGCCCAGCTCTTTTCTACAAAGAGTATTAGTGCAGAAGATAAGTAACCTTATCAACTAACAACAATAATTAACTTAAATAATATCAGCAGAATGTTCATGGTGTTCTTGAAGTTTTTTTTGTAATTTTTAAATTCTCCAATAAAAAAGGAATGCAACAAAACAGTCCAATCCAAACAATGACTTTCAGAATTGCTAATTTCAACTAAAATACTAGATGTGTTCCTGACTTTCTGATTAATGGATTTTATAAAAGATGTTTTAATTAATGAGAATGACTGAAGATATTTTAATTCAATCCCAAGTAAGGCATTAACCAGGTTGAATGATTGCAGAAGCATAAATGGTAATTTCATCCCTCAGTTTACAGAAAGAAGTACATTACACGTGCTAAGTAGCTAGCAAGAAAATGAGACTTTATTTTATGGAAAAGCAGACATTTCTTTTTTAGAAGTAATGGTCAAAATTAAATATCTGTGTTATCAGAGGAGTAACTCACATCTGTAGAGTAACCTTTAAATATAGTTTAAAAATCATTACTTTTTGGAGTGTGAAATATCAATAGACAAAAAAAAGGCAATCTCTTTTTAGGACTTTTTTATTTAATGTGTGTTGGTGTGAATCTCGTGAAGTGTTATTCCATTAAGGAACTACATGGGAAAATCTCTGCACAATTTTCAAATCTGCTGGTTATAGAAGATTCATCATATGAAAACTATACGTAAGAGAACAAAACCTAAGAAAGAATAACATCATTTTAGCAAGTTTCTCAGTTAATTCACTTCCATCTGAATTTATCCTGATTCTAAAAGTGTAAATACTCTTCTGTTTATTTCCTCTGTTTAAAGGAGGACAGATTCTGTTCTTCATACTCTTCATATTACTTAACTTTTCTGAGGAAAGGTGCATTCTTTCAACATTCTTGCAGCATTTTTCCAAATAACACCTGTTCTGGTGGTGCACAGGGCAGGCCTGCTGGGTGCTGAACAGTGTGAGTTCTTCATATAGATAAGCAAGAGATCTGTCTGATCATGAATTTAAATTCTATATTTATGTTATATATCAGAGCAAATTTGCTGTTTTACACTGAAAAATATTCATGCTGTTAAAAGGGAACCTTCACTACTTTATTTACCTTGTCAGTATTTTAATAATAAGCAGAGCACAACTTAGTTATTGAAAAAAAAAAAAAGCTATGTAAAGGTAGTTATTTAATTTTTCATAGGGGATTGTTTTCAGAATTATTTGTATTATTTACGTATACATCCTGGAATTTTTCCTCGGATACAAATATTTGAATCTGATTTAGTTCTACTTACCCAGTAACAGAGCCTCGATGATTTGAGTTAATTGTCACAGAATCACAGAATGACAGAATCACCGAGGCTGAAAAAGATCTTCAAGATCATCCAGTTCAACCATCCACCTATCGCCAATAGTACTCACTAAACCATGCCCCTCAACACAAAATTCTAACTTTCCTTGAATCTAAACGTTCCTTGAATTGAATTGTGTTTTTGACATTTTTGAATTGATTTGTGTTTCTGATTTGCTCATTTTATGTGTAGAATTGACTACAGGGCCATAGCCACAAGTTTAGCAATACCTCAAAACATGCCAAATAGCATCAGCTTAATTGAAATGCCCAAACTTTTTTTTATCCTTGTGTATTTCATATTTGAGGGGATTAAATCTTCTCAAAAATATGGGATAGGGGAATTCATTTAGTTATTAATACATATAACGAATAATTATTAAAAAGCAAAAGGAACCAGAAACCTAAAGAGAATTTTGGAATACTTCATGAATTGTCTTCTTGAAAATCATCTAGCAAACATACAAGTGAATCACAGAATGTGATCCTTCACATCATTACATTGACAAGTAATTTTTCAGTACCAAGTGATATCCTGCAGAGCAAAAAATGTTACAGTAGGATTTGCCCAGTGAATCAAATATCTTGTAATTGGATTTGCTACCTCTCTACAATAAAAAGCAAATTGGACAAGACTAATGTTTTTGGTTTGTTTTTTATTTTTTTTTTCCTGCATGCATATGTTGGTCTTTTTAGTTAGCAAAAGTTTTATACTGAAATTTTTATTTTAAAAATAAAATTTTATTTTAGTCAATTTTCAATACTGAAAACTATGTTAAAAATAAATAGAAGGAATAGTTAAAGAAAGTTATAATTAAAACTAAGCATTTATTTATTTATTTGTGTATAGAGCAGTGTCTCACAGCTACTGGCCTAACAATATTTTGGCATCTCAGATTGTTTGCTTATTTATTTATTTATTTGTCTAAACACTTATACTGGAGTTCCCGAATGACTGCAGAAAGTGAACATATCTCAGAACATTTCAAGTTTTCTTTAGCTCAGAAATATTGCAGTTGAAGTAGGATGTAAATGCACAGCATAATAGTTTGTAAAATAGAACAAAATATAATAATCCGTCAATATTTAGAAAACAAGACACAGAAATTTCCATTTTATTTATTGCAATAAATAGGGAAGAAAAATGAAGTAGGAATATCTATACCTCATGTTTATGACATTTTCATCAACTTCTATTTAATTAATAGCATGTTTAGAAGTTATGCCTTCAGAAGGGGAGAAAATGCTGCACTAATTTTGGATAAATTTTGAAGGATTAATCACCTACAGAGAATCTGAGGGAGTTTCTTTGTGCGTGTCAGCATGACATTATCCATGATACCATTTAAGTATTTGAGTAAACTCCAAAAGACTCTTTTAAGTTTTTTTTATTCCTTTCTGATGTTCCAGATTTAATTTTAATATTCTCTGTATTCCATCTGAAAAAACATGAAATATCTTACAGAATCCAACTGTATCTTAACCCGCACTCCAAAATGTCACTTCCACAGAATGAAAGCAATCTGGCTGAGTCCTGCAATCTGAAATTTGTCCTACCGAAAGAGCTACGCTCTGTTGAAGGGAATGGCATGGGGATGCTCTCTTTGCCCCCAGAGATTTTGTGGACAGACATTGCTACTAGCTGTAAAGTAACTCCAAAGAACTGCAACTGAAAAAAATTAGTTCTCTTTCTCCAATGGACATGACTGAAGTATTTGAAGCTAAACATTCAGATCCAGGTAATACAACTGACAGCAGTGAGTGAAATAATCATTTCATGTTTCCAAAATTCTTAGACTCTTAGCACCCAGCAGTCACCGCCCTAAGTGAAGACCAACAGGCTTGTTTAACCAGACCTAGAAATATTTGACTTGTTCCAGACACATATGTATATGGTAAACTGCAGATCGATGACCAATTGCTCAGTTCTGAAAATACTGGTGGACCAGGACTTGAAAGGGCAAATGATGGCTGTCTCATCTTGTGTGTTCACAGCCACTAGCAAATAAATATTCTGTAGCCAGATGCACATGACAACATTCAGACGGTACATATTCTGTGAGGATGAATAATCACTAGTTCATATTCAGAAAAGTCTGGTTGTATTTCTCCACATTCATTTACTTATGTCTTTTGATGATTAGTATAGTTTCAGTGACAGAATGAGAATCAAAGACACATTCTAGCCTAAGACTGTAGAACAGAATAAATATGTCTTTCCATCCTCTGTATTATCTCCTTTGGCTTGAGGGCTGAACAGAGCTCTCCCACTTGCAGTAGTCAGTCAGTGTAGAAAATCTCATTGTTCAACTTTGACCTTTCCTCTCATTAAAAATGAATGTCCTACCTTTCTCTATAGTCCTACATGCTTTTAGTATTAGAGATAGCATTTGAGAAATAAATATCACAGTGTGATACTTTAAAAGATGTTTAATCTCTTTAGTATCTATAGATTTCTGCCAACAGCTTGCCAGGATTTGAAAGCTCAGGTTTTTGTCATCCGAAATGGCATTTGGGATTTTTACACAGTGCAGTATATACATAGTAAAATGCTGAAATCTGTTAATGTGTGTTAATGTACTGCCTAAAATAATAATCAGTACACCATTATAAAACAATAGCAATAGCTGGATTTCTAGTCAATCAGCTTTACATTGATTAAAATACAGAGATGTAAAGGCACTAATCAACTAAAAAAATTTTTTTTCTAAAGCTATTTTGTTCATATATAACTGACAGATAATTACTGTGGCAATTCTATGTAACAGTTTGAAATCTTTCCCTAATGGTACAAAGACATATTTACGAAATGAAGAAAATAATGACCCAGTTAGAATACAGTGAAATTCATGTCACATTCATAACATCTAAGTAATTGTTTTCCATGTAAGTGAAGTGTTGGGTGACTAGTAGAGACACATGAAGCTGTTAATGTGTTAATATGCAATATAAGTCAATATGATTTGGTCAAATGTCATATCATGACATGTTAAAGACGACACTTCTCAAGGACAAGTAATAGCTTTTAAAATAGGTAGGCATGCATTAGACTAGCAAGGGTATTGTTGATATATTTCTAATTAATTGACTGAAGGTATTACATTTTAGACGTTCACTCTAGTAACCAGAGTATAATTGCATTTGGCACATTTGTTAGATGCAGCAGCCCAAAGTCATGTGAAATTCTGCAACTGTAAAAAGTTGCAACAATAGGAATAAGTCCACTATAATGCAAATATAGGAATATTTTACTACTGTTCTTTCCTTTTTTATAAAACAAACAATAAGTAAGTTCTAAGTATCAGGATCAAAAAACAAACAAACAAAAACCCACAAACATTTGCACTGAATAACTGAAGAATATGCTATATGCATATAATATATGAATATGCATATATACATAATATAGATACATACATACATACAATTATTTCACTGTGTGTAATAATTGCAACCACGTGTCTATCACACTGGGTAGAGGCTGAACTGGCAATAAAAATGAGTCCATATGCAACCTTATCTTGAAGGGATATAATGCAGCAGCACTGTAACCCACTAGTATTACCAGTAATCAATCACATAAAATAAAGTGGTACAAATAGTAGATATACTACAAGTAAACATATGTATAGCTGAAAATAGGAAGGCTTCTGTTTAATCAATCCTTTTTTAACACTCAGAAATGCATTGTTGTTAGTTACAAATACTGTTTCTTTACCTTAAGGGAAGATTTAAGATAAGAGCTTATAAGGGAGACAAATTTCATGACAATCATAACAACACTAGCACACAAATCAAAACTCACATCATCATGTTAGGCCTCTGCTTGAGATAAAAAAAAAAAATGTATTTCAGAAGATTCACTTTAATTAATATGATGACCTCACATGAATTGTATTACTTTTCTGTTATTATTTGCTTGATTCTTAAACACAAGCAAAGACATCACCTTATTACACCAGAGGAATTTCTTTTCGGTATTTCTTTTTTTCTGCATAGTGTTTTAAAGGACAGAGGTAACTGTTTTCCTCAGGAGTCACTTTTTCAAAATCCTGCAATAAAAAAAAAGATCAAGTAAATATATGAGGAAGTCCCAAGGGCCCCTATTTAAGAAGTATCTACCTTGTTATCATGTTCAGTGTGTTGTAACTCCCTAATTGTAAGACCTTGCTTATTTCAAGTTGTTGTTGTGTTGTTGTTATTATTTAGTTGCTACAAAATTAAGTTTCTTTGTCCTTATTCTTCAGATATGTAAACTGGAACAGAAACTATCCTCATTATCTCTGTCCATATGTAGATAAATACTTCATAACATTGCTGTTTTGCCTTTCCTTATTCTTTTATTTTTTCCATCAACACAAAACTTACTTCACTAAATTCCAGAAGCCAATTTTTTAAACATCTTACTCTACCTATTATTACTCACAAACTGTTAGGCAGCAAAAGGTACTATTTTACAATATACTGAACTTGTCAAAATTTATAATAAATTATTCTTACTATAACAAAGAGAATTCAAAACCAAGTCAGACTACCAGGTCATCTGAAGTTAATATATAAGTTTCAAATGGTATTAGGTTTAAACTTGGAGCCAATTCTAGAACAAAACAAAGTACTCTACAACCTTCAGGCAGTACTGTGACTGCAGTTCAAAATGAGCCTTGTCTAAGCAGAAACATACAATTATTCCAATCAAATTATTCCTGGGCTACAATTCAGTTGCCCAGCATAATTTGGAAGATGAATTAATTGGAGGACGTTCTTTGCTTAAAAGGTCCCTGGGTAGGATATTCATAAAGGGAAATTGAACACTTGATGTTCATGCCAGGGCATCTTAAGGAATCTCCAATTTAATCAGAAGCAGACTTTGTTTTAGCTCTTTCTTTTTTTGGAGGGGAGGAGGTTTTAAGAATGCAAATCAGCTCTTAATTTAGCAGAGAATATATAAGTAAAAGTGGGAAGATAGAATTGATGCTTTGTCAAAGATTTTTCTTTTTTTTCTTCTTTTCCACAGATAAAAACTATTTGAAAAGAGATTTCAGCATGAATTGCTCCACTTTCCCCTCTCTTGTGCTGGTGCTGGTTCAACTTCAACTTTGTTCTCCAACCACACAGAACTTCAGTGCTCAAAACACAGATCAGTCTTACACAGTTCAGAGAGTGAAGCGTGGCTGGGTATGGGAGCCACTTTTTGTAACTGAGGAAGAGACCTCAATGATGCCTATGTATGTTGGACAGGTATGACAAGTCATGATGACAGGATGATACAAGGTTATATCTAACATGCTGATTACCATCTGACAAGGAAATATCAAGAAAAATAGGAAGATGACCTAAGGTAGCTGTTATTGGGCAGCACAACACCTCAACATTACTGTGATCTGATTTGGGATCAAAGAACTATTGGCACTAGAGGTCATGGTAGTAGTCAAGTGCCTTCTATCATCTGGCTCCACAATCAAGAAAACACTCAGTTACTGAAACTAAAACTGTGCCGAGTAAATGGAGGTACCGAAATCAAAATGTCCTTTCTATCTTCTGAATGAAAGTTAAGGAATCAGTTATCAACATCTGGCAATTTGCTTGTGCTATTTTTGGCATTGCATCAAAGCAGCTATACTGATTGCAGTGTAGTTTACAAACAGTACTTAGCACGATCTTCTATTACACTAAGTAGTGGCTGATTCATCCCTCATTAATTTTTAATGAACCAGATTAATACTAAATCCTTTTACTACTGAGAAACTCCAGGAATCTGCATGGTTCATTAGGTTAACGTAGCTTTAGTACAATGAGCAATTACTTTTCACCCTCCTTTAAAAATGTTCTTTAAGACAATTGTATTAATGAGACTTTATCTACTCCTTATTTTCCCTTTTTGCTTACTTTCATATTATTATTTATAATTATTATTTATTTTTGTAAGCTAGAAGTAGTTGTAATCTTGAGATCTAGTTTCATTTCTTTAAGGTACTTTCTAGATGAATGAACCAAAATAAGTTTAACTGCTAATTAAGTAGCACTAAAATTTAATTGGGCCCAAAGGGTGAAGTGCTCAAAATTCATTAATTACTTTCTCTCAGCCCCTCCAAAGTAAGTGCTACAGAAGTGCAGTGTCTTACTTCTAGAAGAACATGTATAGATATACTCATTTTTTAATCACTATTATTTTTCCCATAGCTGGGAAATACAGTCTCCCATGAAAGAAACTTCATAAATATAATAATTTTCAGCTCTGGACAACTTTAATAATACTGTGTTTTTATTTTACACAGGTAACTATGGGGAATTTTAATTGAGAACTACTGTTAATTTACTGCAGTTTAACTACTCTGTAGATCAGACATTTATTTGTGGCTTTCTGCTGAGTACAATAAACTCTATTTTCTGTAAATAAAGTGAAAATCTAGGATCAAAATACAACTTTTTAGTAAATAAAGACCAGAAGAAACTCTGTGAACAAAATGATAGTGGTAGACAGTCTCTGTTAATTGTTATTCCATATTACAACTCCTTATGCAACCATTCAGAGCTCAGTGTTCAAATTTAAGAAGTGGGACTGACTATTCATAGAGAGATCCTGCCTCTGGGTTCACCACATAAATGTGAACCTGCCCCACGTTTTGAACAAAATACATATATTGAAAACTTCAGAGTTTAAGATGTTTGTATGTTAAAGAATTTAAATATCACAACCCTAAAAATGATATTTTATGTTTTTAAGGGAAATTAACTGAAAATTTAGGGATTGAATAATTACACAAGACTCAATATAGGAACTCATCACTGTGTCCCTCATATCTCAAAGCAGTTTCCTGGACACATTTTAGATAAACTGACAATTTAATACATAAAACTGAACAAATATGCAATTCAAAATACAGTTTCCAAAGAAAAGCAGAAACTTACAACATCAGCAGTAATCACAAAATATTTTCAGTAAATCTGATAGAGATGTGTGCCACGGTTATTTCCTTTCTAACATGTAGTCTACACTGAGCTGCAAGTTCAATAAGAAAGTAAGAATGAAGCAAATCAGGAATTTTATTTAAATGAACAGCTAGACATGTAATTTACTTTTAAAAGGCACTATTTCATAGGAGAAGCAAGTTGAATATATTTATATACATATATTACATTGCATTATTCAGTACTTATCCTTGCTCTTAGATATTCTGACGTTTTGTTCAAAACCCAAAATAAAATAAAACAAACATAAAAATAAATAAAAGAAAGAAAGAAACAGGGAAATAATTATATGGTGGAAAAACGATGTTGGGAAAAATATCAACTGCAAGTGACTGGCACACTAAGTGTTTCAGTCCCTGCCATCACAAAAGTGCTGTTGCATATCGTTAACATTAATAAAACAATTTTATTGATGTAAAAAAATGCAGCTGGACCACACTAGTCTCCAGGGTTCAGCTTCATCAAAGGAATCATCACCATGAAGTTCATCTTATCAAGATAAGAGAGGATGCAAATCATCCTAGAAGGAAATGGAAAATGTCTGTCAATTTATTTCAGACCTATAATACAGACCTATACCTCAGAATGGCTTTTCATCTCTTTAATATTACAATAAAATTCTAACACCAATCTCTTTGATGATTACACCTAGTATTGCTGAGTATAAAAATTATATATATATATACATATATATACACATATATATATTTCTGTAATAATCGTAAGACACGCTTAACATTTGTAATAACAATAATTTTTTAAGGACCTTTGCATTGCTCTTAGCAGAAGCTGATAAAATGATGAGCTAAGGCATATACATAACATTAATTCATTTATCTCCAAAGTGGGTGAAGCACCCTTTTTCAGGTTTACCATATGTTTATATGTCAGCATTATCAGTATTTTTAAACTGAGATGCAACTGGCTAAAAAATGTGACAGTGCCCTCTTTCAAATATTAGTTTCCAAGAAGGTTCACTAGTGAGGGGGCTCACTGTAGAACAAGAACTTAAAAAAATGAAAACTGATATTCCAAATTTTATTTCCACCTGAATGTGGGAATTAAATAATAATAATTTTTTCTTATGCTTTTCACTTACAGCTGAAATCAGATTTAGACAAGGAGGATGGCAGCCTACAATATATTTTGACGGGGGAGGGAGCTGACAGCATTTTTTTCATCAATGAACATGGCAAAATTTATGTGAGACAAAAGCTGGATAGAGAAAAGAAATCCTTCTACATTCTTAGAGCACAAGTAATCAATAGGAAAACTCGTCTTCCTATTGAACCCGATTCAGAATTTATTATCAAAGTTCGAGATATCAATGATCATGAACCACAATTCTTAGATGGACCTTATGTGGCTACTGTTCCAGAGATGTCACCTGAAGGTATGACGTGCTATAAACTAAAATTTTATTTTCTGATTACTATTATTTCAATACTATATTCATTTATAATCTTAATAGAATATTGCATAGACAACTTTTCAATGAGAAAGAAGCCATGATATTTTACAACATTATAAATTTAAAAAGATATATCTTTAAACAGAACTTTGTGAATAATTCCAATTAACACAGTTGCCTTTAAATATGTAGGTACCTGCATGTTTCAGAGTTGTTTTACAGAATTTGGATTCTTACTTGTGTTGAATATAGGAAGCTGCATTTTCCATAATGACTCTGCCTTGAAACAGATACTTGTTTTAAATAATAAATGAATGAATGAATGAATGAATGAATGAATGAATGAATGAATGAATGAAT